>NDFZ01005487.1:748107-810374 GCA_002192655.3 Mamestra configurata
TCGGTCGTCGTAGCACACAAGGCGCTTGCCGCCCAGCAGGCGGCTGGGCGTGTACACGAGCACGCGGTCGCGCTCGAGGCGCTCCAGCGCGTCTCGCTCGGCGATAGGGTTGTCCGGACGCGCGGCCTCCTTGCGCCACTTGGGCACGAAGGCGGTGATGTCGCGGTGTCCGCGAGCACGGAACCACTCCACGCAGATCTCGATGCCGCGACACGAGAACACCTCCTTGTTGCCATGGCTGCGGACAAAACAGCGAACATAGAATTGTATTAAGTGCGCCGCAATAATGTTAACTTATATAATTAGGTTAGAATCGTACACTATTAATAATACAGTAAGTATCGTTAAGATAAGATTGTGACAATTCGAGTTATCAACCGGAACTCTCGGGGTGATTGATATCTAGGAACTCGTACGATGTTGAATGTGAATTGTTTATCTTTCTTTGGCTTATTATGATTATTTACAATAAACAAAATATTTATTTGATAGCTGAAATAAAACCTGCGGTTTTCTAAGCTATTACAAAAACAGAAATAAGTTAGGTATGCCAATTTCAAACATTTTTGAAAAATGGTGCTGGCTGAGTTTCTAATCGTCTTGAAGTCTTCAAGACTACATAGCATATCCGATTTTGACCCGCCTTTTTAAACTTATTTACTATTTAAGAAAAATAATATTACACAACCATTCAAGGACGGCTAACACTAGTCTGTAACATACCTCATAGCGACATTGCTGCCATCTATCACGATGTGCCGCAGCGGAGCGCGGTCGGGCGGCGGGTCGGGCTCAGCCGGCGGCGCGGGTGACAACGCCCTCGGCGGTTGCTTCGCCGCCAACTTGATGAGCTCCGCCAGCAACTCGTTGCACGGCGGGTCGGGACCCAACCGCTGGATAGCCGTCCGTGCCAACCGCTCCGAGTAACCCAACTTCATAGCAAACTCGATCTTTGCCTAGAATGAAGACAGAAATTGTGTTTAACAATTAATACGAACCAAGTTGTGTCCGGAAAAATCCAGGAGTATTGACGTCAAATACAACAAAAGGTAATAGCCAAATGATTCAGAAAACTTAGGGAAGTGAGCAGTTACAACTTCCTTCCTGTTACAAAACAACAATGATGGTAACCCAGATTGCAAATCGGGAATTCCATTATCTTTTTGGCTGCGTGATTTTGGTATCCGCAGATTTGCCACTTTGAAGATCCTCGTGCATCTTTCAATAAAATTATAGGATGACTTGTTGACCGTCCTTTTAACCTCTATCGCATTGCAATCTCAGACACAATAACCATTGTGTCTCGAATAGATTAACAAAGGAAGATACACAGGAAACAGTTGTTAGCCGTTAGATACTCTGCTTTGTCAAATACCCACTGCAACATCGCAGGCATGCCGTGCATATAAATAAATTACTCGCTAGAATGGTGAAGGAAAACACTTTTGAAGAAATTGGCATGTCCCAGAACCAAAATTTCGAAGACATAGGATCACCCTGCACTGGGCCCAAGCAAAAGGGGATTACAGCGACCTATGTCCCAGCAGTGGGAACATTATATTCTAGCTATACCATTAGTATGCAGTGCTTCAAAGGTATCTTACCTGGTTGGGTTGTGGTGGTGTAAGAGTGACATATTCAGCGAACTCCGCGGCGAGAGTGTCGGAGGGAGTCCTGGAGGCAGCACGATGCGCGCTTTCCTCCTCACACTCCGAGTCATAGCTGGAATCTTCCCCTCTCTCGCCAGCCCACCCCACTGATGACTCCACATATTTCTGAAACAATACCAATACTTTTAGCTTGGATACTAGGTTTTTTAGCTCGACAAAACAAAACAACGACGACTGATGACCAGTCTGTGCCTAATTATAATTATGCAAGCAGGTTGTTTCGTTTTACAATGAGTTGGCCGTGGTACCGTCAAATTACTTTATAAACTATTGTAATTTTTGGCATAATTATTGATGGTAAGTAATTTTTAATTAACGCTCAGAGTTCACTTGATTAGATTGTTGCCTAAAGTCCAATATACAGACCTACACTACATTATATTCTAAACCGTTAGCATGAAACCTTTAAAATAACAAATGATTGTAATAATCTATCCTTTCACATACATCTGTCATATGACTATGACTTGCATTTATGCCGGATGTGACGAGAATGCAGTTATATTTTCTAAGATTAGCGTTGCCAGGTGAGTAGTTAGCTTTGACGGATCCTAAACATTAATACCCGCAGTTATGCGTATGATCTTTCTATTATACTATCTTGAAATAGCTCTAGTGATGAAGATGTATTTGCAATTTTAATAAGCCTGCGTGACATCGTTGTTCAAGAAAATCCAAAATTGTTAAAGCGTGTGAGTGATGACTATCGATCAATAAGCAAATTTGATATTACGGCGACCGCCACCGGCTCAGCACAGGGTCACGAGGGCGCCGAAGCGGATCTACAGATGATCATTGACCTTTAGCGTGTGCGCAACTGACGGCCGTACCGGTTGGAATACATTTATTCTTGAATTGACAAAAATATTTCTGAATTAAAAATTCTAAAATAACCCACCGTCATCTACTATCGCGCACTGGACACGCTTACAGTTAGAAAATTTACTTAATAATGTACAAAATAGCGGTTAGTCATACCCGCAAGATCCGCGTCGAGACCTAGTTGGCTGAGAAACTAAAATACAAATCTAGATTTTGGTTTGATGTAGGTGGATAAAATAACAAACAGGATATTAAGGTAATTGCTTTATTATTATCTCAGATCATTGCTTTTACTGGGAAAGATAGCTATTAATTAATCGCACTAGCTTTGCAGACAGTGCGAAATATTTCCAAAAATGATAACGATAAAATCAATATAAATATTGAGGTAGGTATCTAATAGGTATTCCCAAAACGTAAAACTTTAATATCTCTCCTAATGAATTGGAAACAAAAACTAACAATCGAAACGCAAATCAAATATTTACAGAAACGACCGCGCCGCAGTATTTTGTAGTCCACGGCGGGCAAGTTCCTGTTAGAAAATCGGTGGCTAAACGTATAGTCGTGTAAGAGCAAGACGATAAAGTTTAGTAGGTCTCGGGAGCCTACATCCGGGCTGGGCACCGTACGGAAGCGCCCCGCCTACAGAGCGGAGCCGGATGCGACTTTCTAAAAAAATCGAGCCAACTTACAGTCGGCGGTTAGAGAACGATATTGAACTATGTTGATTATGATGAGGCGAATGTTTTGGAAAATTGGCGGTTCATCTTCATTTTTTTTTAGAGCCATTCCATTTGTAGCATCGACTCCTTCATATCAGAGCAAGACTTTGAGTGTTGGTGTTAAACATTATTGATTCATTAGTAGACGAGAGAAGCTACAAGTCACACACACAATCTGTCAAATTTATTTAATATATTTTCAACATTATCGCTAAAGCATTAGCTTCAAGGTTGATTGGGAAAATTTGACAGTTTCGGGTAGCTTGATGTGCTGGCGTCTGTACTTACATATAAAAAAATGTCTTTGGACTGGATTTAGAACTAATTACGGTTTCTTTTGGACATCTGTGTGTGTGACATTACAATATTATGCACTATGAAGTAAATCTGTAGACCAAACCAAGTTGGTTACAGTTTGATCAATGCACCGTCCTTCTTTGATGAATAAGTTCATTGTGTCTGTGATGTGATAAATGTCCAAAATGCGCCTATGATAGTGCGTGTTACGTCAATGGATCGTATGATGTACGTGTTTGGGGTCATAATGATGATTGTGTATCTCATTTAACAAACAAGTTATTAATAAAGCTTTATCTACTTCAATCTTTTCACGCACTAAGCAATCTCGGAATTGGACAGTGCAATTGATTGGATGAACTCAAGAGAAACTAAAGGGTTTGGAAGGATCGTCATGATTTAAACCCAATTCAATAAACCAAAACGTTTCTAATGAGTTAGCAAAGACGTCTATCTCATTTCCAAGTACCAGTAGCAGCAATTTTAGAAAAAACAAAAAACCCATCGGATTATCCCGCCGCCGCCGTTCGCCACGCTCGTTTACGTGGACGAACTATTTGTTTACGTTTTTTCAGATTCAACTTTTTGAATCTGGAAGGAAACACGCTAGACTTCTAGCAAAACACCAAAGAGTCCATAACATAATAAACAAATAACAACTGTGCTAAATGAAAAAATAAAACAATCTTCGCGACCCACTTAAGACATGGAGGTCGTGCAAATCAACCGAATCATTCAATTCAGTGTTCTTAGATTTGTAGATAACTATATAATTGATTTAGAATTATTGCATCAGATCACTGCTAACGTTGAAAAAATTTCCGCTTTTGGTTCAACCAGTAACTCTTGAGTATATTTACTACTAGCTCGTCAGAAAATTTAGCTATGCTAATTTCTTGAATTCTTGATTCAAGACAGGACTAGATTGAAATGTGAAGTAATAGAAAACCAAAGAAATGACGTAACCAGTTTGCTCGTGATTGTGACTTTTTTCCAAGTACAATTCGTATAGCTGTTACATTTTCAAGCAGTGTTCGGTTTGTTACATCACTTGTCTGTGTATCTGCTTGTTCTCGCTCGCACACCTTGTTTTCACTCATTAAAGTCTGCATCGGCTTGTTTTGACTATTTGTTTTTCGGACTTTGTCACCTCATTTCGAACTTTGCTCACAAAACTCAAGTCTTCCTATACATTGACGTCCCAAGAGTGACTCCATTGATAGTATTGACGTCAGTGTAGACCGTTTATCTCGTTTAGACGCAAATCAAGGAACTACTAATTACGCAGGAAGGTCTTTATATCGTATATCTGCAAAGGTTATCGTACTGCGGAATCTAAGAAATTCAGATGCTATTAAAATTTGTTTACGCGCTTTCGGTTACACTAGTAGACTTGCGTACGAGTTCCTCATTAACAGAAATCAGTTATTAGATAGCCAGCTCACTGTATGAAGAAATTCATACGCTCTCATACTACGAATTGCATGTTTTGATTTTCCAAAAACGATCCCCTATCTCTTTGCTTATTCCTACCAGTTAAGCTACCGATGTAATTTACATTGAGGCATGTCTGTTCAACGATAAGTTAAAGTCTGGGTGAGTGAGTACAATTAGTTCCGTTTGTAGAGGAGAAATTCTATCGTTGGTTTGTAGAAGAGATAACAACAGCCAATAGGGTGGGAGCATTCGGACGACGTCGGCGCACGCCACCTCGTGCGATGTGGCGTCAGCGACGAACAGGATGCGGGCACGCGACATACTTTATACAACACATACACACAGACGCGTATCATACAACTGCACTCAACTCAAACATTCGGTTGCCATAACAAAAGTATTGTCTCTCTCTCTACAGTGCAGCGTTAAGTCCACAATCATACGTACGTACGTGGTGGGTACAAAAGTCAATATTCCGTCTTGATTATTGCTTTTCTGATAAATCATATTAATACATAGACTGTTGTCTATAAAACTGTCATAAGTACCCAGTTGTTTTTATAAGGTTCTTAATTGATATTCACGAGCTTGCAATTAATTCGTGACGTAGTTATATGTTGTGACTTGTGCTCACAATAATAATGACAAGATTAGATGAAAACGGAATATGACGTCAGTAGATCTTATCAGGTCTAAATACCGAGTTACTATGAATTAATTAAAGATTTAACAAAAACACATACAGGCAATAACTGTGTGAAATAAAACATGAGGATTTCAGATCTCGAATTAAGAATATGGCACAATTTTGTTGGCCGACGAGATAGGAGCTGAGACTGATTTTTTTAGAGAGGCATTTGCCAGCTACTATTAGGTGGAGGCTGTTGATGAATTTGAATTAATTATAATGAAAACCTCCTCCGCGATTTGGATCAGTTCGGGTTTGAAGTAGTGGTGGCGCAAGGCAAGTGCTAACTATAATTTCAAGCTTTAAAATTCCGATCACAACAACATTCTAGAGGTCCACTAATCTAAATAAAATGTAGTCGGGCTGTCTACACATAGAATAGATACTTAGAAGGGGCGTGATGCGGTGGCTGCAGTCGATTTGACGACTGTAGACTGTAGGCCGCAACTAGCGACATGCTTCCACAAACGTCATGGAGTATTAATAGAAACAGCGCACGTAAAAGCCGTAATCTAGTTAATAATAAACTTCCTAGAGAAAGAGGATGCTAATAACTTGAGGACTTGATATATGTCAAAAGGCAAATAAGCATCGCCTGTAATGAATTCGATAAAAAATTCGGTAGGTTTTAAACACATTTTGATCAATATTTCAAGTCTTCTAATGTGGTGGTTAAAAGCAATCTGACCACAAATTAGCATTATCATACGTCACATTAATTCGTTGGATGTCGACCATATTCGTTATAACACGGACTCTGGCACTTTGTCATCAGAAACCGCAAGTGGGCCCCTATAGTTTCACTCGCTCGTTCATTCTGCCTGCCTATTGACATTCATTACATCAGAGCATAATCATACCGGATACTTATACGTTTCAAGTCACATTAGAAGGTTACTTGCCTCACCTGCCTCGCCACTCTTTTTATTATCAAACCAAATCATTTGTTTGTTTGACTTTGAATAATTGAAAAATATTTTTATGGTCTATGGGATGCATTCACTATCGTCAATTAAAGCTGATTGTGATTATATAACTAGTAAGAAAGATTATAACTGTCTTTGGGTTTCCCTATTTCCCACGTGTCTCGTTTTTTTAATTCTCAAGAAGCATCGCTAACATTGTATTAAAATAAAATGAAAGTGACGTCTTTTGTATTCAGTTTGTTTACTTGCGAAACATCCGTGAGTGTTTAACGTAACCTTCGCATGTAATAGATATCTATGGAAAGCTAACAGATAGCTAGGAAAACAGATCAAAGATATCCTTAAAGTGTCGATACTCTAGCTAGTGCCGATAACTGATATTCAACAGACAAACACTTAAAACATCCGATTAGAACAAAAACAGCAGCAAAAAACCTCAATGGAGTTGGGTCAAGCACAGCCAAAATTCTCAGAAATGTCCTCACACTTAATACATTCAAATCCGTGATCAGATGTCGTAGATAACGAAATAATATAAATCACCAATGCTCTCGAAGTGAAAGTTTGGCATGATACCCGAGCAGTGCCGGACCTGCGACACTTCGCACAGGCGGCAGATGAAGACATGCACATTCATTAAGCATTGCTTTCACAAACAGTTACAAAAACAACAACATTGCAACGTGATGCTGCAAAGTTTCTGATGATGGACAACCACTATCACATCCATGTAATGTACGTGATGGCATGCTACTCGCACTAATTATGTTCACTATAATAGATCCATTTAGTTAATGCGCATCATCAACAAAACATTTTCATTTTCTCGCAACGAACACTGACGTACAATCCACAAAAACGCAGTAATAATTCTCACTCACCCACAAGCACAACAAATCATCTCAAAAAAGAATCCTAGGCATTTCGTCTGTGTTTGAGCACTGTATACAATAATTAGCATACCTACATGACGTTAACGAACCGGCTCTACTTCCGGGATCGTTATATCGGCCGATCGTGAATGAACATCATCACAATGCGATGTACGCAAAGTCGCGGCTCACTGTGAAACTCGCGAGGAAACAAGACCCGTATTCGCAGGACAAGCCTGATGCGCTAGCCAGGTGTAACAGGTGTCCTAACGGAGGATATGAGAGTCGCGCTCACCTGGGAGTTGTCGATCGCGTACATAATATTGTATTAATGCGTGCGCGCGTCGCATGGCATCACGCGCGTGTGCGAGCGCGGCGTGCTTCGCGGCAAGACTATTGACTAGCGTATCATGTGGCGCAAGCGCATGCACACCTCCACGCACGAGCCCGCTGAGTGAAGGGGAAGCGGGGCACCGCGAGATCCGGGTTGTGCGCCCACTGCACCCGGCGGGCGGCCCCCAAACAAACCGCGCACGGCTGACCTCTGCCACTACCAACCAATATCGTTTTGGATTTGTCGCATCCATACGCGACAATGCGACGAATTATAGCCGGAAATAGTATGACCTGAACTTTCTAACACCATTTTTGTCAACAAGATATTAAACAATCTATAGTAATAATCTTTAACAGTTGCTTTAGGAGTTGAAGAGTTAAACTGAGAATCAAACTGTACAGTTCAATACTAGGTGACCCAGTCTAGAAAGCTATCTACTACTTTAGTACTATGGCTAGTACTAAATCCACAAATCATTGCTTTTAGTCAACTTAGAGCAATGATTTGTGGATTTAGATAGTTTCTAAATGGAGCCAAAATCAGTCAGAAATATTATCAGGTGCCATAAATCTCCCCTGACACTTAGGACAATCATTCACCCAGCCTCACATTCTCAAAAACCTTGCTAAGGTCTTTTTGTTTTGACGGGTAATCATCGGCGGTGGGAGTATCAGACTCTTGCTGACTCAAACCCACCCGTGTCCCTCCAAATGCCCTTTGCGTACCAGGGGCCGGTAACTCTTACGAACAAACTCTGCAACCCTGGCAGGCATTGGCCCTACCGGGCCCCGTCAATTATGCTGACGGGTCGTGGACGGGCCGACGCACGTGGAACACAACGCCTCGTCGACCTGGACCTGGTCCTTATCGGACGGCGAGCCACCCATCGCCGTCCACAAGCCCGCGCCTACGGTGGCCGGGAATCGCCTTGCGACTCCCGACGCCCGGGGCGTCATCTTCTGTTACGGCGGCTGGGGCGTGAGGTTTGCCTCTCCCTCACGCGGCCCTCCTTCTCGTACGCTTGCATTACTGCTTCGCAGAAAGAGGTGACTGCTTCTCATGCCCCCTTCGCTCCAGATAATGAAATGAACCAGAGCCGGACGCGATAAGCAGCACACAGCGGTGCTCCGATCAAGCGGGACAGACCTCCACCGTGTCTTCCGGGCGATCTACACAGTGGTGACACACGGGTGTGTACACCCGCCACCCGCCAAAGAGGGGACTCGAAGTAAGAGTGCTCTCTGGTTCTACGAAGTAAGAAAGAAGTCTGAGTTCTTTGTGCAACGAAATGCAGAAAGCACCCTTTCATTAATTTGTGGATCTAAGTAAGGCCTTTGACACTGTTTGCGAACTTTGTAACTTGTGAACTTTGGGCGTATATGTAGTTACGTTGCTCTTAATTACATTCAATAGGTGGGGGCTTTTTACGGAAACTAATAAAAATGTCGACATATAGAAAGGCATTAATGAAGTCGCTATATTTGGAAAACTAGAACAGCAAACTCTTGGCCACAAAAATGTCAATGCTAACCAGACTTGTGACTTTTTTGACTGGAAGAATGGAAACGTGGAATAGATAGGACACCATATACTTTATTTGAACACCAAAATAGTTACACATATAATACAAAGACATAGAGCGAGTCTTGTATATTATAAACATAGATTAGGCGATAGATGAGGAGATTGAAGTACGAGTACGGGGCACCCGTCGGACACTAGGTAGACTCGATAGTAAAGTTGAGTTTCTTTGTGAATTATAATTGATTTGATGAGCCTATGATATGCGAGATACTGGTTCATGGCAGGAAACTCAAAACTAAATGCGAATCACTCATGGATGGACATCTTGAAGAAAGCCAAAAACTATAAGATTGATTTAAGCAAGGTCGAGTTACGTTCATATTAACTGACCGTTAGTCCTCTTTTCCTTATAATTACGCCATCGTTTGCGAATTTCACTTGCCAAGCAAATCGTGTCTTGAACGAATGAGTGACCTTGCAATAGCTTGGCTTGACAGCCCCGAAAAACGACGTCTATACTACATACTAGCAAACACCTGTAAAGATGCAAGCTCAGAATTGCATTTTGCTGCAAAGACTTTTAGAATTTAAAAATAAATACACCTATATTTTAGATAAGATAACTCCTGGCTCAACTAGGAGCTACAAAGCCGAAGGGGGTATTTGACAACTACCAAAAATCTACATGAATGAATAGTTATTTAAAAGATTTATCAAATTGTGTGATTTATGAAATTATGACAAATCGGTGATTGGTGGAAAAATAGAAAAGTCTTTCAGTCAGCGCTTTTGAAGTTATTTTTCTACCCTTGTCACGCAAAACAACATATGTATGGGATGGCGCAAATTCACTTTGGTGTGACTAGCGAGCAACGTCACACGCAATAGGTTATTTGATTAAAAAAATCTAATTAATGCATAATTAGACAGATTTCCAAAAACTATTTGAAATGTATTTTTTTTTTGTCACGTAAACAAAAAATGAAGACGATACAGTGCGTTGAAAACTCATGTGACGTCACTTACCATTACACTTTTTACTGGAAAGTGACGTTACAAGCCCCCACTCCTTATCTTTGATGCGTTTTGTCGTCGTAATTTTTTATTAATTTGATAATGTATAAAATATGTAGCCAATATTTTCGATAATCTAACTGATAGAGTATAGAATCATATTTCTTGAACTCAGGCAACATCCCTATTAATGCTGTTTCCCTTCATCATTGATTTCAAATCATATTTTATTTGATCACAAAACCATCTTTGTTAAATGTAAATACATTTTGTCTAGGAAAATATGGTTCCAATCCATATTCAGTCTGTAGTCCCATCCCATCTCAAAAATTCAACCTGTTAATTTAATTCGGCAAGGTTTTCCCTCCTCTGCATATAAATATTTTAAATATTTATTTATTTCTTTATTCCTATGGGTATATTTTTCCACTGTCTGTCAATATTTCTCCGCTGTGTATTAATCTTTTCCCTGTGTAATAATTTTTTTCAACTGTGTACTTCCTAATTATTTTTTTACCTGAATTGTATATCCCAGGTTTACATTATTATCGTAATTTGAAAACACAATTAATTATTGGATATGTAAACATCCTCTACTAGTCGTGAATCTGAATCTTAAATCAATAGTCAAATGATAAATAATTTTTTTGCAACTTGCTCACTTTGTTATGTTAAAGGTATGCCAGTCAGGCAGTTTGCAAATCCTAAGATTAATTCATAGTTTATCCCATTACTGACTCTGAATAAATCAACAAATCGATTGTGTTGTCACTTGTTACGTTTGTGTTTTGAGGCCTACATTTAATCATCATCATCATACCAGCCGAAAGACGTCCACTGCTGGACATAGGCCTCCCACAAAGCGGGGTTTGCCATAATAGCCACGCTTGGCAGGTGGATTGACGAGTGCAGTGTAGCTGTTGCAATGCACAGAGAATGCTGCTGCCCATACTCTGATGTGTTCCCTAGTCGCCTCTCCCCATGGGAAGTGATGGGATGGTACTATTTTTTTATGTTCAACACCATATATTTAACACAATATTAATATTTACAAACTTGCAAACTTAAGTCTTGGTATCAATGCCAGTAAAAATACATTGTTAATTTGAAAATTCATATCATTTTTGGTAAAAAAGTTGTCTCGCCAAGTTCTTATAAAATGCACATTTGGTTCAGAAAACATTGCCAAAGAAAAAAAAATAGCTTGCCACACAGATAGTATTTTGTCACAAGTGGTGATGTGGTAACGGCCACAGAAGACAAAATGCCTCTCCATTTTTTTTTAATATTCTGTTTATTTATTTATTTAAACTTAATGTACAATAGTGGTACATGGATGGACTTAATGCATCAAGGCATTCTCTACCAGTCAACCTTTGGGTTAAAAAGACTACACTGTGGTAGGTTTACGACAAATAAAATATAAAATACTTATACTTTTTATTTTTTTTTCTGTTCAAGATGTTTTTATTTCAGGGTGGTGTAAACCAAGTTAGTTGAAATATCTACTTAGTTGAATTGATAAAAGCACCTAGAAGAAACGACTATGCAAAGAGGATTGATTAATTATTATTATTATTATTATTATATACTTTATTCTACACCTCATTACAAACATAGTAAAAACGTTTAAAAAAAAACAAGTGTACAATGGGCGGTCTTATCGCACAGGGCAATCTCTTACAGACAACCTTTGGATGGACTGAACGAAAGAAGTTAGATTTAGGGCGGTCAGTGTACAAACATCATAAACAATATAGACATAATAATATAAAATACACACAATACTAAAATAATATACTAATAAATATCAAATATATAAATGGGAAAGGAGAAGAAAAATTATAGTGAGAGGTAATGCTCCTTCACCAATTTTTTAAACGTTGGTAGCGATTGTGCACGCCTCACATCTATGGGTAATGCATTCCACAAACGAGCAGCTTGAATAGTGAAAGATTTGTTAAAGAATTTATGTTAACATGGTATAAAATTTAAATGAAATGCTTTTAGTATACAATATCTTTGAAATTAAGCAGACCGTCCACTAGACAGCAGGCACAAATAAGTTGATTTGTTTTCAATATTAATTTGTAGGCCTATCTTAGTGAATTAATGGGCAATACCAACTATTACAGAACATTATATTTCTTAAATATGTATATTTGTTTTCAAAATCCACTTTTACAACAATATTGAAAGTTAAAAACAAATTGAAATAGAAATACTCATTCAAGAAAGATTATCATTTTTTTCTGATAAGACTATCTAGCTGTGAACTGGAAAAAGAAGATTTCATTCAATATGTTAAGAAATGTTTAGAATTAGGTATATTGAATTAAATGAAAAGATAAGATTCCGAATATTCCAGTTATAGGCTTTATAGGTAGTAAAACTACTGCATATCAAGCAGATAATGGCATTACTAATTAGCAACAGTGATTCATCTATTATCACATTATATCAAAAAAATATGATGAATACATGCACTGCAGGTAATAATAATTTGTATTAGTCAATTTCTAAATTAATGCCATAAACTAAATGAACCTTTTCAATAAATTCACACAATATGTATCCAAATTTGTACAAATTGGGAAGTTTCTAGGAAATGAGGTCATTCATTGAATTTGGAGGCAGTTTTATGTAAATGTATCTAAATATTTAAATAAATATTAATGAAGGCATTCACCAGTCACACACACATACAATTATGTTACTACTCTATCATAAGTCAAGTCACTAAGGTAATAATAAAATCTTGCTATCAACTCGATCCCAATAGGATGTAATATGTACTAAAAATGATGATGACGGTACGCCTTAATTATTCAATAGATCCTTTGTTACATTTCTTTCAAGAATAATAATAGTTGACATTTGGAAACTACTGCTATTTACCTGTATTCTTCCTGCTAATTCCTTAGGATTATAACTTCCATCTGCTGGATTCAAGTTGAACGTGACGTTGAAGTACACATAATCAGGTTTTTCATTCGCGAGACACAATTTACTCTCCGACAGAGTGACACAATAAAATGTTTCAACTAAATTATAATATTTGCAATAAAATTCATTAATACGAGAACGCGGCACCGATATTATAAGATCCGTATCGTGAGACATTGTTTGCTAAGTGTCGCAATAATAATCACACACGACTATCGCAATTTTATTGCATAATTCGTATCAAAACAACTGCGACAACCTTCCATTCCAACACTGAACACAATTTTAATTTGACATTGACAGGTCAGTCATTCTTCGTCAAACAGATAATAAAAATCGACTATACAAATTTTCTGAAATTAGTCGATTAACATATCCAACATGGTGGTTTCAAAAAATTATGAAGTTTTTTCAATATGTTATACTATATATTTGTAATTGTTTTTTGTACTATATTTGACATTATTATTGTATTTGTTTTAATTTAAAATAGAGAATTTAGGAGTTGCATAGTATATGTAATCAACCCTTACATCGCTGGGTATAATTTTAATTTTTTATGTGTCAAACTTTTATCTATTATGTAAACAAGTTTTGGGGAAATTTAATGAAAAGTGAGTTATTCATAGAAAATCAATTTATTTGTCTATTGCCATAACATTTATTTAAAACCACCCTCCTCCTTCCAGGCTTGAGACTGGCCCCGGCAATGTTCCGATAGCGGAGTTATCGAGCGGCATCTTTTTCAACTTCAATGGTGTAAAAAAATCATCTGTAACAAATAATTTGCGTTAACATAAATTCATTTACCAAACACTTTGCACAAAATAAAGTGACATTATTGCTGATGTTTTAATCGATTCTATAAAAATTGCACATCGTAAATAGGTAGGACATTCAAATTTTATTTTAAAATTGAGATATTCGAACAAAATTCTTACCATATTTCTATAAGATGACCAATAATTTATGCAGCATTTTTTTCTAATAACAAAAATTAATATTCTTCGGAGTCCGACTCTGGCGGGATGTTCTCCCTGTTAACTTTATCCTTCTGCTTTTTCTTGTTGTTTTGACGAGTGCGGAACATCTTGCTCTCGTCGGCGCATTTTGTTGTAATGCTGGTCCTGTAAAAAGATAAAGGATACCTATTTAAATTAATCTGCCTTAAATATCATCAATATATAAAATTCTTCTGTTACTGGTGAGTGACTGACAGACAACGCACAGCCGAAACTGCTGGTCCTAAAAACGAAAAAAAAAACGGGAAAGCGTACGAAGTCTCGAGCAAAAGTTAGTTTGTTTATTATTTTATCGATTTTAAAGTCGATGAATTTATTACCTGACCACATTCTCCGGTACGCGACATTTTTGAACAACCGTCTGTACAATGTCATTCACCAAAACGGGGTCCAACTTTTTCTTAGCTGGTTTGTTCGGGAAAGCTGGAGATGGCTTTCCCGTGAGGGAATGGGTCGCTAGAACTCTGAAAACAAAAAAGGAGAGCATTAGGCGAGACCCTTAATTAGATTAAAACAGGAAGTTAAGAACATAAATGGAAGTTTAGGTACCTTCGAGTAAAAACTGCTGTTAACAATTTCCGTGTAGCACACGTGTGAGAGTTCCAATTTATATGTCTTAAAATTCTTAACGGTACAAGAGTTTTGCCAGCTCCTATTGGTACCTGTAAGAAAAAATAGAAGTAGTTAATTACTTATAACAAAAGATTTTTCGAATTAAACGATGCAAAATGTCAAAAGAAAAGTACAAACCAAGTCGTCAGCATTTGCATTACCATTGCTTTTATTAAATACTTTTGGAGTGTTTTTGCCAGCATTATAATTTGGTTTTACTATTTCGAGTGTCTTACGGTTGGTCAATGTTTCTTCTGTATCGGAAACATCACTGTCGTCCATCGTCTGAAAATAAAAAAATACATTGTCATGACCTATTTTCTCATTATAAATTTGATAAGCAGTAGGAATTTAGTTTACCAAGTCAAGAGAGTCAACTTTAAAGGACTCGTCGTCATCATCATCATCGTCGAAATCTTCATCATTGTCAGACACATATTGCTTGACCGTTTCAGAAAGCCTTGAATTTATTTTAATTTGTTCTTCCAAAGTTTTAACCCTCTCACTAAGTTTGGAGATCGTGGATTCCATGGTCTCAATTATTGGAAGCTGATATTCTTCTTCTGTCTGAGTTCCCATATCACGAGTTTTTATCTTATTCTCAGATACATTGCTCATGGTTTGCTTCTTAGCAGCATTAGAGACTTTGCGTGAGACTGGTCCTGATGTTACGGTGAAGTGTTTTATCGGTTTTGAACGTGTATTCGTTGATTCTTCACCGGGGTAGGAATGATTGTGGCGATCACTTGTTGCATCTAGATCAGAAGCCTTCCTTTTCGGAGCGCGCTGAAAAAAAAAATGTATGTCTAACATTTTTCATAAAGTCACATGGGCAAACTGAAAAGAAAACGTTTGCATATTGGAGAGCTTAATTGCTATTTATAGTCTTACCGTAGCAGCAACATCGGTCTCCCTTGCTGTATTATTGTCATGGCCAACCGTAGGGCTATTGGTCTCAACTTTAGGTGATGGCACAGCTTTAACTGGCTGGGTCTAAAATAAAGAAAATGTTTAGTTAGGAATTTCACTGCGAACCAGCAGAAATATACACTTTAGATTTAATTTAAATTTAAATCTTACCGGTAACTTCGATGTTAAGAAGCAGCTCAAGAAAAGCTTAGCTGTTTCCACTGATTCATTCCGGTCGTCTGCAAAATTAATAAAAATCGGTTCAAATATGGAATTATTTTTACTGATCCGAATCTAATTAAAAATCCATAGCAAACTTACGCGTATTTTGACTATTCGTATCTCGAATATTGCTTTGTAGGTCCAAAAGTGCCTGAGCTGCATCGAATTCCGAGTTGGCGAAACTTACACCAAACGACGACATTATTGAAACTTTCTGTACTGTAATGAAATCATATTTATAAAAGCTGTAAAAGTTAAAAACAGTTCAAATTATGTCTACCTACTAATAACACAGTTAAAAAGGAGTTAGAAAGTCAGACTTCGGTGAAAATATAAAATAAAGGGGTAGGCACACTTACGCGCTTTTTGATTTAGTTTACAGCAGTTCACTCACACAGCAATTATGCCAAATCGACTGATTGACTAATTGACAAGCAAAGAGAGCTACAACCTCACTCAACACTAAACCAAGGAGTACTGATGATTTTTTTGAAATTATTCTTTTTATATAGCTCGTTAGTTCAATGGATCATAAAATAAAAGACCACGCTGGCCAAACTCCCCGCAGGTACCTACTAGTTAAAGTAAATCTCTTTTCCCCCGAACTGATAACGTATTGTCTACAACTATATTCAAGGTTTTGGTACCTGTGAAAGCTTAACTTTTGTTGGACACATGGGTCCTCAGTTGTTAAATCGGAAGAACAATGATAGTAATTTAGCATGATGAACCAGATTTTTGATTTCGGCCATATTTAGACGAAAAAATATTTTATAGGATTATCTTTGCCAATAGATTTTCGAAAACCCTGTTCGTCACTTATTGGAACTAAGTCCCTATAAAAATAATCACCGACATAAAATACCATGTCTAAATCGGTAGATACTATTTAGATAGCTATCTGAAAATATTTATAAGAACTGGGTATTTTTAAATTTAAATTTCACCAGATACCTAGTTGCTAACTCTGTAATATCTTTATTAAATTATAATTATTGATGTATTATAATTTTTTTTTAAACAAGCCCATTAAAAGTCAATCTTTTCCATTTTATTAGTGTCTTATTGAGTCAAATGTAATGTAATGTAATGTAAAGTAACCTACAATTTCACGCGACATATCTATATAAATTCATAACTTAAGGTGTTTGCAATAGTGACATAAATAAAATAAAGTTTCCTGGATAAACAGTGAATGCTTCGACGCTCGATTTTGTTAAATAGGTAGGTACCTACTTATCCTGTGACATTCAAATAAGTTTTAACAATATGTACAATTAAACAAATATTTACGGGCTTAGGTACCCGGGCTTCCCGTCTTATTTTATATTGCTACTTACCCATTCGGCCGAGGAAAATAGGTTTGAACAATGCTAGAATTCTTAACTCATTTCTTTTCTTGAATCGTATTTTTGAACTTAGCTCTTCTATTAAAAACAAACAATGAAACATTTTCCAAAGCCGGGACTTGGCAATAAAAAACAAAAACGCGTTTATTTTAATGAAATCAAAGCAAAAAAGATGTCTTCAATAAATACTGTGTAATTAAAAACAATAAGTACTTACCTACTTAAAATAAAATAAAAAACCTACCCACCGAATTGAGAACTTATTCCTTTTTTGGAAGTCGGTTAAAAAATGGTTACATAAATGTGCTTTTTCATGCCTAGTAACTTGCGCTAACAGATTTCTATTGTTAAAATTGGTTAGTTAGCGTATTACGATATTTTAATTTTATGAAAAGATAGCTGTGAAATTTTCCCTAGAAGCACGTATTAAAAAAAAAACGGATGAAAAATGTTTAATTTGCAAACCTATGCACTTTAAATAAGTACTCCATCTATTCTAAAATAACTACTTTAAATAAACGTGCCCGTTTCTTTTTTTTTCGTAAAAAAACGTAGTACGCGGGGTAATATTTTTGCGGGATAAATTTCAAAATACCTCTGTCTACCCCTACGTTTATGATACAAAAGTTAGTATAATTATGGAGTTTTCCCTGGACGAAGTATATTATGTTTTAGTTGTCTGTTAATCAATTAAGCTTCAACGGCTGAACAGATTAACATTAAACTTGTTAAACGACTAGCCCATGATCTGCAATCTTGGATCCTGGTAGTTACTTAATGTTTCTTTGAGATCATTTCTACGCGTGAAATCATTTTTCACGCGGGTGAAGCGGCGGGAAAAGCCGCCGCTTGAAGGCTTTTCCCGCCGCTCGAGAAAAACTTTCAGTATAGCATAGCATCATAGTAGTAGCATACAAACATCTTCACATGTTCTCTCTTAACATAGGTACCTAGGTACCTAAATCTAAATTTGGCCCATGTCTTAAAATGGACAATTGGCTTATACATGGCCGCACGGGTCAATCTTCAAGGTTAAGCAACGCTTGCCGAGGTTGGTCTGTGGATGGGTGACCATCTTAACATACTGAGACTCCTCCGTGCCTCGGAAAGCACGTTAAGCCAGAAGCCAGAAAATCTGACACCAGTCTTACCAAGGAGTACCGTGTTACCCAGTTTATAGGTTTTGGAGGTCTGGTAGGCAGCCGCTCCACGTAAAATACTAGTATTCAGCTGAATCCGGTTTGACTGGAAGCCGACCCCAATATAATAGGGAAAAAGGCGAGGCAGATGATGACATGGCTCCTCGTGGTATTTTAATAATGCTCGTCATTTCTACTGCTTATCTAACTAGGTACTTACTCATTTCTCGGAACAATAATCCATATCCGTTTTGTTCTTCATTCCCGTTAGTCGGCTCACAAGGGACTATAAAACAATTTACTGATCCTCTGTACTTTCGATCTTTTGTTTTAGTATCCTTAAACTTTGGGAATGGATAGAGATAATAGATACCAGTGGGTTATTATCTTTGCTTTCGTATGAAATCATGAATTCTTACAACATTTCCT
The DNA here is from genome assembly GCA_002192655.3 of Mamestra configurata. Taxonomy (NCBI): domain Eukaryota; kingdom Metazoa; phylum Arthropoda; class Insecta; order Lepidoptera; family Noctuidae; genus Mamestra; species Mamestra configurata. The sequence continues at coordinate 767,048 of NDFZ01005487.1, forward strand.
CTCAGAACTAATTAAACGACTAGACTATGACCTGGATTATTGGAAGCTGTTTATGTATCTTTGGGAGTAAAAATACAAAATAGGACACAAATAGTACAAATTGAAAATTACGACTATCACAACAAAAACAAATTACTTGCGCCACTGAAGTGCACAGGAAGTGTGTTAGGATGCCCACTATTTTTAATTTAAGTATATTAATGACATTTCTAAAACCTTGGATAAAGAAAACGCTTTACCTCAGTATTATTTGCAGACGATATTTCAAAATTAATCAAGTCTGGAAATGTAAATAACCCTAGTCTACAAATACAAGATACCCTCCAAACGGGTAGATACTTGGCTCCAGATCCACAACTTGGAAATCATTAGTAATATAACTAAAATAATATCTACAATTTAGATCATACGAAAAACCACCTCTAAATCAGAAACACGAAAATAGAAGAAGTTAATACATTTCCCCTACTTGGCATAATTATTGACACACACATTAACTGGAAGTCACACATACAACATATAAAAACTAAACTCTCCAGATTCTCTTACGCTCTTTTATCATGGCTGCAATATGGCGTCATGCTATGGGGAAATAATGTTAACGTAGATGAACTATTCATAATGCATAAAAGAAGTGTATAAGAATTCTAGCCTAAATTGATAATACGGAGAGCTGCAAACCATATGTACTTTATAAAATATCAGATTCTAACTCTGCCATCAATAGGTATACATACTTGATATTTGTTTTTATCATCGACGTTTTTAAATATCTACAAGTTCACTATAGGCGCATCATCAACATTCGTCATAAAAAGAAGTTATGAGATCCATCTTCAAGAATTAAAATGTTAAACTATCACTTAACATTTAATTCACATTCATTCACATCACTTAACATTTAATTTTTTTTTGTGGCTTTATGGGCTATCGCCCATATAAAAAATAAATAAATGGATATCACACGAAATTAGGATTTGTTGCAGAAAACAACAAAACATGCTATGGAAATACAGAAAAACACCTAGAAGTAAAACAAAAATAAATTTCAAAACTATGCATAGAAACAAAAGATTATAAAACTAACTAAAAAGCCCAAAATAATTATTTAATTCAATAAACAAATCAAAAGCATAATGGCAAATAATAAAAATTAAATAAAAGAACCAATTCTGCAAATTAACGGCCGAAACAAACTAGTAAAAGACCCTAGGCAGATTGCTGAATCATTTAATAACTTTTTCGTTGACCAAATACATGTAATAATTGTACGGGAAATATGGCTTTTTTTTTTCTAGGATAGGAAATCATCAAATGACTTCTTCCGCTCTGGGTGGATCGGAAGGGCGTGTCAGACTCTTACTGACTAAAACCCATCCTTCTAAAGCCCTTTGCGTTCCAGGGCCGCGGTGACTCTTTCGAACAGATTCCGCAACCCTGGCAGGCTTTGGCCCTGGCGGGCCCCGTCTTTTATGCTGACATCTCTTTGAGGCGCGCGTGAAACACAACGCGCCATCGACCCGGGCCTGGTGGTGATCGGACAGCGAGCCACCCAATGCTGCACGGCACCCAATGCCTGGGATCGCCCTGCGGCTCCCGACGCCCGGGGCAGCAATTAACAAATTTACGCAACCGGTAGTCTATCAAGATTTCACTCGTGTGATACAAAAATTAAAAAAGTTTAAGATTCGAAGGCATTTCAACCGTTGTAGTCTAATTTGTCTCTGATATTATCGCAAAACCTTTTAATCATATAATAAATGTTTGTATAAGCTCAGGTATATTTCTTGATAAATTAAAGACGGTGATCATAAAACCATTACATTAAAAGAATGACAAGGAAGACATGTTAAATTATAGGCCAGTAGCTCTAAGAAATTAGGAAATATCATATTTGAATCTATTTACAAATTTATAAGGATAAGAGAGAAGAACAAAAGGACTTACGTAAAAATAAAAATATCAACATGGCAATATTCGATCTCTTAAAAGTAATCATGAATAATATGATAAGAAAAATCCTATATGTGCAATCTTCACAGACATGACAAAGGTATTCGATTATGTAAAAAATGACACTCTCTTAAATAAACTTAGCGATTATGGAATAAGAGGAAACGTTCTTAACCTAATTAAGTCATACGTCACGGATAGAAAACAATACACCGAAATATCGAGAATCTGAACTAAAACAAAGCGTGAACTGAAATATCTATCCAGTTGCAGAGTAACAGAATTCGGAGTTCCACAGGGCAGCGTGCTCGGTCCATTACTATTTCTACTTTACATTAATAACCTGCCCCGTCAATCACAAACATGGCAGCACTGCTATAGTCGAATGAATGAGACGAACTACGAAGATGAAATAAACAGCACACTTAAAACAATAATAGATTGGCTTAAAAAAATAATCTAGTCATACATTTGCAAAAAACTAATCATGCATTTTCACCAGAGGTTACAGCCAAAAAAGTTTTAACTGAATAAAATGGCCAAGTCGTAGACATAACTTCAGTGACAAAACTCTTAGGAGTGCATATTGTCAACAAATAGACCTGGAAATCTCATGCTGAAAATGTGTACAAAAAACCAAGTAAATCTTCATTATGTACTATATGTATAACCTCTCAAGTAAAGTAAACATAGAGAGCATTGCCCTTTCATGGATTAGTACCTAGCTTCATTATTAAGATATGGTGTCATATTTTGGGGCAACTGCAGTGAGAGAGAAAGAATATTTAGGCCCGAAAACGATGCCTTAGATCAATGACAGGTCTTAAGTCTACTGAAAGTTGTCAACATTCCCTAAAATATTTAGAAGTTGCCCCATTCATTACATTAAACAAACACTTATTTACGTCAATGGTTGACATAAGACAACTCACAGTACCAATAAGGTCCCAGTATAAAAACCAATTGTACACAAAATAACATCCTTTCCATGGGAGCGCTTATCTATATAGATATAATAAAAATGTAACGGATCGCTGTCTGTACATGGAAGATATATGAGAAAAAATACTACCTATTTGGAAGGTCCCAATAGTATTTTTTCAACGCAAATAGCACCCAAAACAATGTTTGTTAGAATTTTTGTCTGTTTATCTGTTTGTCTGTGAGTTTGTGCACGCTAATCTCAGAAACGGCTTATCCGATTTATATGTGGTTAACTAATAAATTGTGGTAAGCTGCACCTTAATATTTAGTGTTTGTTTCATGTCAATCGGTTCATAAATAAAAAAGTTATGACGATTTGAAGAATTCATAATCTGAAAATAAAAATGTCTGCCCCAAATTCCACGCGGACAAAGTCGCGGACAAAAGCTAGCATATAATAAATTACCTTACAATTTAAAAGCTCTATCATAATTTTTTTTACCATTTACAAAACTATTGCCGGAGAAATGTTATTATTACACAAATAAAGACTTTTTAAAAGATAAAACTATGTGGTAAAATGTTGTTGTTTGTAAAAAAAATATTTATTTGCAATATCGAATGTTTATGATTATTAAACTGACATTTTTATATCAATAAGTGATTTTTTTATGATTGTTGTTATATTAACAACTATGTCGACATTAAGCATTATTTGCAATGACCTACACACATGACTTATAATTGTGTTTTTGGAATATTTTGACATTATGCTTTTTGACAATACACATTATGATATTTATAATTCTTCATTGTATGATATGCGAGAGATTTATATTTTATTCTTTAATGTTTTAGACTGATCTGATCTATGTATATTAAAATTGTGATGTAATTTAAATTTTAAATTCAAATCTAATATTTTGCATGCCGTCAGGCAAAATGTATCGGGAAAATTTACAAATATTCCAACTTATATGTATACTTACACTATCAGCTAATAAGTTATTTCTTTCTTTGTTTCTTTCGTGTTATCTGACAATAAAAATATATTATAAGTTACCCAACATGTTTAAAACTGAAAAATCAGTAACAAATTAATAAAATAAAAATCGTTTACATATTGCAGGCGTCGATGGCCAAAAAATAACTTAAAAACTGTGTAAGTAGTAACTTAGGGTCACATGAGTACAAAAAAAAAAACCAACAGTAACAATAATCCAAAAAAAGGCTAAAACTGTGCCTAATCCAAAAATATTCTACTCAGTAAAAGAATATTTAAAATCTAGCTTACAGTATTGTTTTTTTCTTTTTTTTTTTTTTTTTAATTTAATATGGGTTTGCTCTTGACTCTAGTCTAGGTCATAGATGACAGAGACAAAGTCGACGATGGAGCGAGCTTACCCAGAAGAAGCCTGTTCACTCTAATTTTGAAGAGATTAGGGTTGTATGCGTTCGGAAACACAGACGCAGGCAGAGAGTTCCACTCCTTTGCTGTGCGCATTATAAAAGACGTTTGGAAACGTTTAGTGCGAATTGGTGGAATAGCAACAAGGTAGGGATGGTAACTTGCAGTGCGTCTAGATGTCCGATGGTAGAAGGGGGCCGGTGGGATGAGATCGTGGAGTTCCTGGACACTCTTCCCGAAGTACAATCTGTAGAAGACCGACAAGCAGGCAACCTTGCGGCGATGAGCCAAGCTGTGAAGCTTGGCATCCACCAGTCTTACGTCGCCAATGTTGTATTTATATATTTTGCCATTGTTGTATTCTCATGTACAAAAGTGGCGATCTGTCCTATACAAACAATAAGATTTATATAGTCTATCCTATTTAACTTCATATAAAATTATACTATACCATAATTATTTGTACTACCTGAGAAGGATGACATAAATATTGCTGACTTATTGTTTTAAATTCATTCCTATTGACATTAGTTTTGACATAAATATAATTTCTGTATTTTATTGTACTAATATAAAAGAAAATAATTAAGTAGTAACAATGTTTAGGTAATGCATGCTAATTTAGGATAATAAGGACAGGGGAATGAAACTTGCAATGCTTGTAAAAGGCTCCTAAGTAATAAGTAGGTACTACTAATAACATAACACCACATTGTACACTTAGTTCGCAATAAACGTTTTGACTTTGACTTTGAATATTTTAACGCGTAAAAACACTTTGACGCGTGTGAAGCCGCGGGCAGGAGCTATTAAGAACTATACCTACCTAATAAGAAATCCTTAGTTACCCGTCTCGTAAACCATGACAAAAATAAATAGGTAGCTTATTTATTAATCGACTTAAAAAAAAGGAGGTTCTCAGTTTGACCCATGTTTTTTTTTATTTTTACAAAGTTACAAACGCACTTAGTAATTTTCTATAGAATAATTAAGAAAATTTAATACGACTCCAAAAAAAGGATTTTCTCACGTTTGGCTGCCGATTTTGATGCGGTTTTCATAAAAATATTTGTTACATTCTGGAGAAGGTTTTGGTACAACAAATGGATATTCCGTGAAGTCCTCCGCATGGATCCGTTATTTTTTAGCAATAAATATTTTTAAGTGAAAGGATAAATGTACTTTCCTGTTGCGCCCATAGAAATTTCATTAAAATCGGTTCAGACGTTTGGTTGAATCGAAATAACTGGAAAAAAATATGTCATCCAAGTAAACGAAATTGCATATGTATTTTGCTTTCCTGTGATTTTCCAGTAGTGTTGTAAGGTGTGGGACCTACAACTAAAAAGTAAAAAAATTCAAACTTTTTAAAACTACTAAGTATTAACTTATTTTAATTTCGGAAGTCGGTGTTTTTGGTTGTTACCTCGTTCTTTAACACAAACTTCCGAAATTAAACTTATTTTATACTTTGTACCTCGTGTTTTTTTTTGGAATTCAATTGTATTTTTTTGTAAAAAGTTTTTTATTTTTAACTTTAAAATAACGTTTTTGTTTTTTTGACATGACCCGGTTTTAGGCAAATGTTTAATTTTTTGTAATTAATAGGAGAGCTAGGTTCAAAAAGCAATTCAAAAAAGAAACGAGTTAGGAATTTTAGCATGGTTCAAACCTAATTTCCTCGGCCTAATAGGTACCTAAGTAGCAAAATTAAAATTAGACGGGAAGCGCGTAATGACATTATTTAGTTAATTGCATTATTTATTTAAGACAGTTGACAATTTGAATGTCACACATATGCTCTTTCATGTTCTCATTTAAGCGAAGCATCCTATGTTTATCCAGGAAACTAGTATGTTATTTATGTCACGATTGCAAACACTGTAAGTACCTGCATATAATGTCGCGTGAAATTGTAAATTATTTTTTCTCAATAAGACGCAGAAAAAATGGAAACGATTGAATTTGGATGGGATTTGTTGTATTAAAAATTTTATGATCTGGTCACAATAGGTGCATCGAGAAATTACAATCGAATTAAAAATACAAATATATTACAGAGTTTGCAATTATTCGGTGAAATTTAAATCACCAGTCCTTGTAAATATTTTCAGATAGCTATCTAAATAGTACCTACTTGGACATGGTATTTTATGACGGTGATTATTTTTATTGGGACTTAGTTCCAATAAGTGACTAAGTGACAAACAGGGTTTTCGAAAATCTATTGGCAAAGAAAATCCTATTAAATATTTTTTCGTCTAAATATCAAAGATGCGGTGCATCATTGAGCTAAATTGCTTACTATCATTGTTCTTTCGATTTTACAACTCAGGACCCATGTGTCCAACAAAAGTTAAGCTTCTACAGGTACCAAGACCTTGAATGTAGTTGTAGACAATGTTATCCATTCGGGGTTTTTTCGAGGGGAGCTTGGTACAAAAAAAAACACTACACAGGAGGTTCAAAATAACTTTATTTACAGAAGTTTGTGTATACGAACCAAGAACCAAAAACACTGACTTCGAAAATTAAAGCTATTTTATACTTTGTCCGTACCTCAGTCGGCAAAACGGAATCCTTATAGGATCACTTTGTTGTCCGTCTGTCAAGATCCTTTTTCTCCGGAACGCGTGGAGGAATCAAACTGAAATTAATATCATGTACCTACTCAGGCCTGTTACCCTAAACTAGAGATAAGGCCGTTTATGCTCTGTTTAACGCGCATATTTTGATACTCGCAAGGGATTCAAAATCTATAGGGTAGGTACTTTCCATTGATCTAGATTCACGAAATTTGGCAAGAAGATAATTCTTACAAGTTCAAGTAGGTACAGGAAAAAGTAAAAAAATTGGGAATTCATAGTTTCATCATACACTAGCACTTCGCCCGCGACTTCGTCCGCGCGGATTTAGTAGGTAGGTACTCCACAAACTTTAACGCCCCCTCTAACCCTTTTTAAAGGTAAGTTTTGGAAAATTAAGCACTACTATATCCATTCAACGGTCTCAGGATCAACCTTATGTAAACACTTTTTAACCAACTTCCAAAAAGGAGGAGGTTCTCAATTCGACTGTGTTGTTTTTTAATCCACTTCCAAAAAGGAGGAGGTTCTCAATTCGACTGTGTGTTTTTTTTGTGTTTGTTATGCGATTATTCCGTCAATTATGAATTGATTTTGATGATTCCTTTTTTATTTGAAAGCCTATACTCCTGAGGTGGCCCCATTGGCACCAAGTCAGAATCTGATGATGGGATCCTGAGAAATCGAGGACAGCCCTCAAATTTTAAAGGCACATACAATGTTTCTCATTTATACTTTCTAATGCAATTCAGATAATTGTGCCTGGTAATCAACATCTCATTTTGCTGTGCTGATGATGGAAGGTATAAGTCAGGATCTGATGCTGGGATTCTAGGCAAAATGTTTGTTCAGCAATATTTTTGCCAATTGTCAACCGATTTGGATGATTGAAAATGATTGAATTTCAATTTGGTGAAGATCTGATGAAGGATTTCAGAGGTAGGCAACGGAACTCTTCAATAAATGATAGCAAATCCCCCGGGTTTGCTGAAATTGCATATCTGTTTATTGATTACACCAGTGCATAACGTAACATCACGCCGGCACGCTGTGCAGGGGTACGCACGTGGAAACAAGTCAACCTGAATAAACATGTTTTTGGGGTTATCTATTCGGGCATAACTTTAGGTATTGTTTATCAACCGATATTGATGATTCTTTCTGCATTGGTTTTTTCTTAAAAATTGAACGTTGCCCCTCACCAGGACTGCGTTTACAAACATATTAACTCATATACACAAACAGCCAGCCCCGGAATAACTATCTGTAGGCCATACAAATATATGTTCCGTGCGGGGATCGAACCCGCGACACGCAGCGCAGCAGTCAGACGCTCAGCCACTGGACCAACCGTGTCGTCACTTATTGTATTAATCTAAACTAATATTATAAAGAGGAAAGATTTGTCTGTTTTTTGTTACGATTTGGCTCAAAAACTGCTCGATCGATTTTAAAAATTCTTTCACCGTAGAAAGCTACATCTTCACCGAGTAACATAGGCTATATTATATTTTCAAAAAAAATTAGAGATCCCTACCTAAATTGGAACAATGTAACCCAAGGTATCAAAATGTTGCCTATAAAAGTCATTATTTTGCGTGCAGAGCGAGAACTATTGACGATATATAAAATAGTGTTAACTATACATATATTATAGTTACGCCACAATAGCAGTCTGTGTTTAAATTATTAAGTTCAAATACGGGTGGAATAGAAAAAAGAAAGAAAAAGTATTTAATTGCCAAAAAAAAAATATTATTATTACAAAACGACATACCAACATACATAGGTAAATAATTTTAAATTGTGTTGATATTAGTATCATGATATTAATCAGTTATCCATTTAAATGGTTTTATATTAAGGTTGATTATGTACCTACATGTAAATATCACTTTTAACTATTCAAATCGGGCTTTTCATTTAAAAGTTACGACGGGTATAAAAATGCTCTAAGAAAAATGTTGCGGTTTGAGCGAACTAGGGAGAATCTTAATACTTGGTCCGATGAAGTTGAAACATCATCATTAATGATTTGGGAAAAAAAAGAAGAATAACAAATGTTTGGATTTTTCGAAAATAAACCCCTAAATGGGCAAAAAGGGGTGATGAAGTTTTTAGGTGATGACATTATTGCTTACCTACTTCAATTTACGTGAAAATTGGAACGAACAAACTAAATGAATAATTATTTGAACCAAATCTACCAAATTTTTAATCAACCCTTGACGGGATGAACGGGGTGATCCTGAGACCGTTAAATGAGCATCGTAGTGCTTAATTTTCCATAAAAAACCTTAAAAAAGGGTTAGAGCGGCGATGAAGTTTGCGGAGTACCAACTAAATCCGCGCGAACGAAGTCGCGACCGAAGTGCTAGTAATGATTATAATATTGCATTTGCAATGTACAGTTAACTTCAAAGATAAACCAGTGACCTCCTTAACTTAAAATCAATAAAATCCAGTAAAGTGATCTATTGTTAGGTTTATATCAATCCCAAAGCATAGTAGATATATGTATTAAACCATGAGCTGGTCTGGACTGACCGACGAAGGTACACAAAGTAACTCCTTAACGGCAAATAGCTCAACCACTCATTATGGGAATAATGTCAAATTAGTTGTGGAGTATCACCACTAAAAAGTGGAAAATATAAAACTTTTATTTTCCACTTTTTAGTGAAACTATGAATTCCCAATTTTTTTACTTTTTCCTGTACCTACTTGAACTTGTAAGAATTATCTTCTTGCCAAATTTCGTGAATCTAGATCAATGGAAAGTACCTACCCTATAGATTTTGAATCCCTTGCGAGTATCAAAATATGCGCGTTAAACAGAGCATAAACGGCCTTATCTCTAGTTTAGGGTAACAGGCCTGAGTAGGTACATGATATTAATTTCAGTTTGATTCCTCCACGCGTTCCGGAGAAAAAGGATCTTGACAGACGGACAACAAAGTGATCCTATAAGGATTCCGTTTTGCCGACTGAGGTACGGACAAAGTATAAAATAGCTTTAATTTTCGAAGTCAGTGTTTTTGGTTCTTCGTTCGTATACACAAACTTCTGTAATTAAAGTTATTTTGAACCTCCTGTGTAGTGTTTCCAAAAAAAAAACCCCGAAGGGATAACATTGTCTACAACAACATTCAAGGTCTTGGTACCTGTGAAAGCTTAACTTTTGTTGGACACATGGGTCCTCAGTTGTAAAATCGGAAGAACAATGATAGTAAGCAATTTAGCTCAATGATGCACCGCATCTTTGATATTTAGACGAAAAATTATTTAATAGGATTTTCTTTGCCAATAGATTTTCGAAAACCCTGTTTGTCACTTATTGGAACTAAGTCCCAATAAAAATAATCACCGTCATAAAATACCATGTCCAAGTAGGTACTATTTAGATAGCTATCTGAAAATATTTACAAGGACTGGTGATTTAAATTTCACCGAATAATTGCAAACTCTGTAATATATTTGTATTTTTAATTCGATTGTAATTTCTCGATGCACCTATTGTGACCAGATCATAAAATTTTTAATACAACAAATCCCATCCAAATTCAATCGTTTCCATTTTATCTGCGTCTTATTGAGAAAAAATAATTTACAATTTCACGCGACATTATATGTACTTACAGTGTTTGCAATCGTGACATAAATAACATACAATTTTCCTGGATAAACATGGATGCTTCGCTTAAATAAGAACGCGAAAGAGCATAATATGTGTGACATTCAAATTGTCAATTATTGTCTTAAATAAATAATGCAATTAACTAAACAATGTCATTACAGGCTTCCCGTCTAATTTTAATTTTGCTACTTAGGTACCTATTAGGCCGGGGAAATTAGGTTTGAACCATGCTAAAATTCCTAACTCGTTTCTTTTTTGAATTGCTTTTTGAACCTAGCTCTCCTATTAATAACAAAAAATGAAACATTTGCCAAAACCGGGTCATGTCAAAAAAAACATAAACGTTATTTTAAAGTTAAAAAAAAACAAAACTTTTTACATAAAATACAATTGTATTCCAAAAAAAAAACACTAGGTACAAAGTATAAAATTAACTTTAATTTCGGAAGTTTGTGTTAAACCAAAAACACCGACTTCCGAAATTAAAATAAGTTAATACTTAAGTAGTAGTTTTAAAAAGTTTGAAATTTTTTACTTTTTCGTTGTAGGTCCCTCACCTAACAACACCACTTGAAAATCACAGGAAGGCAAAATATGCAATTTCGTTTAATTGGATGACATATTTTTATAGCTATTTCGATTTAAAAACCAAACTTCTGAACCGATTTTAAGTATAGTATATTATATAGGTAAGTATATTTATCCTTTCACTTAAAAATATTTATCGCTAAAAATAACGGATCCATGCAGGGGACTTCACGGAATATCCATTTGTTGTACCTATAACAAAAACTTCTCCTGAATGTAACAAATATTTTTCTGAAAACCGCATCAAAATCGGCAGCCAAACGTGAAAAAATCCTTTTTTTTGGAGTCGTATTAAATTTTCTTAATCATTCTATAGAAAATTACTAAGTGCGTTTGTAACTTTGCAAAAATAAAAAAAAAACATACCTACGGGTCAAACGTGGGTCAAACTGAGAACCTCCTTTTATTGAAGTCGATTAATAAATAAGCTACCTATTTATTTTTGTATATGTAGGTATTCTTAATAGCTCCTGCCCGCGGCTTCACACGCATTAAAGTGTTTTCACGCGTTAAAATATTCAAAGTCAAAGTCAAAACGTTTATTGCGAACTAAGTGTACAATGTTGATGTTATGTTATTAGTAGTACCTACTTATTACTTAGGAGCCTTTTACAAGCATTGCAAGTTTAATTTCCCTGCCCTTATTATCCTAAATTAGCATGCATTAAACATTGTAATAACTTAAATATTTTCTTTTATATTAGTACAATAAAATTCAGAAATTATATTTATGTCAAAATTTAATGTCAATAGTAATGAATTTAAGACAATTAGTCAGCAATATTAATGTCATCCTTCTCAGGTAGTACCTACAAATTATAGATAGACTAAATCTTATTGTTTGTATAGGACAGATCGCCACTTTTGTACATGAGAAAAAATCAATATTGTAAGCTAGATTCTAAATATTCTTTTACTGAGTAGAATATTTTTGGATTAGGCACAGTTTTAGCCTTTTTTGGATTAAGTATCATATATTATATACATTATGTATATTATAAATCCGCGCGAACGAAGTCGCGACCGAAGTGCTAGTAATGATTATAATATTGCATTTGCAATGTACAGTGAACTTCAAAGATAAACCAGTGACCTCCTCAACTTAAAATCAATAAAATCCAGTAAAGTGATCTATTGTTTGGTTTATATCAATCCCAAAGCATAGTAGATATTAAACCATGAGCTGGTCTGGACTGACCGACGAAGGTACACAAAGTAACTCCTTAACGGCAAATAGCTCAACCACTCATTATGGGAAATAAATTTTACCAAAACCAAAATAATACCTTTCCATCCCCGGCAGAAAAACCAAATAAATATAGACTTTACTTTTAACCAACATAAATTTGAAACAGTCAGTGATTTTACTCTCCTGGGCTTGACAATAGACACACACATAAACTGGAAAACACATATACAGAAAGTTAAATCAAACATTTCAAAGTTTTCATATGCCCTCCGCGAAATTAAAAAGACCACAAGCCTTCAAACCGCGCTAGTCACATACTACGCATATGCCCACGCATGGTTTACCTATGGCATCATCCTATGGGGAAATAGCACAGACGCTCCCTCCGTATTTATCCTACAAAAGAAGCTACTACGAATAATTACCAACATAAAACAGACAGACAGTTGCAAGCCTTATTTTCAAAAACTCAAGATTCTCACATTAGTCAGTATTTATATCTTGGAGTTATGTAAATTGGTTAGACATACAAACGAGCCATTCACTGCGCCATAAAAACAGGCTAAATTTGCCTCCGTCCCGCCTTAAGTTACATGCTTCTAGTCCACATTCTATGTCGATCAAAATATATAATAAATTACCAGAAAACATAAAGCAAGAAAACAAAACCAGTATATTTCTCAATAAGTTAAAACAATTCTTAATTATAAAAAGCTATTACACAGTGGAAGAATACCTTACGGATAAGTTTTAATAATAACAATATAGATATGTAAACTTAATAATAATAAATAAATGAAATTCTATTCTATTGGCAATAATAAATAAATAAATGACATTCTATTCTATTGATAATAATAAATTAAGGACATTATTTTCTTAAATAAATGACATTCTATTCTACTGATAATAATAAATAAATGACATTATATTATATAAATGATAATAATAAACAAATTACACTAAATTCTTATAATAATAATAAATAAATAAAATACTTTTCTAATAATACCTGATAAAAAATGCTAATACCAATGCAGATAATTATTAATAATATGTATAAAATATTTAATAATAGATACAAGATGAACAGGAAATAATTACACAAACATTATACAAGAAAAGTTAACAAAACGCTCTTCCTCTCTCCTAATTAAATATTTTAAGTTTTGCTGTGCCCGACAGGGTCCATAATTGTTTCTATTTATTAATTCTACCACCTGTTTATGTGTACATTATGGATTGCAATAAACTATTTGAGATTTGGGAATAATGTCAAATTAGTTGTGGACCACTAAAAAGTGGAAAATATAAAACTTTTATTTTCCACTTTTTAGTGTAGGTGTTTTTGGCTGTTTTTTCGTTTTTTGTCACCGACTTCCGAAATTAAAGTTCTTTTATAATTTGTAGTCTTTTTTATTAGGAAGTCGATTGTATTTTTTTTGTAAAAAGTTTTTTCAATTTTTGTTTCAAAATAAAATATTAAGCTTTAGCTTAATGGATCCTAATAATCAGTTTATTCTGGATAAACGGATCCTTGGATGGCAAAATGGTTTAGGCACACCCTCAATATTTTTAAACGATTAACATGGGATAGACGATAAAAAAACATCGCCACTTTACGTGTAAGGGGGGGCGGGGTATACCCAAAAACAGACGGACGAACAGACGGATATGGCGAAACTATAAGCGTTCCTTGTTGACTACGGAACCCTAAAAACGGTCCGTAGCACAATCATTTTTAAAAGGCTCTTTCTTAAAATAGGAGCGTATCTAAATAAATACTTTTGGCCCATAACTTAGATTAGGTATAGGTATCATGTATAGGTAATTGTAAATGTCACCGGTAATTGGTAAATTGCAGACTCCGTAAGATTGTAACAAATCTTTATTGGATTATAATTTCTCAATATTTTATGAAAAAATCGTTTTGTATACAATAAATCTCATCCAAATTCAATAGTTTCCAATATATCCGTGGCTTAGTAAGAAAAAATAGTTGACAATTTCACGTGATATTTTAAATCTTACGTCGTTTGCAATTGAGTAGTCCACTTGCAAACTCCGCTAAGTTAAAAAAAAAAAGAAAATCAGATAGTGCGGCCATTTTATTTGTTGTTTAAAATGCTTTCATAAGCAACTATCGATCTCGATCAAAACTCCGTATGTAACGCATAAATTTAGGTTAAATATTCAGTACTCCTGCAAAACTTGCTATATTGATTGATAGTTAACTTTCAAACAACTCTAAGTTACAGTTAACTTTCAAAACTCGCCATATTACGCAGTGACTCGTGCAAACGCCGCCATCTTGACTAATTTATAATTACAATAATATTTCCAGTTGTAGGGCATTCATTTTTGCCTCCTGACCGTATTTTTGGAAATATTGAAAGGGCTACACGGCCTCTAGAAGTCATTGCAGAACCACAGACCTATTTTGATATTTTTCAAAAATACGGTACGGTTCTGAGACTTGGCAAAGATTTCAATTTTTATGATTGGAAATCAAACACCAAAGACGTACTGAAATTGCCTGGATCTTGGCATTTCCAATTTAATGCCTCCAAGAGACTTTTTTTGAGAAAAGACAGGAATGGCAAAATCGCCGTTAAAGGGGAACCGCATTATGTATCGGAGGTGGTGAATTACGGCAATGTTTGTAAAAGAGGTAAATCATTTGAACACATTAAACCTGCTTTGATCAATATAGGCGTTCCTGTAAAACCAGCAAAATTAAATGATGTGAAAAACCTACTGATTAAACATTTTGGACAGGAGTGGGCTAAGGTCGATAGTCTAAAATATTATAGATTTCTTCAAGAAAACCAAACTGAAGCTGCTTTAGACGAAGATACCGATACTGAGGAAACTTTAATGGATGAAGAAACAGAAATAAGAGTATAATATTATTGTAAGACGATTATTTAGGTTTAGGATTTAATTTTGATACTGTTTCAAAACTCTTCATGTTAATTTCATACTATTGCAAAACTGTTTATGTTAAAAATACTTTTGCAAAAGTGGTTATGTTCAATTTTTAAATACTAATAAAAAGATAACTATGGTATTGGGATTTCATTTACTATAAGAAATTAATTCTCTGTGACAGTAATTTTCAGTAATATGTTGTAATGTGAATTTTCATAACTCCATTTCAACACTAAAGGTTTTAATCGATTTTCCAAAATTATTATTCTTTTAACATAGCGGACTTTGCAAGTGGACTACTATTCTCCTGTGACATAAATATGGCTACTTTATCATGGTATTAAAATAACGCTCGTTATTTCCACTACTTTCTAGAAATCTACTTACTGATTTCTTAGTTTCTGAGTTATTCACATCCATTTAGTTCTTCTTTCAATAAGACGGCTCACAAGTCACTATAAAACAATTTACTGGTCCTTTGTGCTTTCAATCTTTTGTTCTAGTATCTTAAAATTGTATACGGATAGAATAGAATAGAATTGAATAGAATATTTTTTATTATGTAGGTACATGAAGAGAACATTACATAGGGTGACACAATAGGCGGACTTAACACAGCGATCTTTTGAAAACAACCTTTGCATGGATTTTAAAGAGAAAAGAAAAGACATACTGTAGGATAATCCAAAGCAGGTACTTATTTTTGCTTCGTTAATTTCAAAAATGAAATGATGACTCATCATATTTTTATTATTTCAATACTTTGCACAGCAAGTTGAATGTATTTGTAAATCTCGCAGACGTTTTTAGGAATTTCTTCTTACCTACCTACATATTTTTGAAATACTTTTAATTTTCTGACTGTTGTAAATCGGCAACGTATCTACCAGTTGCTGTCATACCTTTTACAAGAGTACTTGTATCTGTAGTAGATTCCTTGCAAACCAATAAAATTAATTGACTTCTCTAAAATCATTCCGTATTCGAAGTAACGGTTATTTTTAGGTACTAGAGAATTAACACATTGACGATGTCGCTTGTCTATTGAAGTTTCTTTTTATTCTATTAGCATTTTTTTTGCCCACACATGTGGTAGGGTCCTACGAACGTTAGGGTCGTAAGGGCAAATCTACGCGTTGTATTGTCGTGGTTTTTTACCTGAGGAGTGTGCAATATTCCCAGGAAGATTCAGTTAAAATTTGAACATCGTGAGGTAGGTAGGTACGGTAAATCTGTGTGCTATGGCTTCAAGGCTTTGGGTCCTCGTTGAATGGGTAGACGATAGTAATGTGGTCCCTTCGTATGGTGTGGTTAACGTGGACACCTCGGCACACGATGAAACAGAGCTGCATCCTGGGAAATTGATTATCATGCGTGTAAAACATGAAAATCCTCGGCGAGCAAAGATTTTGCGTATATCAGGTATGTTTTCCTTTTTTATTTGCTTAAATTCTTAGTTTCCAATACATTGTCCTTAACTTTTCGATCGTAAAAAAAAATTCTATAAGTAAGTAGGTAGGTGTATCGTAAATTCGTAACGGTAATTCTTGCAAACTCATCTAACTGTAATTTCATTCAAATGTGTATGGACATAATTATAGCCTTGATTCTGTTGTTTTTTTTTCTCATCATCATCATCATATCAGCCGAAAGACGTCCACTGCTGGACATAGGCTATATTTTTTTGTCTATCCTTACCTATAGGTATAGGTATGTTGAATTCACCCCTATTGCAATATACGTAAGGTTGAAACTTGAAATCCACCACCAACCAGCCCTTCAATGATTATTCGTTCCCAAGCGAATTATAAATAAGTGTGACTTTTAAATTACAGAGAGCAAAAGATTTATCAAGGAACACAAAGAAAACCTTGAGCGTCAGGATCAGCAAGTTAAGAATGTCCTGCAACTTTGTATGCGGACTATAAAGGAAATGAAATCGGAGAATTCGGTAAGTAGAAATGTTTCCATCTAGTTGCGAGGGTGCTCTCTCACGGTGTGGCTAGGAGAATGAGAACCCTCGTCGTAACTTTTGTGTGTAGGTATCCTCAATTCCTCATAGGTGGAGCCCACACCTGACCATGAAGTCAAAGTCAAAGTCAATTCATTTATTTCAACTAGACCATTAAAAGGAACTTTTGAACGTCAAATTTACAGTTTGAAATTAAAATATTAGTGACTCTAGTTGTCCATTCGCAAAAAGTAGATTCTTATGGAGAAGAACGGACAAGAAACTCCATAGTTACATAGTCTTTTCAAATATATGTTTTACAATATTTTGTATAGGTACATACATTGATCAATTGATTACATTATGTAAGCACAATGCACTCAACATTACATTTTAGGTAAGTACATGGCAATGCCAGGCTGATCATGGGGCTTGAAGTAAGCACACTTCATGAGGAAATTACTTATCACATTTTGGCTAGTTTAAAGGTATTTCGAATGAGAACTGAGCTGAAACGAATACCTATATCTAAGTTAGGTAGTCACCAACAATGGCAACCACAAGCATGAAGACAACGAGTGGTTTTTGTAAATCTTATTCTAAGTGACAATGTAGGTACCTACATATCTCCCAAACTTCAATGTATTTTTTTTAAAACAAGGTGTGTAACGTAAAGTGATTGTCCGCCTGGCGTACCTATATCCCCGAAGCCTTTTTTTATTCCGGTGTTGTTGACGCAAAGCTAAGCCGCAGGTAGAGAACATGCTAAGATTGCAACAATGCTAAACTAATATCATCATTAAAAATGAAATATTTATTTGTTTCTTTGTTACGATTTGGGTCGAAAACTATGCAGCCGATTAAAAAAAAATCATCTCCATTATAAAGCCACATTATTAACTTAAAACATAGGCTACTTATGTTTTATTTTCGAAAAAAATAGAGATTCTTTCGAAAATTGCAATAATGTAACCCAAAGTAGCAAAAATTTGCCTAATAAATTCATTATTTGGCGAGCGCTGAGAAAACTATCGATGATACATAAAAATAATGTACATACTAGATATATGATTTTGCGGTTTGAGCGAACTGGGGACAATCTTATTGCTTGGTCTGATGAAGTTGAAACACGGCATTAAATATTTTGATAAAGAAATAAGAATAACAAATCGCACCTTTAAAGTAAAACCGTTACTAAACTAAAATTTTCATGAATTGAGGTATCAATGCCATCTATCTAAAAACAGTGACTATTTTCTAATATTGGCTCCCCTATAAAATTTCATAATTTCGTTTAGTAACGGTTTTACTTTAAAGGTGCGTAATGTTTAGGTTTTTCGAAAATAAACCCCTAAAGGGGCAAAATGGCGTGATGACATTTTTAGGGGAGGACACTTTTGCTTGTTTAAATTTACGTGGATTATGAACAAACTAAAAATGGGATAATTGAAAAGAATCTAAAAAAAATTGCGCTGATCCTGAGATCACAGAATCAGCAGCAGAAATGGCTGGATAAAAATCGTTGAGCTTAATTATCCAAAACTAACCTTTAAAAGGGGGTAGAGGGAGCATTGAAGTTTGTGAAGTACCTAGGTACCTAATAAATCCACGCGGACGAAGTCGCGAGCGAAGTGCTAGTAACTTACATAACTACATATATTACCTTAGACTGGGTTAGACTATATTTATAGTCCGGTTAAGCAGGAACCAGCCTTAGTGTGCTGAAATGCGAATGGTCATCGTCAAAAAAAAAAACAAAAAAAAAGAAAAGACTATATTTTTAAGGAGTATTATTTTATGAATGTAAAAATTATAAACATATTTGGAAGAAACAGGTTATTTGGCAAATAAATATTTCTGCAGCTGCTCTATTTCATTTCTCAGTCTACTTGTTGAGGTGTATGGTTTGGATGTATATTTGCTGTTGGATGCATGTTTGCTAAACTTAAATTGATTTATCTGTGTAGGAAACATGTACCTAGATAGACAAAATAGAAATGGTCTGAGCAAAAAAAAATAGAACCGACTTACAAATAAAAAACATTACAAAGTATAAAATAACTTCAAATTTCGAAAGTCGGTGTCAGAAAATTAAAAAACAACCAAAAGTACCTAGTATTTTTTATTTGTAACTAGTCGGTGGTATTTTTTTGTAAAAAGTTTTTTTGTTATATGTATTAATGTAATGTTTAAATTTTCAGTTTGATGGACAACAACAAACGAGTAGTCATAGCCCTTTGCCTCAAGTGGTGATTGCACAAAATGACAATAGCGACAGCGACAGCGACTCAGGGGTAGGTTTGGAGCTTTCTTCGCAACCCTGGCCTCCGTAACGCATTTATTTTTATCCGACTTTCAAAAAAGGAGGAGGTTCTCAATTTGGTGGATATATATAGGTATTGTATTTATTTATTTTTGTTTATAATAAATATGTCAAAAATTCGTTCATTTTCAGGCTAACGTTAAAATTGCACGTAATAAATCTCGCAACTTCACCAAATCTACACCAAAATACACTCCTAAGTCCAAGCGTCAAGAATCAACCAGCAAACAAATACGTGGATCGTTAAATGCTAATAATTCAAGTCGCCGATCTATGCTTAGTAGCACACCACTCCCAAGCAGCGCTCAGGAAAATATAAGACTATGTTTCGACCAAGGAACACAGACAGAGGAAACATGTTTGACACCTGCCTCTAAACTCAAAGAAATGGAAGTAGTCCTTAAAAATCTTTACAATAGAATTAATTATTTGAAATCTTTAGCAAATAGGAACTCGCATGGTTCAACCTCGACGAGCTCGACGAGTTCGACGTCTGAATCAGAGGATAACGAGGGAGCATCATACAATGAGCAGAATGTAGGTGACTCCTGGATGGATCCAAATAATATCCAATTTGAGCTACAAGTCAACGTGATATCAGCAGAAATTGGCCAGGAAGCTGCAGCAGCAGTAGTATTAGGAGACTACAATGGTGGAGATCAACCAATGAGTTCAATTGTTAAAACTGAAGAAATGTTAAATTCCAACATGCCGCGGGTTCGCAGGATGTCAGCACAAACTACTAACAATGTCGAAACTGTGAATGATGTTGAAATGGTAATTATTTTGCATTTCGCATTCATGCTTTTAAACTGAACTTTAAAACTGTCGTCTACAGATTTATAAGGATGTGTTGATTTAGCAGAGTGACCTCAAAGACTTGTTACTTGTAGGTCGATCATCAGCCAACAAAAGAGTGTGCATGAATGGCCGCTCGCTGTATTGAATTTTGTAGGTACCTATAATTCGCAATAATTGAGAGGAAACTTGCAATTGACGTCAGAGGATAACGTTGTTATCTTCTTACCAATTGAAGTAACTAAACTAAGAACCATGTCCTTTCAGGTTCCGATTGGGAGTGGCACCGCTAAAGTACCTGCAAGATTGCTGAATGAAATTGACTGGAACTGCCATACTTCCGCTACAAGACAATTAATGCAGGCAGTCTTCCCGCGAAGGTAATTGAACATCCAAATTCCGTACGTAATGAATTAATGTAGACTGCTAAACATTTTTTTTTAACTAAAATATTTTTAATTTTATTTTAGGGTATTAGCGACGCACTCTCTAACAGGCAAGCAGTCTCCAGCGTTTTTGAATATACCCCCAAAGAAAATTTTAGATCCTCTAATTGTTGAGGATATTGTGAAGACAGTTTCAATAAAATGTGGTGTTCCAAAGAGTTTGGTGAGGTAATTATTTAATTCGAAACTTGCTTCCTTGTTACTCTTTTTATTCCACTGATTTCATTTCTCCATTCACTAGCGACATCTACCGCCGGGAAGTCAAAACAGTATCCATGAATTCACTGTTGCTAATCCTACTGTTTTAATAGTAGATTTACTGTTTTCACGATGAAAATGTTTTCTGTTTAAGCACTAATTTCTACTGTTTTTATACATTTAATAAAATATACTGGCGATTTCGTGTAAAACAATAAAATCTCCTGTTAAAATATCTATTTTATTTTATTTATTTATATAGGTATAGTTTATTGTAGGTACACCAAATTAAAATACTTACAGAAAATCTTAAAATAAAAAACATATAATTGGCAGGTGTAAATAAAGATAAAGTCAGAAATAAATAAACACAAAATAGGTACTAAAAAAGATACATAAATACATAAATATGAAATACATAATAAAGAAAAAAGTAACAATTTTTAAAATTACTTGGAGAAAGGAATCGAAGTGACAAGTAGTGTTCCTTAACAAGTCGTTTAAAAACAGGTAGCGATTTCTAGTTTCAAGAAATGCATGTATGTATCCCTATTATTTTTAATCTAAGTATCTAACAAAACAAGTTACAATTTGTAACTTGTTTTGTTAGATACTTAGATACTTTTTTTAACTGACATTATTTTGGTTTGATATTATCTACTTGTAACTTACAAGTAATATCAAACCAAAATAATGTCAGTTAAAAAAAGTTTTCAACTGGCATCGCGCGCGTTTCCCAGGGAAAGTCCATGATTTGCACTCGATAAAACAGGATAGCTCAGTATTTTTTTTTATTTTACTGAAAAAAAAAACATAAATAATGAGCAGTTAAATACCATTTTACTATTTTCTACTGTTTTGTCTGATCTGCTGCATTTTGCTTCGATAAGGTTGGCAGCACTGCATGAATAACACATTCGCTATTGTAGGGTTATCTGTCACTTTCGGATTAAGCGGGAGGACACGCCCGGGTGTCAGCACTGTGAGGATCGCCCGGAGGACACGGTGGAGCATACGGTGGAGATCTGCCCTGCTTGGGCTGAGCACCGCCGTGTCCTCGTCGAGGCGATCGGCGGCGGCAACCTCTCGCGTCCGGCCCTGGTTGAATCCATGGTCCGGAGCGAGGAGGCTTGGGAAGCGGTCACCTCCTTCTGCGAAGCAGTAATGCTAGCGAAGGAGGAGGCGGGCCGCGCGAGGGAAAGGCAAGGCCTTCGCCCCAACCGCCGCTACAGGAGAAGACGCCCCGGGCGTCGGGAGTCGCAGGGCGATCCCCGGCCACCGTAGGCGCGGGCCTGCGGACGGCGAGCATTGGGTGGCTCGCCGTCCGATCACCACCAGGCCCGGGTCGATGGCGCGTTGTGTTTCACGCGCGCCTCAAAGAGATGTCAGCATAAAAGACGGGGCCCGCTAGGGCCGGAGCCTGCCAGGGTTGCGGAATGTTCGAAAGAGTCACCGCGGCCCTGGAACGCAAAGGGCTTTAGAAGGAACACGGATGGGTTTTAGTCAGTAAGAGTCTGACACGCCCTTCCGCTCCGCCCAGAGCGGAAGAAGTCATTTGATGATTTCCCATCCTTAAAAAAAAAAAAAAAAAGAAGGGTTATCTGTCACACTATTTTATTAAAAAATATTCTTTTCCCTTTTTTCGCAGAAACTGTATTACAATAAAATGCGCAGACGAAGCAAAGCTGTATCGTAATCGGCAACAATACAAGAAAGTTCGCAAACCTCTGCAACAAAACGACGAAAACATGCCGATTTCAACGCCCTCATCGGACGAATCTCACGCTGATAATTAAATTACATTGTAAAATTTAATTAGACGAAAAACTTTTGACGTCTTGAATTAAATATAACCATTGACTAGAACCTAGTCTGTTAAGGTTCTTCACTATTTTCTAATTGGAATTCTAAGGGACAGGGAAATTAAGGACTGGTGCATCTGAATAATAATGTTTAGCTTTGGTTTTATTACGTGCAAGGTTTTTCCTGTTCTGTATTTAGACAGTAATTTTTTGTTGAATAAATTGCCTTTATAATTTGACTGAGTAAAAATAAAATTAGGTAGGTACCTATATCATCATTTTATTCCTGTTTTACCCCCTTTTAATGATTTTGGCCGCGATAACTAGGTGACGAAATTGTGTTTTTTTTCAAGTTATCTAATTTTTTAAGTTTTTTTTGGAAGTTTTCTATCTCACTACCAAAAATGGCTAACTGTGAGAAATCTCCTCCACTGTGGATAGTAAACTGGGAAAGCTCATGAACGAATAAATCCCTCGAATAATAATTTATCAAACCAATACCCTTTTCTTTAGAAATTAATCGTTTTAAACTACTAATTTTATAATTCAAGGGATTTATTCGTTCATGAGCGTTACGAATTTACTATCCACAGTGGAGGACGTTTCTCGTGACATGCTCCTTAGCAGAACCACTTTCGAGTACATTATGTAAAATTACAGGATAAAATGTAGATAATGTCTACATTTTTGTAGCTTAATATAAAAAAAATGTATATTGTTAGTTTCTTGGAAAACATCAATTCAAAGTGGTTATGCTACAGAGCATATCCAGCAGAACCACTTTAAAATAACGATTATTTCCTTATTATAAACCTTAACATGAAGCGTGGAACGAGACTATCTGTGAGTTTGGAAGAACTAAAAAGTGTTCTTATTCAATATCAGGAACATTTTAAATGTGAATCCGAGCTACCGTGTTCTTGTAAAAAATAAAATAGTAAAACAAATTATATTTACATTTTTGTCCATTTTTACGACGTAACATACCTACTTACTACACCAGTGAAACGTCCAGGTAACAAATAAAAAAAGATTTCTAAGGAATAAGTATACGAGATGGCAGTGTATTAAATTCCACGTCTTTTGATGGGTAGGTCTGTATACAAGTATAGAGATAAACGAAATGAAAAAAATAATTAATAATCATAAATTAATTGTAGATGTTGTTATCTTGATTTTTTATTTTTATTTTTTATTTATTTATTTGGAAAACAAACAACTATACATTTTATATTAACCTAATTATATAAACTGAACAAATATATTAATGTACAGTCAACTACGTTTTCACGAATTACAAAATGATGTACAGTGACACATAATTATTGTGTTGGATTGTTTGTTAAATATTATATAAACTAATATTACAATTTCTGGTTTATTGCTTATGGTTAATACTAAATTCTATTTATCAACAAAATTATACATTAACTCGTAACAGCTGAACTTAATTACTAGTTGAAACAGGCTCATTAGTTTGCAAAATGGATCTTGACTCCCTTGAAAAACCAGAACGAGTTGAGGCAAATATATCCACTTTTAGAAAGTACTTATTATAAGTTTTGACCATTCTGTGCAGAGGCGCCCGCTGTCCTGCGTTCGTACGACAAATATTGGTGGCAAAAAGAGGATACGCACGTGACTCCCGCCTAATTACAGTTCTTGGCACTATGTAAAATATATTAGATACCAATTCTGGGCAGTTAATAGTATGGTGAATGAGTCCATAAAGCAACATAACTTGTAAGAGGAGACGTCTTGATTGCAAGGAAAGCAACTTAAACTTTTGAAGTGATTCAACATAAGAGGAACGTTGCAAATGGCACTTAAATTGCATTCCTTTTAGATATTTACGTTGAACTTTTTCGACGGCCTTAATGTATTTATCATAGTGTGGATCCCATATCACGCTAGCATACTCAACCTGAGGACGGACTAGGAAGTTGAAAAGATGAAGAAATGTAGCAGGGCGTTTAAAATCAGATGAAGCTCTCATGACAAGACTGTGCATTTGCTGCGCTTTGGTCGTTATTTTGTCTATATGTAGATTCAGATGTAATTTGTTATCTAAAAGAACGCCTAGGTCACGAATACATGTTTCACTTATCAATAACTCATTGCAAAGAGAATAATTAAACTTGATTACGTTTTTGTTTTTAGTGAAATTCATGAATTTACATTTGGGAATGCTTAACTTAAGTTTGTTTTCTACACAATATGCAGATACTCTGTTTAAGTCTTCTTGAAGTAGAGAGCAGTCATTAGGGGTAGTTATAGTTTTAAATACTTTTAGATCGTCGGCATATAGCAGGAATTCACTGTGAAGGAAACAGTTGACTATGTCGTTTATATATATTATAAACAAAAGGGGGCCCAAAATTGACCCCTGCGGGACTCCTGAAGTAGCATGAAATGTATCTGAGCTATATCCGTAACACACCACAGTTTGGTTTCGATTAGAAATATAAGACCAAAACCAGCGCAGCAAATTTCCTCGTATTCCGTTAAATGCAATTTTATTTAACAGAATTTCGTGATCGACTCTGTCAAAGGCTTTCTGGAAGTCCGTGTAAACAGCGTCTGTTTGCTTTTGTTTATCCATATTTTCAAAGATATAGTTGGTAAAGATGATAAGATTGGTAACAGTAGATTTCGCTCTAACGAAACCATGCTGCTGAGATATTATATTGTTTTGGACAATAGGGTAGAGAGCCTGGTGTACCATTTTTTCAAATAGTTAAGCGAGGGTATTTAAAATAGAAATTGGCCGATAATTTTCGATATTTTGTTTAGAACCGTTCTTAAATACTGGTATGATATTTGCGTTTTTCCAGACTGTAGGGAATATGCCGCTATCTAGACATCTATTAAATAATATATGTAATGGTTTACAAATAATCTTAGCCGTATATTTTAGAAAGTATGGAGGAATACCATCAGGCCCAGGTCCTTTGGTTATATCAAGTGCTGTCAATTGTTTAAATTTAGAATCCTGGCTGAAGTGCAAGCTGCTTAGGAGATTGTTGTTAGAATTACTATCACCATGACTCGGTCTCCAATTGTTCGAAAGACTAGAGGGTTCGTACACAGATTTAAAAAACGATGAAAATAAATTACAGATTGTGCTGGGGTCACTTGTAGTATTATTTTTATAAAGCATACGAGATGGGATGTAGGACTTACCTTGACGGTTGGAAATGTATGACCAGAAGTATTTAACATTTTTTGGAATACTCTCTTCAACTCTTTGTATGTACTTGCGATAGCACGCAAGACATTCGGTAGCAAAACGGGTTCTATAAAGGGAGAATAATTCATAATCGGATTGGTTAGAGTATTTTTTCCATTTAATCCAAGCTTTATATACAATTTATTAATTAAATTATCGTAAAGAAATATATAAATATTTATTTTGTTATTTGCTAAGAAATTCATGCCAGGCGCATTCCGATAAAACATTTACATGTTACTAAAATCAGTAATAATAATAATAATAAATTAGCGTCCGTAGCCTGGTTGTGTTTCGGTGATCTCTTTGGAGAAACCGAAGGTTTTGTCTGTGCAATTATGGACGAAGTTATCATGACGAATAACTACCGGAGATTTATTGTGAAGGACGGCACGGTTGACATATGTCGGGCATGTCACCGTCCGGGAGAATCGATTCGCCACATTGTCTCTGGTTGTTATCGTCTAGCTAATGGAGAATACCTGCATAGGCACAACCTTGTAGCCAGGATTATCCATCAGCAACTTGCTCTGAAATACTCTCTTGTGGAATCGGAGGTGCCGTACTACAGGTATGCGCCCGACCCAGTTCTCGATAATGGCAATATCACATTGTACTGGGATCGGTCCATCATCACTGACAGGACTATTGTTGCCAATAAGCCTGATATAGTGGTGGTGGACCGAATCGAGAGGCGTGCAATGATTGTAGACATAACCGTTCCGCATGACGAGAACCTCGTGAAAGCCGAGAAAGATAAGCAAATCAAATATATTGACTTGGCTCGCGAGGTTGTCGACATGTGGGATGTGGACTCAGCAATCATTGTACCGATAGTTGTGTCAGCCAATGGCTTAATAGCCACGAGCCTCGACCAGCACCTCAGGAGGCTCTCGTTAGGCAGCTGGATCAAGGGCCTGATTCAGAAAGCGGTACTTCTGGACACGGCTCGTATTGTTAGGAGGTTCCTCTCTCTTGAGCCCTGACCGCCGGTAGCTTGGACTCTGTTCCCGATACCGGTGGGCTACTTTTTTATATTTTTAAATGTTTTTTTTTTATTTTTGTATTTTTTAAGAAATATTTAAAAATGTAACAAATAAGTTAAAAAAAAAATGAATAAACAGAATAATAATAATAAAGTTTATTTACCAAAATAGTTACAGAAGTGTACACAAGTAGATATAACTATTGGGTAGACTTATTGAAGGCTTTACAGTGTGTTAAAGTATTTATCTAAAATTGTAGATGTTATCTTGATATAGGTACAATAAATATACATTTGTTATATTATGATTTGTGCATAATCAGCGTGAAATAACTTATTTTAAAGTGGTTCTGCTGGAGAGTATGCTCTGTAGCATGACCACTTTGAATTGATTGATATTTTCCAAGAAACTAACAATATACAATTTTTGATATTAAGCTACAAAAATATAGACATTATCTACATTTTATCCTGTAATTTTACATAAAGTAGTCAAAGTGGTTCTGCTGCAGATCATGTCACCGTTTCCCACAATCTTCCAAAAATCTTAAAAAGTTCGAATACCTACTCGAAAAGACCCGAAGTTATCGCGGTCAAAATCGTTTCATTTTAGCTCTAGAAAAGGCCTTTTCTAGGAGCGCACTTAATTACCAATCAGTTGGTCCCTACCTATGAAATGAAATAGATCTTCTAAAAGCCAGAGCTGAAGGACAGTGCAGCGGTCTAGTCAGTAATTTAGTATATTTAACAAAATCCATCAACAACTTTTCGCAACTATTGGCTGTGCATATTTTTAATTTAAGTAGTATAGTGATTGACTTTAGACCGATTTCATAGCATTTGGATATACCTACCTAATAAAAAAACGAAATGTTTTAGTCGATTTTCTGTTTCTTTTTAACTGTACGGTTTACAGACAAGACAGTTACATACCGTGACTCTAAAATCTGATTTGCCATACATAATAGTATAATATGTACGATACAAGTGAGCTAAGTTACTCATTCATTACACACGAGGCTGTGGGTTGCAACCCGAGCCGCAGGCGGAAGTTCAGCCGAGTGTATAGTTTCATACGACGTTTTTCAACACATTTGCGAAGAAAAAACAAACAGGTAAGTACCTATTGCTTGTATCGTTTAATTATTAAAACAATTTGTGAACGTATGTACAATTTTCAAAGCGATATTGGATTGATTTGTATGGCAATTTTACAGTTAGTGTTACAACATTGGTGCTTGCCACTTCTTTAGTACTTTTGTTTTCTTCTTGTGTAAATGTCGGCGACTAAGGCAAGTCATAGAAATTACTGGTATCAGTAGGTACCAAATAACTCATGCTACGAGATGTACATGGTTGTGGTTCGGTCAAAATGCCATCAAGTTTCAGGTTTTGATGCTTCTTAACCTGGAATAGATGCACCACAGGGAGCTGGGCTTTTATGTATTGGCGACTTCAGAGAAATACGCCAAAAATACGTTTTCAGAAAATGACCGGTTTTCTTTTGCTTTGCCACTGTAGGAAAATATCGTAGGCAGCTAAGTTCTTTTCTATAGATTTGCGGGGATAAGTTATAGTTTGCATTTTGTGCTTCATTTAGAATTTCTGGCGGGGTTAACTCTATCAATTTTATTGTTCATCTTCTGCACTAAAACTTGTAATTTTTTAAAATACTTATTGACCACACAGCGACAAATACGATAAAAACAAAATATGAAAATAAGGGAATGGAACGCAAGATTTTTTTTTTCACGCGCCAAATGCAAGGTCATTGAACATACGGCCTACTTCAAAATTATAATTTTAAGTGATAGGTACTTACCTACAATGTAAATAGGTATTTTAATATTTTACAACAAAGTGTTGTGAATTTTGAATAATTTAATAATAAATCAATGTTTGTTTGACTTAATTAAGGACGTACCCTACACATTTATTTATTCCAAAAATGTATGTGGATTTTCAGCGGCATAAAACCTCTTTATTGTTTCTAAAAAATAATTGTTTTACCCGATTAAACTAGCAGTACGAACTAACTAACTAATATAGTACTAAGGAAGTCTCCGTTTCTTGTCTCTGTTCTTCAAACTTTAGGGTAATAAGCACTACCTATTCCTATCACTGCTTATTATACACGTGTGTGTTAAAGCTCAGTTTATGGCCCTAAAAGCGATGTAATAAGGCTCACTTTACGAGCAAGTGTATTGAAAAGGTATTTTCCCCTAAAAATATTTTACAATTTTATGGAAAACTTGAGTGCATCAACAGCATGTTGTGATTGTTATAAAAACCTTGACATGGGAATTATGATTTTTTGAAGACACCATGAAACATTCAAATACAGTTACAGTTTGTTAGTGAGTAATTCAAGTCCCACTAACTTCCAAAGTGATTATGGGAATCGGTGAAGACTAACAATAAAATGCAATTAACGTAGACAGAGAAACAAACAAAAGTTTAGATAAAACTCGTATTTTTGTTTATTATTGAAGTGACATCGTAGTGGGACATCATATCGATAAGTAGAAAAAAAAAATAGAAGAAAAGATATGAAAATATATTTACAGACTCTTTTACTCTAACACAATCAACAATGCACCATAAGAGCGGCTACGCACTGCTTCCGTTCAAATCTGTGAAAATACAGATACCAAAACTTGGCCCGAATTAGTATAGGCATTGCTTTTCGCTCTGCATCCGATTCGAATTCGAGAGAACACGGATCTAGTCTCAAACGCTCCGACCGAATTCGGATATTGCTTATGGATTAATCCAATCTCTGAATCAAATCTACCCCATGCCCGCTATCCAGTCGCGCGGATGTATCCGATTTGAATCCGAGGTACCCAGTGGCGTATTTTAAGATTCAGCTCCCCGGGCCTGCAGGGTTTGCCGCCCCATAAATTAACGGAAAAAGACCAAAAAAATGTTTTGGTCTTTTTCAATCATAAAATAAAATCAAGCAGTGTGTGTTGTGGGCTGGGAATGATGAAAGAAATAAACACCAGTACCAGCGTCGTAAGCGAGGGTCTTGAGCGCCCATGGCAAGATTTAAATTTTGCGCTCCCAATTCTTATTTTTGCCTTAGGTACTGCCCCAAAAAGAGGGTAATGTGTTTTTTCTTTGGCACGCTCTGTAGCCTTAACGACTGGATTGATTTTGACAAATGAGGTATCTTTGGATTCGCCAAAAGTGCCAATATATCAATGGAATTTTGAAAAAAGTAAACAAGATGGCGGCCGCCGCCGCCGTAACGTAATTGAATTCACATCCTAATCATGTGGGGTATCAAAATAATATTATTTCATAGAAATGGTTCGCGAAATGATTTACGACTTTAATGTAGTAGTAATAATCTTAAAAGGTTTATGTAACTGTTTTTATTTCAAATTAAAATACAGAACAGTGGATGTAGGTGTACATCATTAACATTAAAAAAAATACTAGGTACTACTTACATTTTAAAGTTGAAAATTCTTTCGCGGAGACCCTATGAGTGTCGAATCGATAACCTCTTTTTTAAGGTCAGTTAAAAGCTTGATGTGACGATTTCATAATTTAACAATAAATTGTAGTTTCGAAAAAAAAAAAAGAATCCAACCGCAAACAAATAAAAAGTTCCGAACAAGTCACTTTTCAAATTAATAGTCTGATGCAGTTGGTGGCATCAAACCTGCGATTGAAATAAACAAATACCACTGAATATATCAGCGTATCGAATATACAAGAGCGAGCGAAGCTAACTCAAAATTTTCAATAAATCTTCAGATAGGCTGGAAATTATTTTATATATTGATACGGATATTGGACGATGCTTACGAATCACACAAATGCAAGAGCGAGCGAAGCGAGCTCCGGAATTTTAGCATACCATCTTGAATAGGAGTCTAGTTTTTCTTTCAGTTACTACGGGCAAAGAAAGCCTAATTTATACCAGCGTTAGTTTTTAACTATCAATTATGCTCCTATCCAATGAGGACGCTTAATTAAAGCTTCGGTTCTGAAAACGGCCGCTCTGTGGTAAAAATTAAAAACGATTTTTGCAGGACGCCTTTTTAGTTAAGTTTTAATTTGCACTGCGTTGCTGCCAGCATAGTGCAGATTACTAATTGCTGTTTACAATTAACCAATAATACAATAGGCAATGAATTTATTAGCCTCAGCAGCCTCTTTTTACACGAAGTGAAACTTACAAAAATAAGATTTACCACAGTAGCACTCACTAGCCACTGAGTGCACTGGCGCTGGTTGGTATAGTAGGTACAGACCTCGCTTGATCTCCTACGAAGCGGCTTGCGCACTGGCCGGACCTCTACCCTGGGACCTGGAGGCGAAAGTGCTCGCGTCACTGCACCGGTGGCGCGAGGACGCGCGGGCGCGCGGTTAGCGACTGATGCAGCGACACTTGGAGCTGCATCGGTCGCAGCTGCGCGAGGTCCTGGTGGCGGAAACGCGGGACAGGCTTTCGAGCCCTTCCGCCGGCCTCATTACGATCGAGGCCATCCGGCCGGTGCTCGACCTGTGGCTCGATAGAAGACATGGCTCCCTGTCGTTTCGTGCGACGCAGGTCCTCTCGGGGCATGGCTGCTTCGGGAGGTTCTTGTGTCGCATAGGCAGGGAGCCGGACGCTCGATGCCACCACTGCGTCGACTGTCGGGAGGACACGGCACGGCATACGCTTGCAGAGTGTGCAGCTTGGGAGGAGCCGCGCCGTGCCCTCATCTCTGTTGTAGGCGGTGACCTCTCGCTGCCGGCCGTAGTCCATGCTATGGTCGGCGGTGAGGAGTCCTGGGACGCGGTGGTCTCCTTCTGCGAGACAGTTATCGCGCAGAAGGAGGCTGCGGAAAGGGAGAGGGAGATCACAACCGCTCTCCCTGCCCGCAGCAGGCGCATCGGGCGTCGGAGGAGGGCATACGCTGCCCTCTTCCGGCCCCCCTAACTGGGTCCAGGGGCGGCGGACTTGGGGATGTCCGTCGCCCCCCATTCATCCGGACCCGAGGTGGCGGCGCGTGGTGTTCCCGTGCGCCCCTCTTTGACGTAGCGAGGGNCTGCCGGCCGTAGTTCGTGCTATGGTCGGCGGCGAGGAGTCCTGGGACGCGGTGGTCTCCTTCTGCGAGACAGTTATCACACAGAAGGAGGCTGCAGAAAGGGAGAGGGGGTGGACTTGGGGATGTCCGTCGTCCCCCATTCATCCGGACCCGAGGTGGCGGTGCGTGGTGTTCCCGTGCGCCCCTCTTTGACGTAGCGAGGGAGTCAAACAGCTCACTCCCCCCGCTGAAGCGAGGTGGCCCACAGAGGCGGGCCGGTACCAGCCGGGGATTGCGGAAGTCGCATACGTTCCCGCGATCCCCAGCGTAGGTGGGAGATGGAATGGATGGAGATGGTGGTTTTAGTCAGTAAGAGTCTGACAGCAGACCTCTCCACCCGCCTCAGTGCGAAGGACATCCATGAGGATTTCCCCCCGACATAAAAAAGTAGGTACAGACCTAAAAGCTATATATACCTATTGAATTCACTTAGTGTACGAGCAAAAATGTCCATCTGTCTATCTCATCTGCTACAAGATTAAGAATGCGAAGCGCTTGCGTCAGGGGCGCCTCATTCAATAGATTAGTGCGGTATATTAGCTTACGGCTATCGGCTTGCACCCCAAATCCCCCAGCCTATTTTCGTAATTTGCGAATCCGAAAACGAACAAAATGATACCAATAACGAAAAATTGGCGTTGGAGCCATCTTCTGACATTGGCTTTGGCTGGTTTGGCTCTGCGCGCTGCGCCCTCCTCCGTTCTTTGATTATCGCGAGCCGAGCCAAACTTGCAACCAACTTGCCGCCCCTTGCAGCCTGCCGCCCCGGGACATGGCCCTTTTGGCCCAAGGGTAAATACGCCCATGGAAGTACCTAATGCGAAAGCGTTCACACGAACAGTCCTACGGCTACTTCGGTCCTTCTATATTTCTTCCGAATTGTAGACTCACGAATGACGGAAGTCGAGTCTAGTGCGTATACAAATAGTTCTATGACTACTTCGTACGTACGAACTTATGAACGTATTTTCACGGATTCTGATCGGATGTAGTGCGTATCCGCTCGGTATTTCAGTTTTAATATTTATGGGTAAAGTAATAGATATTATTTGGAACTTTTGAAAGGAATTTGAGGAAATCTAAAATCAGAGGTAGGCAACATTGATTAAAACTGACATTGACAAGTCAAGTAATGTCAAGTTGACAACGATTTGGTACACCCGTTGGGTTTATTTGTAGGTTATGTCACGTTAGGTTGTGCTAAGTACAATAATATTATAATAAACCTTTGTTTAACACTCGATAAACTAGTGTTATTTTCCAGCAATGGAGGATATTGAAGAAACTGAATTGGTTGCCACAGAGCACGACCGTTTGCTAAGTGCTATATCGAAGTTAGATAAAACGCAACACATAACAGAGCCTACACGAAATGAACCAACGAACCTTAGCTCAGAGTTCAACCTTACAAAGAGAACGAACAGACTAAATCTCAACAACGTCGCCAAGATATTAGAAGACACTGCACATCATGTACAGATAAGCAAGAAGTTAAAGAAGACCCAAAGTGTGTCAAAAGTTCTAAGCAAGCCCTTAGAGAAGCCACAAGCAGAGAGAATCAAAAGAGCAACAGGTTACGAAGCAACAAAAAAGAAGGTAGGAAGATGGGACCCTGTAGTAGCGAGAAGTCGAACTGTTGATTATGTGGCCTTCCCAATAAAACATATTTCCTCTAAACTTGAGCCTACAGGGGATTTCTTAACAAAGCTTAAGTTGAAATCTGACTTGGAGAAAGAACTAGATGAATTAGATCCTGCTCCAATGCTGGAAGACGAAGAGGAAGAAGAACCAGTGTTTCCAATGACTTATGAAGAGATGGTTGAGCATAGACAACACCTTGCTAAGATGAGGGCACAACAGTCTTATAAAGCTGCTAAGGCTAAGAGGCAAAGTAAAATAAAGAGCAAAAAGTATCATCGGTAAGTGTTAAACTTAAACAATTAAATGTAAATAATGGGAAGTTTCTGTGCATGTCTAAAAAAGTAAATGCAAAAATTTGAAAGTTATACACAAAAAAAGAAATACTTTTGTTTTATTCCAGTGTTCTGAAGAAAGAAAAACTAAAACAGGAACTGAAAGAATTTGAAGAATTACAAAAGAAAGATCCAGAGGAAGCCTTAAAGAAGTTGGAGTCAATAGAGAAAGCTAGAGCTCTAGAAAGACACACTCTGAGGCACAAAAGCACAGGGAAGTGGGCCAAGAACAAGTTGATTAGGGCAAAGTATGACAAAGAGGTAAGACATGATTTTACATACTAGGCATTTTAACATTAATTTTTATAAGTTTTAATTTCCAGCAAGCAAGAGTCTACTATCTCCTATTTTGTTTCAGGGTGTTTAATTTAAAAAAAAAGCCTCTTACACAACTTGGAATACTATGTCAATAACTCAGCAAAGAGTACAAGTTACATTGTTGTTAATCTTCTTTTATTCTTTTTACAAGATTTCTTCTATTATTTTTCAGGTAAGACAGCAGTTAGCAGATCAGTTGGCTGTCGGCAGAGGTTTAACAAAAAAAATACAAGACAATCAGAGCTCAGACGATGAGGCAGATGATGTAACAACATCTAACATCCCTTTATCACAAGATCCCATGAACCCCTGGATGATGCAAAGATCAGACAAGTCCAATATTAATGCTGAGTTTGACTTTGGATACAAGAAATTTGTTCAAAATAAAATGAAAAAACAAAAAGATGACAGTGATAGTGACTCAAATGATAACATGGAAAATGAAATGAATACTAAAAATAATGAGCTTGATATTTTGAAAGCAAGTATCAGCAAACTATCTCAAGAAGAAAACCAAGATAAGGAAAGTAGTGATGAGGATGCTGAAGTGGTACATATAGAAACAAATAATGATACAGTCAAATCTACAAATAAACGAAAACTACATCAAACAGAAACTCAACAAATAGAAAAGGAAGTTAACCAAGTTGTTAGTAATCCATTATTCAAAAAATCAAAGAAAACATTTGCTAAAGCAAAAGTTAGTAAACCAGTTGCAACTTCAAATTGGGAGGTTGAGGCAATTAATGATTCTGAAACAAAACCTTCAGAAGATGTATTATCAGCTTTTGAAAGTCATGAAACCAGTGTAGCACAGAGAGTCGAAAAGAAGTTAGGGGAGATAAGACGGAACATTGAAAGATTAGAAAAGGCTGGCCGGGCTAACAAAAGAGAAACCCAAAAAATTAAAGAAACACAAGACAGAGATAATATGGAATACCTGAAGCTCAAGAACAAGAAAGTCAAAGCTGTGATAGATGAAGAACTAATTGAAACATCTTCAAAAACTGAAGGTCAAGCAAATGAAGAAAAAGATGAGCCTTTGTCGAAAATACTAAATACAGCCCAGGCACCTATACGAGAATCTGCAGACTCAAACATTGATCCTAACAGATTCATTGCAGTGAAGCCAAAATACTTGAACAGTGCTATTTCACAAGGCGAAAACGAGTATGACCAGTTGGATGATGACCAAGTAGTGCCTAGAGTAAACATAGAAGAAGTTTTTGAAGAAGATGATGTGGTAGCAAGTTTCAGACAAGAGAAAGAAGACGAAACGAACAAAGATAAACCTGAGGACATCAATCTTACATTACCAGGTTGGGGAGCATGGGGAGGTAAAGGCGTGAAGCCTCAGAAACGTAAAAGAAACAGGTTTATTCTCAAAGCTCCGCCTAAAATTCCACGCCGCGATGAAAACAAAGGCGACATTATAATCAAAGAGTTTAAGGACCCAAAACTTGCAATACATAAAGTTAAAGATGTGCCTTTTCCATTTGAAAGTGTCAAAGACTATGAAGCATCTATCAGAGCTCCACTAGGTAATACTTTTATACCTGAGAAGGCACACAAGAAGCTTATTCGTCCTAGTGTCATTACTAAAGCTGGTAAGATCATTGAACCAATGGATGAAGAGGAATTATTGGTGCCGAAGAATAGGAATTTTAAGAATGAAGGTGTTATTAAACTTTTAGGACAAAAGAAATAAACATTTGTATGTAAAAGTAGTTTTTATTTAGACTTAAATTAATCTTATATTAGACACCAACCCTCACAGGAGGAGATACAAGGATAACACCATCACCCCTCACAAATAACATGGGAATGTTCCTTTTAGTTGTTCTGTACACTTCTTCGTATGTTTCTTCATCAATTTCAACTGTTGTGATAGTTTCTTCTGCATCACCAAGAACCATGTTTAGATGTTGATCATAGGCCTAGAATTAAAGATAAGGCCTTATTGTAAATATGCACTGGAAACTTTGCAACAATGATATAAATAGTAATGAGCCTGTGATGTGGATTAACTGATTCATTGTGGCAAAACTTCCTGTGGCAGTAAATAATTATTTCATGACACGACTGGCATGCCTTACGACATGTAGTTTTAAATCTAAACCATCAATTGTGCCATCTGTTGGTCATAAATAGGACAATGATTTTGATTTTGTAGATAACATAAATAAACGTATTTTGATTCATCTGAACTAGAGGACCCCCCCTGCTGCAGCATTGAAAGTCAATTTGAATGTTCACACCGAACTTCCCTTTAACTCAACTAATTTCAGTGAGTGTTTATAGACCAGAACAAACTGCTACCTCAATCAGAACCGGAGATATAGAGGAAGAAAGCTATGAAAACAAGAAATGTACAGGAGGAAATCAGAGTTTCCAATATAACTAAAAAAGGGTGAAAGTTAAGTGATTTCCAATGCTTGATGACAAATCTGTGCATAAAAAATTATCATTAAAAAAATTAAGCAAATTGATTGGAAAGAATACACACTTTAACTTCTGATTAGCAATTATTTCAGCTTTCTATGGGTCATTGCAATTCTTGGTAGGTACTTACATGCAGTTTTCCTCTAAGTTCGCGCTCATTGCGCATTTTTACGTATATCCTCTCATCCAAGCTGAGTCTTATGAGATCCAGAGGCTCCTTCACTGTCATCACAGATACCTGAAATTTTCTATGATAGCTAAATAATACGTCAACCACTTTGCATCAGACCATGGCTTTTACTAGGAACGTGACTGCTTTCGGAAGTTTATGTTAAATTTGTTTTACTCGGGTATCAGTTCTCGTGTATAAATGTTAAACATATTATACCTATTAATCTGATGATATTTATCATAAAAGGGTGCTAAATAGTATAACAACGAGTACACTTACATTTTCACCATCATCAGCCATGTCTATCGGAAAGGTTTTAGGATGCGTAGACTAATTTTAAAACTTTCGTATTGGATTGTGTTAGGCAAAGCAGCAATGTCTGCAGTAAATAGATAAAAACTATAGTAAACAATCAATAACGTCGAGGCGGCTAATTTCAGTATATTTTAAGGTTATGTTATTTTGACATAACATTGAGTTTCATTGAGTTTTTTGACGTCTTTAGTGACGATTCAAAATTAATGAATCAATTAGTCAGTATTCTTCAACTTACTAAAAAACCAGCTTCTGAAAACCGACACTAAAAATATAGCAAATAACGACAGCATCAAATGCTAACATTGACTCTGTGGATTTGTCAAAATAGTTACGATATTAAAAAATGTTAATTGTAACAAAATTCAATTTAAACGAATAACAAATTAAATTATTTCTGATAAAACTTGAATCTATGGTGTAGTAATAAACGAATTTATTGAGGTCACTGGACATCACTAGAATTGTCAAACATCGCGTCAGTCAACGCGTGTCACGGAATTTTTAACGCGAATGCAAAAGGGATGATTTATTATTGGTGTATGACAAAACAAACTAAGCTTAATTTGTAGTGTTTAATGATATTAGTGTAAGAAAATGGTGAGAGGCGGGTAAGTGTAATGATTACAGACGGGGGTGTATTCCGATGTTTGGCATAGTGTGTTCATAAATTCATAATGCAAATGTTTACAGGCGTGATCGCGATAGAGACCGCGATCGTAGGCGGTCTCATAGTCGGTCGGTAACGCCCGATCGCAAGAGAAGGCGGTCCAGGTCTAGGTCGAGAGACAGGGCCTCGAAATCGACGAAGAGGAAGCGCAGCCGTAGCAGGGAAAGAGAGTCGAAGAGGGAACGGAGCAGGGATCGTAGTAGAGAACGCGAGAGGGATAGGGATCGTGAGCGTGACCGAGATCGCGACAGGGACCGAGATAGGAAAAGGTATGTAAACAAACTGTTATTTCTTCCAATTTATTTAAATAATCTCCATGAAGACACAAAAATGGACTGTATTTTAAATTTTTAAGTAGTTTTTATTAATTGTGATCTATTACAAATTACTCTAGTCTGTAATACTTTCATGAATATGACACTAATCATGACCTGTCTTGAACTTCTAAACCTAGATTATTTAATGTTTTTTTTGCTGGTTTACAGTGATAAAAGAGAGGACAAAAGGAATGGATCTGGGAAATCCTCCAGAAAGAAATCACCTGACAAGGATAAAGAGGAGAGGTCTAAGTCTAAGGAGAAGACTCTTAAGTCTGATGCTGAATATGATCCAGGGACTGTTGATAAGGTTAGTTGCCATTTTAATGTTTGGAGAAATACACTCGGCCAAATATTAATAACATGCCAATGATGCTATAGACAGCTGATTGGTTCTTTTTCTGGCTAGATGTTGAGGTTTTTCTATACATATTAAATATATTGGTTAGCAAAAAAAAATAATATTTTCCCAGTATTCAGCAACATTCATAATAGCATTTATTGACCCACTTTCATTTATATGGACTTAACAACAAAAAGCTGATCTGAATCAATCTTTGATTCTTGACATCTTTTACAACTGAAAAACATCATTTAATTCAGTTCCCATAAAGAGCTATTTAAGAAAGGAAAAGGACTGCCTGGGAATCGCTGTCTACAAACGGCTGGTCTCAATTATGTATATACCTTGAACCAACTGTCAAATTAGCTACCAAGTTTGCCTTTGTAACATGAAATTTCAGGTACTGTTGGTATTTAATTTGACAGTTGGTTAAAGGTAGATACATTTTTGAAACCGGCCATTAGTGAGGCATTGCATATTATTTATGTGTTGTGAGATAGCCATGCTAAAATTTAACAACTATGGGTGCCATGATGAATTTTAATAGGTATTGAAAGTTTATTAAACAATCTGTAGATTTCTTCCTGCTTGGTTTAAGCACATGCATCTACTCCACCCCAGCTCTAAGTGATATGTTGAATTTTTTGTTATTTTTTTTTTGTTATTGGCGCCTCGCAGTTCATCCTATAAGGTTGTCGACTGCTTAACCGGGCTTGTCTGTGGTGGCTTTAATATAATATTAAAGCCTCCAGCCAGGGCTTATAAAAAACTTACAAACTAAGCGACTACACGCTCAGGGCACTGGCTTAGGGCGTAGCTGGGGGGAGGGGACAGCTAGGGACGGGCTGGATCGAACTAGGACCTGTTGAATCATTCCAAAACGGTACTTATACTTTATTTTTTGTATTGTAGGAGGAAGAACAAGTTCGTTTAGAAGCCGAAATGCAGAAGCGGCGCGATCGCATCGAGCGTTGGCGCGCCGAGCGTAAACGTAAAGAGTTGGAATCTGCCAAGAAAGAGGTGCAGAAAGGCAGCATTGTGAGCAATATACAGCTGCCAGCTAAGAAGTGGTCACTGGAAGATGACTCTGGTGACGAAGGTAGGAAGCAGTCAGTTTTGTTTCATTAATAGTTACCCAGCAAAGATATATTTGGTCTGCCAGTTAAATTAACTAAGACACATTTTTTTTTTTAATTTGAAATGAGTTTACTCTTGACTCTAGTCTCGGTCATAGATGACAGAGACAAAGTCGACGATGGAGCGAGCTTACCCAGAAGAAGCCTGTTCACTATTTTGAAGAGATTAGGGTTTCTTTTGTCATATAAACAAAAAATTTAAGACAATACTGCATTAAAATTACGCGTAATGTCACGCATTATTACACTCTTAAAGAAAGTGAGATCACCAGCCCCCATTCCTGAACTTTAATGTTTTTAATTTTAAATCTTTGTAAATTTTTATTGATTAGAAAAGGCAAAAATAATGTAACCTATATGAATTTTCCATTCCAGAAAATAACCTATTAAGTAGTAATTATTTACTCGAGCTTGGAGATAAAAGTCCAGTGTAGTTTTAAGTCAAAAGTCAAAGTCAAAAGTCATTTATTCAAATTAGGCTGAGTGCCAGCACTTTTTGAACGTCAAAGTTCTACATAAAGACAGTCCCCCAAAACGCCCGCCCATCACCACTTCCTAGTGTTTTAGCTGGGAAGAAGAAGTGGCGCAACAAACTCCCCAGCAACACATCTGTCTGTTGAGAGTCAATCTCCTGACTATATTTTCTTTCACAATATATATGGTTAGTTAAGTTGCATTATTAGATTATTCTCTAAGCTTATGATAGTATATTGTATGCTTATAATACTAACACAGTTCAACAAATAAAAATATTAAGTTCAAGGTACTTAAAAAGATCCTGAAGAGCAAAGGCATTCCAATACATACTATCTAAGAAAGTATGACCTACCTAGCTATCCACTGATTAATTACATGTTTTTTTTAATGTTTGTATAAAAAGCTGGTGAAGACCAGGGTATTGAACCCAAAGAGAAGCCAGTAGTGGAGGAGAAGAAGATAGAGGAAGAAGATGAAATAGATCCTTTGGATGCTTATATGCAAGAAGTTCAACAGGTTAGTGATGCCACAGACCTAAAAGTATAAAACTTTTTATTTAATTGCACTAATTTAATGATTTTATAATAAAGATAGCCCTATATCATGTACAATCATTAAATTAGGGCGCATAACTCGAGACGGATGTACTTTAGAGCTGAGCTGCCATAGTAATTATAATTTGCCAGTTGCCCCGTTGCCCATACATTTTTTGCAAACAAAGCTCTTTATTTTCATTTACTCAGTAAGATGCGGCTATATCGTAAACTATTGAATTTGTATGGCATTTATTGTATTTAAAAAATTAAAAAGATCTGTTCGCAATATATCGAGAGTTTATAATCAAATCAAGATTTATTACAATCTCACTGTGTTTGCAAGTAACTGGTGACACATTTATGTAAATATTATTAATATGCAGGAAGTACGCAAAGTCAATCAAATGGACCAGGCGCGTGGTGTAATAAACGTTCCGACCACTGCTGGCGGTACAGTCGTGGTGCTCACAGGCACGGCCAAGAAGAAAGTCACTGAACAGAAGAATAAAGGTAACTCTTTTACCTTCTTTATGCTCCTTTAAATGTTGAATATTGATCCTGCTTCTGTGGCTGTGTTTACTGCTTCACTGATAGTGCTGTGTACTCCTTTCAGTCTGTTAATTGTTGTTAAATATAAAATTGTTAATTAATGTTGACTCTTCCTTCAATAGAAATTGCTTCCTAGTATTACTATTCTCATCATCCACAGCCCGACTTCGCCCACTGCTGAGCATAGGCCTCTCTTCTCTTGTGCCAATCCCCACGTTCATTCTAGTTAGCCATAATCAATTGTCACATGATCGATAGTCACCCTTTTATATTTACTAGTTCACTCAAACGTATTTCTTAATTATTTTTAGGAGAACTGATAGAACAGAATCAAGACGGCTTAGAATATTCATCGGAAGAAGAGACAGAAGATATTAAAGACGCTGCTGCGAACTTAGCTTCGAAGCAAAGGAAAGACTTGGCTAAAGTCGACCACGCTAGCTTGGACTATATGCCTTATAGAAAGGCTTTCTATACTGAGGTAAGGTTTAGGAAGAAAATAGTAAACGCTTTACCAAAATTGCAATAAAAAAAAATTTGCAGCCTTCCAATTGCAGTCCACAGTGCTGCCTCTTCCAAGCTTCACCTCAACCATTAGTTTGCCCAAGTTGCGCGTGCAGTGAGACACGTCCACAGTGACTTAGCATTTATTTTTGCCAAAATATTTGCAGTTAGTAAAACGCAATTTGAACTACGAGATCCTTACAGATATAAATTGCAAACGAAAGGCGCCAAAATTTAAAGCGCCAGAATTTTCGGGCTCATTCGCTCACCTTCTGTTTGCATTTCTGACATTGGTTTTGCAGCTGCCGGGCCCGCGACATTTTGGTCCGCCACTGACATTTCTGGTCCTACTTTTTTTAGTTTTGCCCAACCGATTCTCAGACTTCCACATCCAGCTAGCCAGTGGTCTTTTTAGTATTACTGGTCCATTAATGGCTCACTTAGCTAGGCATACTGGCTGAAAATACCATTGCTACCTTGTCACACTATAAATTGTGCACTGTATTGCAAGGGAACCTGTTGAAACTTTTATTACAGAATTTGCTAGCTCGCAAAAAATCCGCAAGAAACATTCAATTAATCCTGAAAAATATCATTAATCCAAGGAATGATTTATTTTTTCTAGGTCAGTGAGTTAACTAGAATGACGACAGAAGAGGTAGAAGCATACAGGACAGAGCTAGAAGGCATTCGAGTGAAAGGGAAAGGATGTCCCAAACCCATCAGGTCTTGGGCCCATTGCGGCATTAGCAAGAAAGAGATGGATATATTGAGAAAGCTCAACTTTGAGAAGCCAACGCCTATTCAAGCTCAAGCTATTCCTGCTATTATGTCTGGGAGGTAAGTGTCATTTGCCAACCTTGCTTAAATGGTCATATTTATCTGTTTTCAAATTAGAAATCATGGAAAATCAAAAGAGCTATGCGTCCAGATTCATTGTGAAGCACGACATGAGCTTCATTATAACGCCATTAAAGTCAAAGTCAAAGTCAAAGTCAAAACGTTTATTTCAATTAGGCCATTAAACGGCACTTTTGAACATCATCGTTTACAGTTCAGTAAAAATAATAAAATTACATTAATAAAGTGACTCTACTGTCCATTCGGAAAGGAAACTCCATAGTTACTCTTTTCAAATAATGATTTACAAAATTTGGTATACAAAAATTAATTTAATATTATGTGAGGACGATGCACCCAGAGTATGCTACTTATAAGAACAAAGTATCACCAGCAGAGGTAAACTTATTCATTTTCTAAAGAAATTTAGGTAAATGGTACTCACATATTTACAAACATTGGAACCATTAATTAAACAGTGTGTGAGTCAACAGAAAAATAGAAACACAAAAAAAGGAACAGTATATCTATAAAGTTAATACATAGATCAACCAGTTGGATTTTGTCTACACCCTTGATTGTCCTATGGAGCAGGACCAGCATGTTTCCAAGCATTCTTATCCTGAATGTAATCTTCTAATTTGTAATATGCTTGTTTACAAAGTGTACTTTTAACATAAGTTTTAAATTTTCCTTCATTT
>NDFZ01005487.1:810446-825132 GCA_002192655.3 Mamestra configurata
TTTACAAAATTTGGTATACAAAAATTAATTTAATATTATGTGAGGACGATGCACCCAGAGTATGCTACTTATAAGAACAAAGTATCACCAGCAGAGGTAAACTTATTCATTTTCTAAAGAAATTTAGGTAAATGGTACTCACATATTTACAAACATTGGAACCATTAATTAAACAGTGTGTGAGTCAACAGAAAAATAGAAACACAAAAAAAAGAAACAGTATATCTATAAAGTTAATACATAAATCAACCAGTTGGATTTTGTCTACACCCTTGATTGTCCTATGGAGCGGGACCAGCATGTTTCCAAGCATTCTTATCCTGAATGTAATCTTCTAATTTGTAATATGCTTGTTTACAAAGTCTACTTTTAAGATTAAGTTTAGTTCTTCCGATTTGAATCGTTTTATAAGTTTTTTCAACCAATCAATATCTCTTTTTTGTGAGGTTTGAACTCCACTTTGACAGCATGGTGTCTGCAGCACGACGAATCGTCCGAGGACCCACATCGTAAAAAGCAGCAAAATTACTTGTTGGTATAAACCCGTGCTCTTCGTTATGTCGAACCATATCAGTTATTTGCCCTTCTTCGCCATTACGCCGAATCGAAAATCTCACGGTGAATCGAGATATATTGAGTGCTCGTGATATAGCACTAATGCTCAGGCCATCTACATAGAAATATTATTTTAGCCCTTTTTTCTAAGG
This sequence comes from Mamestra configurata, assembly GCA_002192655.3. Lineage (NCBI taxonomy): Eukaryota > Metazoa > Arthropoda > Insecta > Lepidoptera > Noctuidae > Mamestra > Mamestra configurata. The sequence continues at coordinate 811,154 of NDFZ01005487.1, forward strand.
TTCATAATTTTCATTCTTGATAAATGTCAAAATCTTTGTATACAAAGCAATGACGCTATGTCAAATTTTAAATAAAAAAATGAATTTAGTCATCAACAAGGTATAAATACTCTCTCAAAATATTGACTTTTAAAAAGCAATAAGTACCTTGATATAATATTTTGTGTTTTACAGTGTGATAATTTTCGTTTTCTTTTTAAAACAGGTCTTTAACTATCCTATCTAGTAAGTCACCTCCTTGAGCGACCGATCTTCATGTTAATAAAAGTATATACTCTATAGTCAAATCACATATTGACCTTGTGAGATAGATGTGTGCAGGCAATTATGGGCCTTATGGTGGTACACATTTTCTGACCACAATTGTACATATCGATACCAGAAATGTCAATTAAGAATATTTTGGCATTTTGCGTAAATGAAACTTACGTTAATTTCCGTAGAGGCAATTTGGCATTTTGGGTAAATGTCCCTTACCTCAATTGATACTTCTGGTATCGATATCGTAAAAAAAAACAACCAAATTGAGAACCTAGTATTTATTTTGGATTCGGTTTCAAAATTGTGTCACTGTCAAGATCGAATATTGTAAGAAAGCCATTGATTCCAAAAAAACTAAAAAAAAATAAGTTTCGTTGGGCTTGGGATCTGAAAACTCTTAACTATAAAGTCATCTCACTTTTTAATCTCCTTCGAAACTGAATATCACCTCATTCATTATCAAACCTACTTTATTTTCAGAGACCTAATCGGCATAGCAAAGACCGGTTCGGGCAAGACCCTAGCTTTTATCTTACCGATGTTCCGTCACGTGCTGGACCAGCCGCCGCTGGAGGACACGGACGGACCCATAGCACTCATCATGACGCCCACTCGGGAGCTGTGCATGCAGATAGGCAAGGACATCAAGAAGTTTGCTAAGAGTTTGGGATTGAGGGTCGTTTGTGTTTATGGTGGCACTGGGATTTCTGAACAGGTGAGGAGAAGTTATTTAGATACATATATGATAAATAACATAAAGTAATAATTAATCTTTCAAATGAAATCAGACGGCAGTTCGTTATCTATAACAAATCAGGTACAATATCATGATAAATGATTAATGACTGTTAACCTCTTCATGCATAAATCCATTACCATTTTTGTAGTAAGATATTTTTGCCATCAATGAATCCGCTGCATACAAAATTAGGCCTGCCACACTTGGTTATAGACCTCTGATTATGGCTTACTTGTGTTTATCAAAATTTATTATACTGCAATAAGATAGTAAATGATGACATATTTTAATTATTTTACAGATCGCGGAATTGAAACGCGGTGCAGAAATGATAGTGTGCACCCCAGGGCGGATGATTGACATGTTGGCGGCCAACTCTGGCCGCGTCACCAATCTGCGACGAGTCACCTACATAGTGCTGGACGAAGCTGACAGGATGTTCGACATGGGCTTTGAGCCTCAAGTAAGTAGTCCAACTGTCCGGCGAAAATGCTATGTTATACGATAGACCTGAACACTTATTGACGTTTCATACCAGCAGTATTGACTTCAAATTTAAAAGCATTAACCTTTTGAACGCCATTGTCACATGTACGTGACAAGCAAGCGCGTGGCTTGTACGGCAAACGTCACAAATATGTGACAAAACATACGGCGAATTTGTGGCTTGGCGTCGGGGGCACGCCTATGCGTTTATGCTTTGCCGTTCAAAAGGTTCGTGTTGCTCATGATGATTAACACCTAACCTGGCAGTTTTTTTAATAACGCCACTTCGGCGACTGCATTTGAGTTTTGACAAAAGTTTACTCCATCATTGAAGTTGCGTCATGAAATGATAATTGTTTTTGTGTGCAGGTTATGAAGATTATAGACAACGTCAGACCAGACAGGCAGACTGTGATGTTCAGCGCAACTTTCCCTCGACAAATGGAAGCCCTCGCAAGAAGAATATTACAGAAACCGATAGAAGTTCAGGTAGGATCCTAATTAACATGTAGATTCACTATTCTCGTTATTTTTAAATACTACAAGTTTATTGTACTATGCTCATATATCAGGGGTTCCGAAGTTTGCACTGAAATACACTAAACTAAGCCATTACCCGAAAATGTTTACAATGTCTATTATATTCTTATTAAAAGTTTTTCATTTCATTAATTGAAAACTCCTTTGAATATCCCCAGGTCGGCGGCAGAAGCGTAGTCTGCAAAGACGTAGAACAGCACGTGGCGATCCTCGAAGAAGACGCGAAGTTCTTCAAGCTGCTGGAACTGCTGGGGCTGTACAGCCAGATGGGCAGCATCATAGTCTTCGTGGATAAGCAGGAGAATGCCGACAGTCTGCTCAAAGACCTCATGAAAGCCTCCTACTCATGCATGAGCTTGCATGGAGGTGAGATTTTCAAGACATTATTTTTTATTATATTTGAGCTTGGTAAGATTGGGATGGTATGTTCCTAATGCAATGCAGTCGGTTTGAGCGCAACTGGTGAATTTGCGCTAATTTATTTCACGTTAAGTGACCGAGAAATTGGTGCAATACTTAAACTAAGTTATGCTTACTGAAGAGCTAAACATTCAAGAAGTAATTATTATTGTAACTGCATTATAGTAGAATTATTACAGAATGTCAATATGAAACTTCTTTACACCACGTTTTTAATGCATAAAAGGCAAGACGGATTATTTACAAACTTACGGATAATGGATACAAGAAAACACTACAAGGCTCTTATATTTTCTTTTGCAGGTTACCTCTGTCTTCGTGAATCTATTAGATTTATTTTTCCCCATGAGAAACGGAAAACTTCAATATATTTAATTATCCTGATTTCTCCTAGCTAAGACAACAGTTTTTCAGGCAGATTAATTACTTTTTTATAGTTACAATATCAGTTAAAGCTTTGAACGTTTAATTCAAATTAAAGTTGAGAAAGACAAATTACAGCTAAGTAGGAATTTTATTATCAAAATCTACTAACGAACTATTTTCATTTCAGCGACCAAAGCGGATGTGAGGAGACCTCGATTATAAATTAAACATACTTTTAAACTGTCGTCAATTATAAGCGTACTCGCTTTTCAGCAATTAAAATAGCAGTGCTAAAAACTAATTTGCATAAAAACATCGTCTAAGAATGTGACATTGTTAGTCTGTTTGAAAAATGCTCGTTTCAACTGTTTATTTTATTAACGTCGACTTAATTTACAAGTCAATGTAATAAGTATCGCATTTTTAAAATTTCAATTAATATAATTCCGTTAAGATTCTGTGTAGTTCATGTTTGGGGTAAAATTTGAACTGCTTTAAATCATCAATTTATTCTACAAAACTAACAAGGAGTACGCTTATACTTGCGACATAATTCCATCTTGTCTAGTGACGAATATATTAATGGTGGCCTGTTACAGGGATTGATCAATTCGACAGGGACTCGACTATCGTGGACTTCAAATCGGGCAAGGTGAAGCTACTGGTCGCTACCAGTGTCGCGGCACGAGGCCTGGACGTCAAGCAACTGGTACTGGTCGTCAACTACGACTGTCCCAACCACTACGAGGACTATGTTCATAGGTGAGTGTACTATGTGAAGCTACTGGTCGCTACCAGCGTTGCGGCGTGAGGCCTGGACGTCAAGCAACTGGTGCTGGTCGTCAACTATGACTGTCCCAACCACTACGAGGACTATGTTCATAGGTGAGTGTGCTATGTGAAGCTACTGGTCGCTACCAGCGTCGCGGCACGAGGCCTGGACGTCAAGCAACTGGTCCTGGTCGTCAACTATGACTGTCCCAACCACTACGAGAACTATGTTCATAGGTGAGTGTGCTATGTGAAGCTACTGGTCGCTACCAGCGTCGCGGCGTGAGGCCTGGACGTCAAGCAACTGGTGCTGGTCGTCAACTATGACTGTCCCAACCACTACGAGGACTATGTTCATAGGTGAGTGTGCTATGTGAAGCTACTGGTCGCTACCAGCGTTGCGGCGTGAGGCCTGGACGTCAAGCAACTGGTGCTGGTCGTCAACTATGACTGTCCCAACCACTACGAGGACTATGTTCATAGGTGAGTGTGCTATGTGAAGCTACTGGTCGCTACCAGCGTTGCGGCGTGAGGCCTGGACGTCAAGCAACTGGTGCTGGTCGTCAACTATGACTGTCCCAACCACTACGAGGACTATGTTCATAGGTGAGTGTGCTATGTGAAGCTACTGGTCGCTACCAGCGTTGCGGCGTGAGGCCTGGACGTCAAGCAACTGGTGCTGGTCGTCAACTATGACTGTCCCAACCACTACGAGGACTATGTTCATAGGTGAGTGTGCTATGTGAAGCTACTGGTCGCTACCAGCGTTGCGGCGTGAGGCCTGGACGTCAAGCAACTGGTGCTGGTCGTCAACTATGACTGTCCCAACCACTACGAGGACTATGTTCATAGGTGAGTGTGCTATGTGAAGCTACTGGTCGCTACCAGCGTTGCGGCGTGAGGCCTGGACGTCAAGCAACTGGTGCTGGTCGTCAACTATGACTGTCCCAACCACTACGAGGACTATGTTCATAGGTGAGTGTGCTATGTGAAGCTACTGGTCGCTACCAGCGTTGCGGCGTGAGGCCTGGACGTCAAGCAACTGGTGCTGGTCGTCAACTATGACTGTCCCAACCACTACGAGGACTATGTTCATAGGTGAGTGTGCTATGTGAAGCTACTGGTCGCTACCAGCGTTGCGGCGTGAGGCCTGGACGTCAAGCAACTGGTGCTGGTCGTCAACTATGACTGTCCCAACCACTACGAGGACTATGTTCATAGGTGAGTGTGCTATGTGAAGCTACTGGTCGCTACCAGCGTTGCGGCGTGAGGCCTGGACGTCAAGCAACTGGTGCTGGTCGTCAACTATGACTGTCCCAACCACTACGAGGACTATGTTCATAGGTGAGTGTGCTATGTGAAGCTACTGGTCGCTACCAGCGTTGCGGCGTGAGGCCTGGACGTCAAGCAACTGGTGCTGGTCGTCAACTATGACTGTCCCAACCACTACGAGGACTATGTTCATAGGTGAGTGTGCTATGTGAAGCTACTGGTCGCTACCAGCGTTGCGGCGTGAGGCCTGGACGTCAAGCAACTGGTGCTGGTCGTCAACTATGACTGTCCCAACCACTACGAGGACTATGTTCATAGGTGAGTGTGCTATGTGAAGCTACTGGTCGCTACCAGCGTTGCGGCGTGAGGCCTGGACGTCAAGCAACTGGTGCTGGTCGTCAACTATGACTGTCCCAACCACTACGAGGACTATGTTCATAGGTGAGTGTGCTATGTGAAGCTACTGGTCGCTACCAGCGTTGCGGCGTGAGGCCTGGACGTCAAGCAACTGGTGCTGGTCGTCAACTATGACTGTCCCAACCACTACGAGGACTATGTTCATAGGTGAGTGTGCTATGTGAAGCTACTGGTCGCTACCAGCGTTGCGGCGTGAGGCCTGGACGTCAAGCAACTGGTGCTGGTCGTCAACTATGACTGTCCCAACCACTACGAGGACTATGTTCATAGGTGAGTGTGCTATGTGAAGCTACTGGTCGCTACCAGCGTTGCGGCGTGAGGCCTGGACGTCAAGCAACTGGTGCTGGTCGTCAACTATGACTGTCCCAACCACTACGAGGACTATGTTCATAGGTGAGTGTGCTATGTGAAGCTACTGGTCGCTACCAGCGTTGCGGCGTGAGGCCTGGACGTCAAGCAACTGGTGCTGGTCGTCAACTATGACTGTCCCAACCACTACGAGGACTATGTTCATAGGTGAGTGTGCTATGTGAAGCTACTGGTCGCTACCAGCGTTGCGGCGTGAGGCCTGGACGTCAAGCAACTGGTGCTGGTCGTCAACTATGACTGTCCCAACCACTACGAGGACTATGTTCATAGGTGAGTGTGCTATGTGAAGCTACTGGTCGCTACCAGCGTTGCGGCGTGAGGCCTGGACGTCAAGCAACTGGTGCTGGTCGTCAACTATGACTGTCCCAACCACTACGAGGACTATGTTCATAGGTGAGTGTGCTATGTGAAGCTACTGGTCGCTACCAGCGTTGCGGCGTGAGGCCTGGACGTCAAGCAACTGGTGCTGGTCGTCAACTATGACTGTCCCAACCACTACGAGGACTATGTTCATAGGTGAGTGTGCTATGTGAAGCTACTGGTCGCTACCAGCGTTGCGGCGTGAGGCCTGGACGTCAAGCAACTGGTGCTGGTCGTCAACTATGACTGTCCCAACCACTACGAGGACTATGTTCATAGGTGAGTGTGCTATGTGAAGCTACTGGTCGCTACCAGCGTTGCGGCGTGAGGCCTGGACGTCAAGCAACTGGTGCTGGTCGTCAACTATGACTGTCCCAACCACTACGAGGACTATGTTCATAGGTGAGTGTGCTATGTGAAGCTACTGGTCGCTACCAGCGTTGCGGCGTGAGGCCTGGACGTCAAGCAACTGGTGCTGGTCGTCAACTATGACTGTCCCAACCACTACGAGGACTATGTTCATAGGTGAGTGTGCTATGTGAAGCTACTGGTCGCTACCAGCGTTGCGGCGTGAGGCCTGGACGTCAAGCAACTGGTGCTGGTCGTCAACTATGACTGTCCCAACCACTACGAGGACTATGTTCATAGGTGAGTGTGCTATGTGAAGCTACTGGTCGCTACCAGCGTTGCGGCGTGAGGCCTGGACGTCAAGCAACTGGTGCTGGTCGTCAACTATGACTGTCCCAACCACTACGAGGACTATGTTCATAGGTGAGTGTGCTATGTGAAGCTACTGGTCGCTACCAGCGTTGCGGCGTGAGGCCTGGACGTCAAGCAACTGGTGCTGGTCGTCAACTATGACTGTCCCAACCACTACGAGGACTATGTTCATAGGTGAGTGTGCTATGTGAAGCTACTGGTCGCTACCAGCGTTGCGGCGTGAGGCCTGGACGTCAAGCAACTGGTGCTGGTCGTCAACTATGACTGTCCCAACCACTACGAGGACTATGTTCATAGGTGAGTGTGCTATGTGAAGCTACTGGTCGCTACCAGCGTTGCGGCGTGAGGCCTGGACGTCAAGCAACTGGTGCTGGTCGTCAACTATGACTGTCCCAACCACTACGAGGACTATGTTCATAGGTGAGTGTGCTATGTGAAGCTACTGGTCGCTACCAGCGTCGCGGCGTGAGGCCTGGACGTCAAGCAACTGGTGCTGGTCGTCAACTATGACTGTCCCAACCACTACGAGGACCATGTTCATAGGTAAGTGTGCTATGTGAAGTTACTGGTCGCTACCAGCGTTGCGGCGTGAGGCCTGGACGTGAAGCAACTGGTGCTGGTCGTCAACTATGACTGTCCCAACCACTACGAGGACCATGTTCATAGGTGAGTGTGCTATGTGAAGCTACTGGTCGCTACCAGCGTTGCGGCGTGAGGCCTGGACGTCAAGCAACTGGTGCTGGTCGTCAACTATGACTGTCCCAACCACTACGAGGACTATGTTCATAGGTGAGTGTGCTATGTGAAGCTACTGGTCGCTACCAGCGTTGCGGCGTGAGGCCTGGACGTCAAGCAACTGGTGCTGGTCGTCAACTATGACTGTCCCAACCACTACGAGGACTATGTTCATAGGTGAGTGTGCTATGTGAAGCTACTGGTCGCTACCAGCGTTGCGGCGTGAGGCCTGGACGTCAAGCAACTGGTGCTGGTCGTCAACTATGACTGTCCCAACCACTACGAGGACTATGTTCATAGGTGAGTGTGCTATGTGAAGCTACTGGTCGCTACCAGCGTTGCGGCGTGAGGCCTGGACGTCAAGCAACTGGTGCTGGTCGTCAACTATGACTGTCCCAACCACTACGAGGACTATGTTCATAGGTGAGTGTGCTATGTGAAGCTACTGGTCGCTACCAGCGTTGCGGCGTGAGGCCTGGACGTCAAGCAACTGGTGCTGGTCGTCAACTATGACTGTCCCAACCACTACGAGGACTATGTTCATAGGTGAGTGTGCTATGTGAAGCTACTGGTCGCTACCAGCGTTGCGGCGTGAGGCCTGGACGTCAAGCAACTGGTGCTGGTCGTCAACTATGACTGTCCCAACCACTACGAGGACTATGTTCATAGGTGAGTGTGCTATGTGAAGCTACTGGTCGCTACCAGCGTTGCGGCGTGAGGCCTGGACGTCAAGCAACTGGTGCTGGTCGTCAACTATGACTGTCCCAACCACTACGAGGACTATGTTCATAGGTGAGTGTGCTATGTGAAGCTACTGGTCGCTACCAGCGTTGCGGCGTGAGGCCTGGACGTCAAGCAACTGGTGCTGGTCGTCAACTATGACTGTCCCAACCACTACGAGGACTATGTTCATAGGTGAGTGTGCTATGTGAAGCTACTGGTCGCTACCAGCGTTGCGGCGTGAGGCCTGGACGTCAAGCAACTGGTGCTGGTCGTCAACTATGACTGTCCCAACCACTACGAGGACTATGTTCATAGGTGAGTGTGCTATGTGAAGCTACTGGTCGCTACCAGCGTTGCGGCGTGAGGCCTGGACGTCAAGCAACTGGTGCTGGTCGTCAACTATGACTGTCCCAACCACTACGAGGACTATGTTCATAGGTGAGTGTGCTATGTGAAGCTACTGGTCGCTACCAGCGTTGCGGCGTGAGGCCTGGACGTCAAGCAACTGGTGCTGGTCGTCAACTATGACTGTCCCAACCACTACGAGGACTATGTTCATAGGTGAGTGTGCTATGTGAAGCTACTGGTCGCTACCAGCGTTGCGGCGTGAGGCCTGGACGTCAAGCAACTGGTGCTGGTCGTCAACTATGACTGTCCCAACCACTACGAGGACTATGTTCATAGGTGAGTGTGCTATGTGAAGCTACTGGTCGCTACCAGCGTTGCGGCGTGAGGCCTGGACGTCAAGCAACTGGTGCTGGTCGTCAACTATGACTGTCCCAACCACTACGAGGACTATGTTCATAGGTGAGTGTGCTATGTGAAGCTACTGGTCGCTACCAGCGTTGCGGCGTGAGGCCTGGACGTCAAGCAACTGGTGCTGGTCGTCAACTATGACTGTCCCAACCACTACGAGGACTATGTTCATAGGTGAGTGTGCTATGTGAAGCTACTGGTCGCTACCAGCGTTGCGGCGTGAGGCCTGGACGTCAAGCAACTGGTGCTGGTCGTCAACTATGACTGTCCCAACCACTACGAGGACTATGTTCATAGGTGAGTGTGCTATGTGAAGCTACTGGTCGCTACCAGCGTTGCGGCGTGAGGCCTGGACGTCAAGCAACTGGTGCTGGTCGTCAACTATGACTGTCCCAACCACTACGAGGACTATGTTCATAGGTGAGTGTGCTATGTGAAGCTACTGGTCGCTACCAGCGTTGCGGCGTGAGGCCTGGACGTCAAGCAACTGGTGCTGGTCGTCAACTATGACTGTCCCAACCACTACGAGGACCATGTTCATAGGTGAGTGTGCTATGTGAAGTTACTGGTCGCTACCAGCGTTGCGGCGTGAGGCCTGGACGTCAAGCAACTGGTGCTGGTCGTCAACTATGACTGTCCCAACCACTACGAGAACTATGTTCATAGGATAGTGTGCTATGTGAAGCTACTGGTCGCTACCAGCTTTGCGGCGCGAGGCCTGGACGTCAAGCAACTGGTGCTGGTCGTCAACTATGACTGTCCCAACCACTAGGAGGACTATGTTCATAGGTGAGTGTGCTATGTGAAGCTACTGGTCGCTACCAGCGTCGCGGCGCGAGGCCTGGACGTCAAGCAACTGGTGCTGGTCGTCAACTACGAGTGTTCCAACCATTACGAGAACTATGTTCATCGGTGACTGTATTACAATAGTAGCTTATTTACCCTTTGGTTAAGAGGGTCGTGACTTGGAGCGGCAGACTGCGATAAGGCGCAAGCCGCCTCTAGCAACCTGCCGTGTTTTCATAATATAAGGATGTACGCACTGAAGTTCTTGTTTGATATAAAAAAATCTGACCTATTCCAGACGGGAAGCTCACTTCTTTCCAAATTATCTTGATTCTAAAGCTTTTCTTCAAAACAAGGTCAATTCTAAAACATCTTTTCGTCATTGCCGACGACTTACCACCTCGATTTCCGTCCAGATGCGGGCGCACGGGGCGCGCGGGCAACAAGGGCTACGCGTGGACGTTCCTGACGCCGGAGCAGGGGCGCTACGCGGGTGACGTCACGCGCGCCTTCGAGCTGGCGGCCGTGGCGCCGCCGCCCGAGCTGCGCGCGCTGTGGGACAAGTACAAGGACGCGCAGGAGAAGGAGGGCAAGAAGGTGCACACCGGTGGAGGGTTCAGTGGGAAAGGTTAGTAAAACTTTATCCCGTACTTCCCTTTTTGTCGTACACTGCCTAAAAAAAACACACGACGATACAAAAATTTATAAAAAAGCAAGTTCTTGATGGGCAATCTATGTCAGTAATAGTAATAGTAGAGGGCAATAAACCTTTGCACGGACTTAAAGAAAAGACGTAGATTTAGGGGGGAATTATGATCTGGCCTATTGGGCCTATCAATATTTTACAGAAAACCCAGTTATTGGGTACAGCGATAGTAGAAAATGAATGATCAGCTACGGACTGATCTCGGCAAGCGTAGCCTAGCCAGATTGATCGACCTGTGTTATTGTACATAGTGTATTGTGTTATTTACCATATTATAAGAAACAAGTGACGCGGTCCCAGTAGCGTAGCCATAACCATTTTGTGCGGGCCGACCTTAAGCCTAGCTACGACACTGCGCGAACCTGTCGGCGAACTGGCTGCTCTCAGATTTACTGTAGGTCAAGTGACAGACTACGTGTACCTACTAAGTGATTAATCTGTTAATTAACATGCTTAAATTGCTTCCAGGTTTCAAGTTTGATGAATCGGAAGCTCAAGCGGCTACTGAAAAGAAGAAATACCAGAAGGCAGCCCTGGGTCTCCAGGACTCCGATGACGAGGATGTGGAGGGTGACCTGGACCAACAGATAGAGGTCATGCTCGCTGCCAAGAAGATCGTTAAGGAGATCAAGGTAAGCTGATGCAAATTCATCTCTACAGATTTTAAAACAAAGTAACCTGTCGCGACTTCCTGTCTGTTCGCGTTTCATGCGGTTTTCACCAATGGATGGAGGATTTACGTGGAAGGTTTAGGTGTATAATTCGTCTCTAAATTCCTACGGAGACGGGAAAAATGGGATTTACGCGTGCGAAGTCGCGGGCAAAAGCTAGTTAATTATAAATTGGTTTTATAAACACCTTTTATTAGGCTTCGTATGATAAAACGCAACAAATGAAAAATGGGTTCTTAGACTCATAATTATGAACAACTTAAACTATGAGATCAACCTTGAAATCTGAAAAAATTTAACACGCCCCCATACATTCATGTTTTCATAACTCGACGAAATTTATTTTATTTTATTTGGCATAATAATGAGTGTAATGAACTCATAGGATTTAATAAAAAAAAAACATTTTATTTCAGACATTGTCCATAGATCATATAAAAATTAAAAGTCAATAAAAACGAATCAATAATCATTACAACAATCATTTGGATTTGAGTTGAAACGCTAGTTTAGGTGCACAATAAAGAGCACATTGGCTCGACAGCAATGTGGTCATACATGTCCGTCAGTCGATTCTACCGAAACATTTTTCATGGAAAGTCTCTATAAGTTAGTCCCTTAGAGCAATTTCTACCATGCAACCAGTCGTTCTGATTCCATATTTAAGGTAAGCTAATGAAGAATATGGAATATGGAATGCAATTAGGTATGCATGCAATTTTTTTATTTGCAAAATAAAATACTTATTATCTCTAGTAAACAATTATGAAAGATTTTTAAAATACCTTCATTGGCCATGAAGTTATTAAGCTTCAAAGTTGACAATTAGAAAGAGAAGTCCGATACCAACTGTGACGTCAAATACTATGTCGCCTATACAGCTGCCATACAAAACAGCGTTTTCGCGAGAGGAACATCTGTCCCTCTCCCTATATTTGTCTAAAATAGATTTATCTCGTTTGTTTTTCGGTCAATTTCGACTCTATTTTCACTGTTAGTAGTATTATATTTTTGTATATTTCTAGATAAACTGTTTAGATAATAAATATTTATTTCATGCACAAATACAAATACACAAATACAAAAGTTCACATTAGGGCTAAAACATTAAAGGCTTTTAGAACAAAACATTTTAAATACCCTGACTCCTAAACTAGGTGTATGTGCCTGTGACTTAGGAGTCAGTGATCCTTCGTGGTAACTTAGCCATAAAATATATATAACTAATGTAGCTTTCATTATAAAGTTTTCACAATAAATGGTGCAAAAAAATAAAAGAATACTATTTATGATTACAATAATAATAATTAATTTAGAAATAAAAAAAATAAAATAAAAATATCATTACATTTAATTAAAGTTAAAGTTAAGCGTTTTTGTTTGTGTGTGAGGTGTGTCTGTGTAGGAGGTAATTATAAGTTACCCAGCAGAAGGTTCTCGGTGAAATCAAAATTAAGTGTTTGAAGATTAAGTGTTTGAATTAAGTTCATTTTTACATTGGGTTTTTGTGAACGAATAAATGTTTATTTTTTTGTTTAGGCAGTTATACATTTTACCGCTAGTAACATAAATCTGACGTTTGGCAAAGGCTGTTCTGTGGCGTTCCGATGGGAAAACGTTATGTTTATGCCTGCCAGTCGGCTTCGTAGAGGGACGTGCAGAGTGTTTGCAAAGAGTCGTCAGCAGCACATAAAGTTGCCTGACTGTGAGCACTTTGCAGTCAGCATAAAGCTGCACAGTGGGATATCGTGGTGGACGAAGGAGCATTACCTTCAGGACAGCCCTCTGCGCCCTCTCTAGGCGGATGAAGACGTTTTTAGTGGCACCTCCCCAAACAGGTAAACAGTACGATAGGACGGACTGACAGAGTGAAAAATATACTAATTTAAGGGTATCACGGTCAGCAGAGTTTCGAAGCTTCTTAAAAACGTAGATCAGCTTTCGTATTCGAGACGTGACTTTTTCTATTTGTGGGTGCCAGTTTAGATGCTGATCAATGAGTACTCCTAGGTACCTTACACAAGAAGATTTAGTAAGGAATAGGTAACTACATTGCGTTACAGGCATACAGTTGTGCGCTTGCAGGGTAAGAGAATTTGGTGGGCACAGATTAGATCTAATTGAAAAGGGAATGTACAACGTTTTGTCAAGATTTAAAGTAAGTAAATTATCAGTCAGCCAGTTCATCACGCTGGTAAGCGCAGCCTCGGCATTGTGATATGTCTGCAACCAATTAGAACCATATATTATAAGGGCGGTATAAAGAGGGTAGGACCAAATATGCTGCCTTGCGGAACACCATACGTGATGGGTAGGTCTTCACTTTCATGCGGACCGATTTTCACCTTTTGGATACGATCACTGAGGTAGAGTGCAAAGTTTTTTAAGGGGAGGCCTCGAATTCCTATGATTTCCATTTTTTTCAGTAAGGCTGGGACAGAAACGGTGTCAAATGCCTTCGACAGATCAAGAAAAATTCCCAAGCACTTGAGTTTTCTGTCAAGCGCTCTTACTACATGATCGGATAAAGCCATAACAGCGTCTTCGGAACTTATTCCGCTTCTGAAACCATATTGATTATCGGCCAAGATACTATTCGCCTTGAGATAATTAGTCAGACTTTTATTCAATATGCGTTCTAAGATTTTTGACATAGCCGTTAATATCGAAATTGGACGGTAGTTACCTACATCATTTTTGCGCCCAGACTTATAAATGGGGTGAACTACTGCTTTTTTAAAAGCTTTTGGGAAGACACCAGCACCAATAGATATATTACAAACATGAGTAATAATCGGAACTAAAACATATCGTGAGGCTTTTATAACTTTAGAGGGTATACAGTCCCCGCCTGTTGCACATTCAGACCTGAGACCCAAAA
>NDFZ01005487.1:826078-854502 GCA_002192655.3 Mamestra configurata
AATAATAATAATTAATTTAGAAATAAAAAAAATATAATAAAAATATCATTACATTTAATTAAAGTTAAAGTTAAGCGTTTTTGTTTGTGTGTGAGGTGTGTCTGTGTAGGAGGTAATTATAAGTTACCCAGCAGAAGGTTCTCGGTGAAATCAAAATTAAGTGTTTGAAGATTAAGTGTTTGAATTAAGTTCATTTTTACATTGGGTTTTTGTGAACGAATAAATGTTTATTTTTTTGTTTAGGCAGTTATACATTTTACCGCTAGTAACATAAAACTGACGTTTGGCAAAGGCTGTTCTGTGGCGTTCCGATGGGAAAACGTTATGTTTATGCCTGCCAGTCGGCTTCGTAGAGGGACGTGCAGAGTGTTTGCGAAGAGTCGTCAGCAGCACATAAAGTTGCCTGACTGTGAGCACTTTGCAGTCAGCATAAAGCTGCACAGTGGGATATCGTCGTGGACGAAGGAGCATTACCTTCAGGACAGCCCTCTGCGCCCTCTCTAGGCGGATGAAGACGTTTTTAGTGGCACCTCCCCAAACAGGTAAACAGTACGATAGGACGGACTGACAGAGTGAAAAATATACTAATTTAAGGGTATCACGGTCAGCAGAGTTTCGAAGCTTCTTAAAAACGTAGATCAGCTTTCGTATTCGAGACGTGACTTTTTCTATTTGTGGGTGCCAGTTTAGATGCTGATCAATGAGTACTCCTAGGTACCTTACACAAGAAGATTTAGTTAGGAATAGGCAACTACATTGCGTTACAGGCATACAGGTGTGCGCTTGCAGGGTAAGAAAATTTGGTGGGCACAGATTAGATCTAATTGAAAAGGGAATGTATGCCGTTTTGTCAAGGTTTAAAGTAAGTAAATTATCAGTCAGCCAGTTCATCACGCTGGTAAGCGCAGCCTCGGCATTGTGATATGTCTGCAACCGATTAGAACCATCTATTATAAGGGCGGTATCATCGGCATACGTAAAAATCCGACAACTTTCGAGAGGCAGTTTGCATAGGTCATTTATATAAATGAGAAAGAGGGTAGGACCCAAATATGCTGCCTTGCGGAACACCATACGTGATGGGTAGGTCTTCACTTTCATGCGGACCGATTTTCACCTTTTGGATACGATCACTAAGGTAGTCTGCAAAGATTTTTAAGGGGAGGCCTCGAATTCCTATGATTTCCATTTTTTTCAGTAAGGCTGGGACAGAAACGGTGTCAAATGCCTTCGACAGATCAAGAAAAATTCCCAAGCACTTGAGTCTTGCTACATGATCGGATAAAGCCATAACTGCGTCTTCGGAACTTCTTCCGCTTCTGAAACCATATTGATTATCGGCCAAGATACTAATTCGCCTTGAGATAATTAGTCAGACTTTTATTCAATATGCGTTCTAAGATTTTTGACATAGCCGTTAATATCGAAATTGGACGGTAGTTACCTACATCATTTTTGCGCCCAGACTTATAAATGGGGTGAACTACTGCTTTTTTAAAAGCTTTTGGGAAGACACCAGCACCAATAGATATATTACAGACATGAGTAATAATCGGAACTAAAACATATCGTGAGGCTTTTATAACTTTAGAGGGTATACAGTCCCCGCCAGTTGCACATTCAGACCTGAGACCCAAAATTATGGAATCAACTTCTTCCTCAGATACCTCAAGGAGAGCCATTGAACTGGAAGAATTGGAGTTCGTCACAAGTTTGGGTCCCAAGAAGGGTTGTTTAATCTTAGACGCTAAGTTGCTGCCGACATTTGCAAACAAGTTGTTGACGTAATTCAACGAAGATTTTGGGGTATCAGTTAACTGCAGCAGGTCAAAAGAGGGAGGGCCACGTGTTTGTAGATCTGATACTTTCTTAATAACATCCCATGTCTCTTTAATATTATTTTTTGCCTTGCAAATTGTTCTTTTTCGTACGAGCGTTTGAGTTTCTTAAAGAGGGAATTGCAGAAGTTGCGATACCGGTTATAAGCAATTTTTAATAATTGATTATCTTCAGACTTTTTGAGTTTGGCATGCATGCGATCACGGTGACGTATACAGCGGAGTAAGCCAGACGTAATCCAGGGCTTCAGATTACGCTTACTCCTAGAAACGGTATATTCCTGTGTGTGCTTTTTCATGATAGATGAGAGAATTTCTACTAATGTATCAGCAGCTTGATTAGGATCCCAGATTGCCATTACTGGAGACCAGTCATAAATTTTGATTTCCTCTATGGCGGAGTCGTAATCGATTTTTGACCTAGTACGTGTAATATCCATGTTTGCATTTCCGCTTTGAAGAAATAGTAGCAGAGAAATGAGCCGGCAAAAGTCCATTAGAAGCAGCACAGGTTAGATACGCATGTGAGTGACTATCATTATTATCCATCTTAATGTCAATGTTGATATCACCGATCAACGCCACGGTAGGAGTACGAGCTTTAAGAACGTTATCGAGACTATCAACGAAATTTTTTATATTTTTAAAAGAAGGAGAGCGATAAATAGCCACTATTGTAATGTCCTCTATGCAACAAATAAGGCAATTCGCATCAGCAAAATGTGGTTCCTGTACTTCAGCTCTAAGGGAAGATTTAACATAGGTAGCGCACCCGTCATTTTGATTACATATATTTTTAGTTGAATAGGACGTATAGCCATCCAGGGTTGGCAAGTGAGAAAGTTTGCTTAACCAACATTCCGACAGTACGAGCACGTCGCACTGGAAGCCCAATAACTGCACGAGCACCGAAACCTCATCGAAATTCTTTGAAATACTTCGTATGTTTAGATGTAATATTTTAAATCCTTTTGTTGGTTTTTTTATGACCTGTAAGCATCTCTCAGGTTGACACTTTATCGATTGAGATATATTAAGCGAATCCAATTCACTATTTATAAAATAAAGATTAGCCATTTGTTATGAGTACAAGAAAAATAACAAAAACGTTGATAATAAGTACTGGAGACAAAAAGTGAAAAGTAGGATAAAAAAAAAATATGCGGCACGAGATGATAAATTGGAAATAGGAGTACGTTAAAGTACAAGTGATACGTTTGGAAGTTCATAAGTTTGTGTTTGGGCCAGGATATGCATGAGTTAGTGTATGTGTAATATAGCTTTGGGTATGACATATGTGTGATACGCTTTACAAAAAATACCAAAATATAAGGTTAAAGAAATAATTTTTAGATTATTTGAGTGGAGAGTTATGGACATGCTAACTTTAACTTTGCACAACAAACAATGAAAATAATAAAAACGGTTATTAAGGTTACATAGTCAGAGTCGAGGTTCCAACTTTAGTAGGCACTTTTCAGACTCAATGTGTATATGTTTGGCACCTACTTCTTTTCGAATTAATACTTTGCCATTTGATATCCAACAGAAGTCGTATTTATTGTTCTTAGCGAAGTTTCGTGCTGCATAAAAAGTCTGCCTCGGCTAACGGTTCCCCGGTACAGCTATC
This sequence comes from Mamestra configurata, assembly GCA_002192655.3. Lineage (NCBI taxonomy): Eukaryota > Metazoa > Arthropoda > Insecta > Lepidoptera > Noctuidae > Mamestra > Mamestra configurata. The sequence goes on from NDFZ01005487.1 coordinate 829,547, forward strand.
ATCTCCGTATTCAGTTTACCTTCTGAGCTTTGGTTCTTGTTATACTTTTTCACCGCAGAAAGTAAACTTGTCTTCATATTGACTGTAGCAAATTCGGCGACAATGCTTCTATTCGTGCCCTTTTTTCCGGGTATGCGATACACATCTCGTAAGTCTTTCGATCCAATTTCAACATTCACGGCTGTGCTTATTCTAGTGACTAAAGACGTCAACTCCGACAGGGTTTCCTTATCATTGGCTGGTATATTCCTAATTTCGATGCTGGAGGTACGCGACATAAACTGAAAGTCTTAAATTTTGTTTTCCAGCCCAAGAATGCATTCGTGGAGGTTGTTCTTCTCCCTCTCGAACTCCCCCAATTTCTTCTTCATATCTTCGTACTCTTGATTCATGAACTTCATTGACTTGACAATTTCAGTATTTGAATCTTTGATGATCTGATTTTGCAATTTTAGGTCGGCTACATCAGCGACAAGTTTCTTCAGTATAATGTCCTAGTCAGCTTTCCATGAAAGTATCGTAGACTTCAAGTCTTCAAACTGGGTCAAGTCGAAGCACGTCTCTTCTATTCGCATTCGCTTTCTAGTGTTTACATTTTTAGATTTGCCGTCACTGAGTCCAGGTAAATCGGGTCCCGACTGTACTTCAGCTAGTGGATTAGAAGTATTGGGCGGCGGTGTGCGAGTAGTTCGAGGCATGATGTGTATAAAAATATTATAGAAATATACCTTGATTTGGGGAGATGACGATAATCTGGCAACCCTTTTATTGACAGGTGTCGAATGTCAATGTCACAGGGGGTGAATGACAGCTATCATTTGAGTTTGACAGAAGAATATTAATCTTTTGTGGGTTACTCAGAAAACTCGTTACTTTTATGATTGAAAGGTACCTATAGAATAATACAGTACTTGCGGCTGTATTTTCTCCCAAAAGCGCTTGCACTTCTCGCAGATGACAATAAGAGGAGTTCCTGTGATTTTGGTCTGCAAACTGAAGTAGAGTGCAAGGGTTTTCGTAACGAGATTAAGTAACACTTTTTCGAAAAAAATAACTCGGACCGTAACGTAAGTGATGTCAAAGCTGCCAGTGTTGCCACTCGAATGAATATATGCATATTCCCTATTGCTACCATTCGCTATATATATTAATGTAAACAACAATCTCAAGAAACAATTCATACTAAAACAGTGGAACATCCAATAGCCCAGAACACTGATATAGCACATTCTGGAGTGCACTGTACTGGCTTGCACTTACAGCTGATAAAATAATGTAGGTATTTATTAAACTTTTAGGTCACCACTGAAAATAATTTTTCATTCAATCGTTTAGTTTATAAACATGAGCTTCACTTCTATCAATACTTATCCATAACGGTCTCTTTCTCACGGTTCGTACTCAGTTATCCGTATGAGTGCGAATGTTTATACCTATAGTTGCGTCTGCGCACGTACGGCTAAACGCGCGTGCTATGTAGTAAAGGTACAGTTAATTGTTATTTTGTTTGCGATACTGTTGAGCGTAAGATCTTGGATTTGGTTCAGTATTATTGGGTTTTTCTATCTAGAATTTCTCTTATTAACATGAAGTCTGATTTTGTGCCCGGACTTGGGACTTCATAACTGTCGAAATGAAGGAGAGGCTTACTTATAGTACCTACTATAGGTAATCCTCTGCTTACCTTCGTGGAACACAGGCGTGATGTTATGTTACATTTAGTTTGTTTTATTTGACAACGGCATCTAGAATCTCCTAACGGAATCCACAAACTCCCAAAGATTTAAGGAAACTTCGAAATAGTTCTACTAATATATTCGTTTTTCTGCAACAATTTTGCCTGCCGGTAAGCGTGAAGTTACCTATATTGTGCAATTCCAACGCACGCTTTCTGAAATATATAAACATGATAAGACGAAGTCATGTAACTGTTTTAATGATTTATTATCTTGTTTGGCTTATTGTTTTTGATATATATTTATTACGCAACGGATTTTAAAGATTATCTGATCCTATGTTTGATACTGTAAATAGCAAGTAGGGTTTCCCTCAAGATTAGAAATTCTACACATTTGCTCAAAAGTTTGCGTTTACGAAACCTGTATACATTATTCGAAAGTTAAAAATTACGCAACATACAATGGAACGTGCGGTAAAATAGGTACTCTTATCTAAGTACTTATTTTACCGCACTCCTCGGTGTATAGCGCCGTGCGTAACCGTTACGGTTTTTTTTATATCCATAATAATAATATGAATCCCACCAAGGAGTTTCACATTACAAGAATAAATGAGCTGAATGATTGAACCTCATAGGAAGCGCTTATGCTCAATACGTTTCTCACTTGAATACAAAAGAGAAAATGAGACGAAAGATGTAGTACTCGTTTTCACCACGCGCTTGTTCGCCATTTGCAAATTCGCGCTATTTTCAGAAGAAACGTCAAGGATTGTTGCGACTTTCCGACTGATATCTAAAAACAAAAAGTTTGTTTCATTACCTACCTATTGTACTGTTTTCACGCCAATGTGTTGAAAATGAAAAATGTTGTAAACTCGTGACTATGGTAAGCCCGAGACGAGTCTACTCGTTTGTAAAAACCAACTTACCGCAGTGAGATTACACGGGGAACTCATGATACTAAATCATAAATAACTAAAAAAACACGATAAGCTACTTTGAAAAAGGTTACCTTTAAATGGGAAACAATTATTCAATTAATGTTGGGTACAAAGTAAAAAAGCTTTCAAATAGTTAAATATCGAAAAGTGACTGGTTTTGGAGACATCACAAGGCGTCGTCCTAATATCCTTATAAAACTATCATCGCTCGAAAACACCATCGACGCGATCATTTGTTCGGCAAACCCGAAAGCTTCCGCGCGCTGGCAGAGGGCGCCTTCCGCGTTTGCCAAACAAAATGATCGCGTATTAGACGGACGCTGTAGAAGTTATCTTCCGTTCTAACAGTACATGTACAGTTTTGCAAGTCACATTCAAAATGTCTTTATTCTTCTAGCCTGGTGTGACCGCTGCCGGAGTCCCTGCAGCCGGTGCTGCAGCTGCTGCTAGCGCTGATGGCAAGCTGGAGCTGGCACGACGTCTTGCCTCTCGCATCAACCTGGCTAAAGGCCTGGGCGCCGAACACAAGGGTGCCACGCAACAAGCTGCTGAGGCCATACTGAAGGGAGCGCCCTCTGCGCATACGCTTATTACGGTGAGTTGTGGTGACATGTAACACAAGGTGTTGGTAACTTAGAGATAGAGCGACGTTTCGCCTCTCGCATCAACCTGGCTAAAGGCCTGGGCGACGAACACAAGGGCGCCACGCAACATGCTGCTGAGGTCATACTGAAGGGAGCGCCCTCTGCGCATACGCTTATTACGGTGAGTTGTGGTGACATGTAACACAAGGTGTTGGTAACTTAGAGATAGAGCGACGTTTCGCCTCTCGCATCAACCTGGCTAAAGGCCTGGGCGACGAACACAAGGGCGCCACGCAACATGCTGCTGAGGTCATACTGAAGGGAGCGCCCTCTGCGCATACGCTTATTACGGTGAGTTGTGGTGACATGTAACACAAGGTGTTGGTAACTTAGAGATAGAGCGACGTTTCGCCTCTCGTATCAACCTGGCTTAAGGCCTGGGCGACGAACATAAGGGTGCCACGTAACATGCTGCTGAGGCCATACTGAAGGGAGCGCCCTCAGCGCATGCGCTTATTAAGTTATGTATAAAATTACAAGTGGTGGTAAGTTACATCATAAGTGCGGGATTCCGAGCTTTGCCATAAACTTGGGTGCATTACATAAGGTGCTATGTTTTTTACCCGACTGCCGCAGAAGGAGTGTAATGTTTAACTCTAGTCTGCGTTCCCGACCTACCATCCAAGTTGCCAAAATTGCCTAATTGTTACACAACATTGGAATGCCTTTATTTTTCTTGGTGAAGCCGAGTTGTCATAGTTAAATTACCAAGAATTGCCCAATTCAGTTTCCCTTGTAATCTCACCAAGAGAACAAGGCCATTTAAATTCGATAATATGTTTTTAAATAGAGTAATAACATTTTTCAATCAAATCACCAGGCTAAAACAGTAGCAGAGCAGCTAGCCGCCAAGCTGAACACCCGGCTCAACTACCAGCCTCGCGACGAGAGCGCCTCAGAGCCTGCCGAGGAAGTGTTCAGGAAGTACGAGACTGAGCTGGAGATCAACGACTTCCCACAGCAAGCAAGATGGAGGGTTACTAGCAAGGTACAGTGATAGTTCTTTATTCCATCACAATTAATGATAATAATAGTAATTTATTTGCAGGCCGAGGTCCATATTGTTATTCAATAACATATTAAACTATTGTTAGTACACATAAAACGAAAAAAAAAAAAACAGTTACAATTTAACAAAAACAAAGATTCCTATCCAGTCACCTAGCTACGACCTGCGTATGCAGTCCCACCCACCGAGCATTTGACAGTCCCAGCGGCCACTCAATACTCTCAGCATTATGTGGGAGCAGTCACGTGTTTTGGGCCGTAGAGAGGCGCAGCGCTGGCGGATAATCGCGAAAAAATCCACCCTCGCATCGGCAAACATACCTGACGCGTGCACGAGCTGCGGCAGCCCCGGGGACAAGCATTCTGAAAGCATTATTGTACTGGACACGCAGAGCGCTGTATGCCTTTGCGATACTTGACCCTCCGACTGCCGGTGTAGAAAGTCTGACAATAGGCTCGAAAGAGGGTCATTTTAACCTCATGAATACACCATGCAAATCTCCGGGCCAACATATTACTATGGACAGACAGCGCTCTGTGCTCCCTCTCTATGTCCAAGTCATCACATAGGTCAGCGTTTCCCATTTGGTGCAGCCTTGTTTTAAAAATATCAATAAATAGGCGATATCGAAATATTAGTAAAACATTTTTAATCTATACTAATATTATAAAGCTGAAGAGTTTGTTTGTTTGTTTGTTTGTTTGTTTGAACGCGCTAATCTCTGGAATTACTGGTCCGATTTGAATGATTCTTTCAGTGTTGGGTAGTCCATTTATCGAGGAAGGCTATAGGCTATTTTTTTTTTTTTTCAAAATTAGGGATCCGTAATAAAATTGCTATTTCGTAACACAAGGTGTAAAATCAAAAACCTTTTTTTGCGTGCGCTGCAAAAACTATTGACAAAAGAACAAAATGATGTACTACGGGTTAGAAGATCCCATTAAGACCTACAAAAAAGTCCGCGAGAACATATATCTAGCTATCATGGTTTAATCACAATAACCCATTTTGTGTTCAAAATAATTATTAAATCGTCTAAAGAAAAAAAACTACGTTAAATACGTATCGTAATATTAATCTTTATCGAAATTAAGCATTATGTTATCAAGAGTATTTATGTAGAAGTAAAATACTTTTTGTTTCATCTCAATCGGATATTTCGTTTAAAAGTTATCACGTGTGTAAGATGTTAAGAGTTGGTACCTATTAATGAGTTATGGGCCATAGAGTTTTTTATCAACATAAAATCCTGTAATAATCTTTTTCGAAATATATTTGTTGATGATTGTAAGTATAAGATCTTTGAAGAGTATAATAAATACATTTCTAAAATAACTCTGCTAAGGAAATCCACGCGCGCATAATGTTTTGAACAGTTCTGAAGACATTGATAATTGCATTAACTTCGGTAATGGTAGTTGAAACTTCTAATACAATTAAAGGAGTTTTAATCTAATAGAATTGAAAAACGCCCCAATTTTTTGGGTAACGTAATTCCTCCAAACTCACGAGATTCAACGAATCCTAAATTTTGATTCTAATCTTGAAAATTAAAAGCAGAATATTTTTAGTATTTATTTCCTTTGGGCCAAGTTCTTTTGCAATTGTATTGAGTGCTTTTATCATTTGTATGCTCAGTATTCCACAATCACCAGTAAATTCTATAAAGTTCAATGAACTTATTTGATCTTTATTATGAACTTTATTATAGCAATACAGAATAAAGCGAAATAGTGATACAAAAGCGGCTTTCAAATAATTCTCAAAGAGATATTAAAAAGTGATCAAATTAACACAAAGGGCTCAAAACAGCTATTTTATAGGAACTAGCACTAACAAGTCTAAAGCAACTTGGGAGGTAACCAATTCTATGAAATTTAATATTCCTAAAATGATAGCAAGACATTTTAATGATTATTTTATAGACTCAGTTCAATCGAATGCCGATAATTTGCGAATAATACTCAAACAGACACATCATCAGGATTATATATCTAATCTATCTAAACTAATATTATAAAGAGTAAAGATTAGTTAGTTTGTTTGTTTAGAATTAAGGTTGATAATGTACATGTAAACTACACTTCAAATTACTCAAATCGGACCTTTCGTTTTAAAGTTACGACGGGCATAAAAATGGTCTAAGTAAGAAAAATGTTACGGTTTGAGCGAACTGGGGAGAATCTTAACGCTTAGTCCGATGAAGCTGAAACACGGCATTAATGTTTTGGATAAAAAAAGAAAAATAACAAATATTTGGATTTTTCGATGCTCTAAGTAAGAAAAATGTTGCGGTTTGAGCTAACTGGGGAGAAACTTAATGCACGGCATTAATGTTTTGGATAAAAAATTAAGAATAACAAATATAAGGGGCGAAAAGGGTTGATGAATTTTTCAGGGGAGGACATTATTGCTTACTTCAATTTACGTGGAAATTGGAATGAACAAGCTAAAAGTGGGAAATTTGAAACAGATCTAACAATGTTTACATAGTCAACCTCTGGCGGGGTGAACGGGGTGAACTGGGTGGATAGTAGGCTGATCCTGAGACCGTTGAATGGATATCGTAGTGCTTAATTTTCCAAAACTTACCTTTAAAAAGGGTTTGAGGGGGCGTTGAAGTTTGTGGAGTACCTACTAAATCCGCGCGGACGAAGTCGCGGGCGAAGTGCTAGTTGTAATATAAACATACTTCTAATAACAATAAATGTGTACGTGACGTAACCAGCGGGTGAGGTTTAAAAATGTTTAAAAGTGTTGAGTGGGTCACGAAGGGGCAGTGTGTAAATTACTAGGCCATGGCGGAACAATGTTTGGGAAACACTGACATAGGTCATATAGGACAATTGACAGCTTCGTGACGCCAGCTGCTGAGTAAATGCTATTTATTTTGGAAACAGATTAAAAATAACACTTACACGTCAATCTTTTTGGTCACTTTAAACTAGATAAAGTGTAGGCCACGCTTTACTGGTCTGCTCGAACCTCATCCAGGTTCTATATGTATGCCCATTTGGTGCAGGTCAAATTTGAATATGAAATGGACATAATTCTGCACAAACAATTACTCGAAACTTTAAATATGTAATTCAAGCCAATGTCAAGCTTTTTTTTATTAGTACTAGAAAATTTGCCTTGCATAACTTGTACCCCAATAAGAGATTTGCTCCACTAGCCCACCATTAGTAACTGTGACAGCCCGGAGTTTGGAAGTTGGTGGTGTGACACCTCCGTGCCTCGGTGCGCACGTTAAGCCATTGGTCCTGCGCCTGATCTCTCCGGTCGTGTCGGGTTGCCGTTGCCATTTGAATATGAGAGTGATGGAAGAGAGAATGCACCAGAGAGTGCACCTGTGTTTGCGCACACACTTGTGCACTATAAAATGTCCTGCGCCTTTGGCAAATAGTCTCGGTTGAGATTGGCCATGGCCGAAATAGATTATACTAGTAACTTTGTATGTGTATGTATGTATGAAAATCGGCCTCGTTTCCGCAACTCCACGACAAAGCGCGTATTTTGCATGCACACAACTTTAAAGACCCTTGGTTTTAATATAAATTTTGAGCTCCTTTCCTAAGTAATGTTTTGACCAGTACTTATTGTATAGACTTAAAATAGACTTTGACCCCTGAGTATGTTTGGGTGTTTCATCTAGTTTATTTTGAGAAAAAAGTCTGATCTATTAACCTATTTACAAAATAAATATCGTTTATCAATGTCAACATACCATTTTGTGAGTCATGTGACTCACAAACTGGTGGTGCACTGACGGAGACGATGTTCTAAAAGAATTACTGTTACGTTCGTAGTCTAAGGCATACGTGACTCAGCCACCCGTGGCATACGGTATAAGTAAGTCGGATGTCATCCTACATGTCTCCGTGAAGTCCAATCAAGTTTGAAAAGTCACTTCGAATACTGCTGATGTGTCATTTTTGATTGCGAAATACATTGGTAATTAATGAAATTCGATTTTATTCCTTGTAATATTCTTATTTATTGAGAAAATATGAACAAATACCTATGCATTCAGTATGTCCAATTATATTTTTCCAAATGAGCGCATTTACACATTTCTAGAAATGATGAAAGTGAACCTTATTCTTAAAACTCGTTAAATCAGATGTAATCTTTTTATTAATTGAGACACCTAACGCAACGATAATGATGCAACATTTGACGTTAATTTCTGGAGATAACGTCTATAACCCACAGAACTATTGTGATAATTAACTGTTAACGTTTTAATTAGCCGCCTACGTCATTTGATTCTATTGATGACGCGTTACAGGCACTGACACCATTCTAATAATTCCCTGGTGCGTAGGTAAATCGCATGTTGGCGACGAATTTAAGGCTTTAGTCAGCCCGAGATTAGTTTAGGTTTAAGGGAACTTAGGGCACCCTGCCTCGGATAGGTTAGGTTTAAATGGGATGAAGGGAGCTAAAGAAGTGAAGTAAACTCCGTAGTCGGGGTTAGTTTTGATGAGGCCACTTCATGAAGTGACAAACCATTTCATGACCATTTGATCAATGCACAATCACTGCACCAATCACTGGGTCTAAAAGCAATGACATTTTACGCAAAAGTTGCGCCATCAATTTATTTTATCAAGTAACCGTGACTCATTTGTAAGTAAAAACTTATGCTATGTTAGTAATTAATATAATCATGTCTACGCCCTAAAACAAATTCCTGTACGTTCTGTATGTACTAGAGGTATAAACAGCAACAGTACTGTTCGACACTTCACCGCGGCTGCACCATTCCATGTGAAATGGCGCAGCAGCGATTCACGTACGAACAATCCAGCCTGCTCGAAATCAGGGACTGGATACTGTTGTCGCTGCCCCGCACCCCACGCCACGCACCAGGTACGCACAGCGCCTACGCATTGTGGCAAAGAAGAAATCCACTTGCGCATCCGCGAACATCCCCGATGCGCTGCAGTAGCGGGGCGGCCTCAACAGCACCCTGAACGCGTTGTTGTGCAGTACAACAACGCGTTCAGGGTGCTGTTGAGGCTGTGAACGTGGAGGGCATTGTACAATTTTTGAGTATATGTAGCCCACAGGCTGCTCGTGTAGAACGTACTTCAGTACGCTCTAAAAAGAGTAATTTTAACGTCTACTGCTACAACGAGCAAACCAACAAATTTTAGCCCATTTTCCCCAAATTCGTCATTTTTACCCCACTGCCTCAGATGCAGAGTAATATTTCTGTCGATGGAAATTTCATCAGGCACACAGCTTGTCATATTAAATTCCTTGTATATCCGCAAATGGTCTATTGCAAATTCGAGGCACTTTTTATCAGCTTTTAAATAATGTCAAAATATACAAAATAAATCATAATAATTATTTTTAATGGCCAACTCATGCACCCCAAAGAAATCACGCGTCGTTTGATTGCGTCACTTACGCGTTTACTAAATCAAAACAAAAGATAGGCAGGTTCTTTACTAGGTATTTTTTTCTTCTAGATAAAACAGAATGCGACCTATAACCCTCCTTGATCAGTTTTTTATTGAGAGTAAATAACCTCGTTTTCTTACTTTGTTTATTTACTTAGGGGTCGGTTTGACCTTAGAGCCGATAACCCTAGCTGTGTAGGTGCAAGTACAAATTATTGCACATTGGATGTACTCTGCTCAGTACAATTTCTCTTACCGCTGTGATTACTTGTCAAGATGTTGCTCAAATTAGCTATTATTGGTGCCTTCATATTCATGTGCGTCAAGCTGCTTAGACGACAGAGGGCGTATCATGGGGAATGCTTCTACTGTCATTAATTAGTATAAGCCGAGGTAATACGCCTTTTCATACTTAAAACTCGATACTTTTTTGTTTGTCTATCCGGATCGCTACCAAAATGTAACCCTACCATTTCTGCTCGGTAGTTTTTCAACGGATTTTACTGGATTTGTTTTTTTTTTACATCCAGATAAAACTATTTCATCACCCTATAGTTTATTTGATATCTCAGCGAGTTCATACCTAACAACTACTAGTTTTATTAACGGTTTCTTTGTTTGATTAACAGGAGGCGTTAGCGTTGATCAGCGAGTACTCCGAGGCGGGTATCACGGTCCGTGGCACGTACGTCCCGCCGGGCAAGACGCCTCCCGAAGGCGAGCGCAAGTTGTACCTCGCCATAGAAAGTTCCCAGGAACTCGCAGTCGCGAAGGCCAAGTCAGAAATAACGCGTCTCATTAAGGAAGAGCTTCTCAAACTACAGACTTCAGCTCATCACGTGATCAACAAGGCTAGATACAAAGTGTTATAAATGAGCGGAATAAAACTGGCATAATTATGTTAACATTGTTTTATTTCCTCGCTGACCCCTGACTGTAGTGTCGTAATATTCATGAGTTAGTTTACGATTAACGGGCAGCCGTAAATCTGAATACTATCTTTGTAACTAATTAAACATTGGCCTAGTCAAAGTTACGAATTTTACTTTCAAGTTTTTGATAAGGTATGTTTAGAGTTTAATGTCGCATCATCTTAATTTAATGTTATACATGCCAAAGTTACTTTGTTTGTTTGTTACACTCTCTCGCCTAAATCGCTCAGCCGTTTCTGATGAATTCTAGTACAGACATAGATGACACCCTGGAGACGGTTATAGCTTTTTGCGAATTAAGACGAGCGAAGCTGCGGGCAAAGCTAGTTTACTATAGAGGAAGTGTTATCGTTGGCATATTATCCTTATACTGCCCGGAAAACCGGCCAAATGCATGTCGGACCACGCACAGTGTAGCGTTCCGTAGTTACCCGGCTCCTACACCATACCAGAAAAATTGTTAAAAGTACTTAACTATTATTACATTACAAAGTAACAAATGCACTTGGTTTTAAGTCGTTTTCTATGGAATTATTAAGATTTTTTTACTTACCCAGTTCCATTTTATAAGTTGGTCGACTTTTAATCATTAAATCGTTAAGCCTAGGTAGCGGTAGTAGTTTTCTTTTAAGTTATATATGCTACTACTATGTTTTTTTTTCACGTCTCCAAAAACAACAGTTTAGCTGCCCGAGAAGGGCACTTGACGACCAAAAATTAGCAATTTAGCCCACACCATGGGGTAGAAGATAAAAAAAAATCATCGCCACTTTACATGGGCCACCCTAAAAAAATATATTTTATTTTACCACTTTGTCGGCGTGATTATTATGTATAAGCTAAGCGTCTCTGAGCTAAACCGCGGACGGACATGGCGAAACTATAAAGGTTCTTTGGTGACAACGGAACCCTAAAAACGATGCGAAATAGTAAAACAGATTATATTATAACATTTGATCTATTTCAATGTCTGGGTCTAGGCAAACCGATAAGGTTTCACTACACTTGGCTTATCACTAGCGGCTAGATACCACGGGTCCACGGCTTATTTCAATCGGATAACACCCACACTTGAGCCTAGTGATTGTACTCGAATGTGCTAGAATAAGCCATTCTTAAAATAGCATTTAGATTGTGGCATGTTGAACAATAACTTTGCCGATAATCATACTATGTTGATAAATCTATCTTAATGTTATTGTAACTTAGGTACAGTATCAGCTAATCATGGAGAACGACAGCTGTTTTGTAGACATGGGCTGATATGATCGTTAGGGAAATATTATCAAATTGGTGAAGCAGTTATGGGCAGTGTACCACCAATTTTGTCTTGACTCAGAAGCATCTCGTCTAGTTCTTGGCCGCCGTCACACGGCACAGATTTCACTAGTCTCCGATTTTGTTAAAATTCCGCGAGGATACAGTCTCCAAATTGTATAATATAGATCCTATAATTTAAAAAAAATTACATGTTTGGTTTCGCTAAAAAAATAATAGTAAAAAAGTGCCGTCTGTGACTGTATTTTATCAAAATCAGAGACAAGTGTCTCTGTGGCGTGTGACGCCCTTTTGTTGTGGCGGCTTCTGTTAGACGAACATATTATGATCCTGTTAATCAGCAAGTTTTGTAGCTGATCTAAAGTTCCCAGGGTGCGGCTAAACCAATTATTACTACTTACTAAGGAATTGCAGTTATTGGTTACCTACTTGTACCTCCACATAGACTCATGTGTGGGGTTGCTCTCTGTTGCTCTTGATTTTGTTGTGAGTAAGACAACTCTAAGGACTTCGGTACCCAGTTCAAGTTTGAGTAGCAGGATCAGCGGCCAAGGATCAGGATATATGTATACCTATCACTGTTGTACCTATCCAACTCAAAACGATGATACTTTTTCGATGTTTCTGACCGGCCTGAACATAACTCTTGGGTAAACCGTAATTCACGTAGACGAGGCACGCTGACAATGCACTACCCAGCACGTGGCTCACCAATGGAGTAGTGTTTGCCACAATTGTGTCATCCTCTCCACGATAAGTATAAATAACCGCAAGAACAGGCGCGGTCTCGTGCGCGCCGACCGCGACGCCTGCGATAGCGCGGGTTATCGCTTGCGCGGGAAGATTCCACGGCAAACAACTGACGACAGCACCACTCACAATCTTACTCCACATCTACAAGCGATTCTAGACCTTATTAGCAAGAAATCAATATGGAAAGTTTGATTAACGACCAATTTTTAACCCCTAACTGTGCTGATAAGAATGTTATCTTAGGGTTTATTTAGATACCAAGGTCAGACAACATTCAATTTGAATTCACAAAGATAAGCCAAAAAATGTCTTGTTATCTCCGTCGCTAGGCCACCTATTGATCTCCGATGGATGAAGTGCCAGTAGGTACCACGAGTTCATCAGATTTTTCTGGTTTTCGCGTGCCGTTTGTTGCTAGCTGGTTATATAATGATAAATAACTTGATTTAAGGTCTGCGGCGTAAAAGAAACGTGAAGATGAGGACGCCAGTTGTAATCAATGTGCGTCAAGTTTTTGTTTCGTTTTGTAATACTAATAATGTTATAATAGGTAGGTACCTAACTAAATAATATTTTAGTGATAATAAAGAGACGGTTACTTATTAGGTAGCAATATTTTTTTAAATATTATGAAGGCACGTGGTAGGAACCTTACACATAAAGTGATCGCGTACTTACATCTTGCTTTGCCATCATGTTTACGAATTCTAGAATCTAAGTTGGTGTGCCGATGCAACAAAATTGCGAAATGTTATGATTCTTTGCTGTCATTCTATTATTTATTGCATGGCAATAACCTGTTTTTATAATTGCACAATTATAAGAAATATTCCTCATAATTGTTCTTTATAATTGCTTTGATAAACATTTATGTTTACCCATTCAGTAGGACAATGTAAATAAGTTTTAACTTTAATCAATGTGCAGACAAGTTCACTAAACGCGGAACAAATTAAACATTGTAGGAATGTTGTTATTTTAAATGTTTATTGATATGGGGACACGCAAAAAAATATCTGATGTACTTAGTTGTGTTTACGTAAACAAGCTAAAATTTTCCTATAAGTGGATTTTATCATATTTTGTAAGAGTCAAGTTGGCTTGGTAACAGATTTATCTATTCATCTCGTAGTCGCAAGCGCTATTAGGACTGCTGAATGTAAGGTCCCGTGATCGATACTGAACCTAGCCACCTTTGCGTCGCTTTTCAGTTCAGTAGTATTTACTAATTAGGTAACCTAAACACTATTTGACTTACCTAGGGCATTTAGGTAACTGTTTAGTAAATAATATAAATATCATCCTCCTTCTGGGGAACTCGTGTAAAAAATGGTGCGTTATTAAGCTTGCTACGAATTCTCGCGTAGCGCTACGAGAAAATCCCGTGTAGCAATGCTACGGTACGCAAACGCAATATGAAATGAAAATTCAGCTGTGTTTAATTAAAACAATAACCTGTCTACATTGTAGTTAGCGCTACGCAGTGGAAATGTACCACAAAAACTAAAATTTACATACTACAAGTTAACTAAATGACTCAGTGGTCTAATTAAATACAATTGTTTGCTACTGTGGAAATTGCTGCACTTTGCATTTGATTACAAATTATCTATAGCAAAGAAGCCGACTGACATTAGACGCACGACTTCGCGGAATCTAGAAAAAAATGAAAAATAATATTATTCGTGTGAATTTATCAAGAACGATGATGATTACAAATGGTTTCGACCCAACACGTTGTTTTCTCACGTGGTTTGTCACATTTTATTTATTTTTAGCCTATTCCGTCCTACTGCAGGGCAAAGGCCTCCCTTTCTTCCTTCCATTCTTCTCGGCTTTGGGCAAGTGTGGACCAATCGTGTCGATAGGCGTCAACGATGTCCCGCCATCTTCGTCCGGGTCTGCCGCGCTGCTGTCGGTTTCTGTGACGCTCATAATGGTTGCTTTAGCCCAAGAATCGTTTGACATGAGGCAGACTTCACATTTTGATAAATAATAATTAATTTTTGTTTAGGCTTATTGCTTACCTAACATAAGTTGAGCACGCTGACGAAATCACGCCAAATTGAAGTGCGTTATAAGATCGATCGTTATCACAACTTGCTATCTATCTATCATTTGGTTAAAACTGTTATTGTGCCAATATAGGATTATGGTGCATGATATCGTATAGACAACAACATAGGCAAGCCTCCAGAGTCACGTTCTGATAAAATGTGCGAATTTATTGGGCGTGACAAATGCGTGTGAAGAGTTATCAGATATGTAACACGCAGAATAGATTATCTTAGAACTTTGCCCCAAAAAAAAAATCGTGTAAGAAATATCTTCACTTATCAAAAACATATGATCGTGACATGCATAATTTAAAGTGATGTCTACGTTTTCAACAGCAATATCTTCATTATCTAAGATGTAGGCGAGATTCATACGAACCTAAATCCAGCTTCATCTCTCCAATTTCTTACTCCATCAGTTTTTAAATCTTGGTATACGCCATCCGTGACGAGCTTGGGCCGACCTCAGTTTCTCTGATCATCCGGTTTACTATCAAGTACACCGCGGCACGATGGATCGATGATTTGAAGAAGGTTGCTGGCAGCGAATGGATGCGGTCTGCTCAAAACCGGGATGGTTGGCGATGTTTGGGGGAGGCTTACGTTCAGCAGTGGACGGCAATTGGCTGATATGATGAATCGTTTGGGTATGCATGCCAAACAAAGAAGAGCTGGTGCCCTGAGACGGTGAGACGGGGTCGCGGCAGATCACGGAGGAGATGAAGAAGCGGGACTAAATACATAGACAGATTTTGTCAGAACTGGAAGTTGGAAGCGCATGCTCGTCAAACTTGGAAGGAATGGAGGAGGCTTTTACCCAGAAGTGGGGTAGAATAGGCTAGCAAAAAAAAATGTTTGTGTACTTCTATTGTTCAGGGTTGAACTGGGCTGAAAGGGCCCGGGTGGCTCCCCACAAGTTTTGGGCCCGGGACGGTGTAATTGTAGATGGTACTGCTGTACTATGGCACTATGAGATGTACAAAAATATTTTCTGACACTTGTTTCATTCTATCAATTGCAATTGCTATGAAATAATCTACCTATATGGCGACTGAAAAGTAAACCATAGAGATTGCTTCTAAAAATATCAACTGATAACGCGTATAGCAACAAACATTATTGGCATTGTACTCTTAGATACTTAAAAGATAATCTATTTCAGTAGGTACCTACTTACAATCTGTTATCGCTACGTTTTATATGAAATTAGCTTCTTGCCTCTCTATGGTTTTTTATTTAGGGGCTCAGTCCCGGAACGACTTTTGCAGGTGTGTTTTGTTGTATCTACTTACATTTAGAATATTAGAACCCTATCGCCTCCGATAATATTTACAGGTGAGATTGCCATAATCGTATTTTAATTAGGGACCACAAACTTATGTGTTTTGGGTTTGACTTACAAAACGACCACAATAAGTACCTACCCTGAATTTGTTTTTCGCGCTGGACTCAGTTATCTCGGTGCACTTTTATAATTCTAGGAAGAAAATGTACAGATTAGTAACAATAACAATGACTTAAATACACAGTTAAATACCCCGAAATAAATGACCTCGGAACAGTAATAAAACTCAGTTATCTGTTTGTAATCGTGACGCAAACATGTTGAATTCAACGTAACAAAGCAACAAGAGGGTTTTCAGTGTCGACATCCTCTATTGCGTAGCAGGCTCTGATGTCGGTGTAGGTGTCGTACCGGTAGATACGCACTTCTGTCGCCAAGCAGAATGAGGAAATTGACTTATTTTTCTGAAATTCCTTTGACTGTTATCATGTGACGTCTAAAGTATACGTAGTAATGGATCGTCTGCGTAGTCAGTGCTAATAAGGAGAGTGGATGCGAGTCGTGCAACACGTAGGCTTGCATTGCTTAGCTCATCAAAGTTATTTTATGTTTTTAAAAGGGGCGGGCTAGACCCTGTCGTCTTATGGATCGTTTACACTGGCGTCGTCTGCCGAATTTGGAGTCGAAGGCGGCGTTGAGAAGTTGTTTACGCAGAGGCAACTGCCGCCTTGAGCTAGCAACCCATTTCGTACATTATCATACTTTTCGCTTGCTGAAGAACTTGTTCGGCTGTGCATTGTATCGTGAGACGATTGGGCGTTTCAGATTGCAGGACGAATTCGACGGGCAACCGAAGGCGACGGCCCACGAGTCAAAGTCAGGCACACGACACGACCCAATGTACAAGTCAGCCTCTACGGTTAATGATAAGAAACCTGGTCCTGTCTGTCATCTTTGCCAATGTTGAAGACGTTTGCATCATCAAGAAAGTTTACAGAAAAATTTCCTTTTAGTCTTTTCCAAGAGACAGCCTGATAAAATTTTACGAAAAAAGACTCAAATGATTTGTTTTTCAGAACGCATCGAGCGCGGAAATCATTAAATCCTACCAACTTATCAGTGTTGTCTGCCCAGCTAATACCGATGTTTATCGATAAAATCATGTGTTATTCGAATGAGACTTATACTGCTATGATTAATATCCTTATTTACGCGACCTTATCTTAGGAATAAACTTTCCATTTGTTCAGTACATGGGTCTCGTTTTAATGACGTGCTAACTAATTATAGCTTGCTATCGCTATTCGGTCTTTTTCTTGTTTTTTCTTGGCGACAGTAGTTACAATAGACTTTGTTTTGTAGTTCTTTTATTCCTGGCTATGACTAACCGAAGAAAAAGAAGCTGTTGAAATGAGCCGGATGTTTCCTTCTTGACCACGGCAGGTGCAGTGACTAAGTCATCGAATTTTTCGCTGGGTGTCGTCGCCAGGTTCAAATTCTGAACGGGCTGAATCCTTGTATAACTTACAGACAGCTGTTCTGGAGCAGGAAGAGCAGTAGATACTATTCTTAGGTGAAGATACAATTTTGTATTTGTAAAGGTTCGTGACAGTTACTTCTTTACAAAAAACTTTTTCGCTGGGTGTCGTCGTCAGGTTCAAATTCTGAACGGGCTGAATCTTTGTATAACTCACAGATAGCTGTTCTGGAGAAGGAAGAGCAGTAGATACTATTCTTAGGTGAAGATACAATTTTGTATTTGTAAAGGTCCGTGATGTCACTTCTTTGCGAAGAACCTGAACCCCATCTTTCTGCGCTGACGTTGGCTGCACTGAACTTTGATACAGTATGTTTCCGACGTCTAAAGCCTAGTAAAGTAGCCCTATAATTTCCCATGAAGATTACCACACTGCAGAAATAACGTACCAATAAATATCATCATCTTCATTCGTGCATATTCTCAGCCAGTCAAGGTTATTAAAATCCTCAGGGTTGAAGAAACCTTCAACTATGGCCAACTAACCGTGCATTTGTTAATGATCGCACCAGTTCTCATAACCTTCTAAGAAAAACACCATGCAAATGTGGATGAACCAATCTTTGTGGTATGACGATATCTGGAAGGCTGCTGTTTAACCAAAGGCATTGTCACATATATGACTGTGACAAATGGAAGCTTATCCTGTACGCCAAACGTCACAAATATGTGACAAAACGTATGGCGAATTTGTTGATGCCGATGCGTTTATGCTCTGGCGTTCAAAAGGTTAAATGGGTGTGAGAAATCGCGATCTTCAGTGGTGAATAAACAGGAATAGACGAGGTTTCAAGTGTTACTGGTACTCACTTAAATAAATTGTTTTACCTTGGAACAAGACATGAAAGAAAACATCTTAATAATAATCTATTGGAGCAAACGGGATTAGGTGTTGTAGCTTACTTCGAATCGAATTCTGCAGGAAAACTTCTAGGATGCAACAAGAATTTCATGAAGGTACCAGTATAGCCTAGAAGCATAATTTTAGCTTGAAATGTATTCACTTCTGGCTTTTTGTATTGAGATAACAACTTTAACTTTGGCATCCCCCAAATACCAAACGCCTATCCGTCAGACTTATTGTTGATGTATGTATCTATGTATGTAACTCGGGCTGGTTTCCGCAACTCCACGACTAAGCGCGTATTTTGCGTGCAGGTGGGACAAATGTGTCATTCGATCCACCCCAGCTCCCCAAGGAAGGCTAGCAACGCCTTGGTGTTACCAACTATCTCACAGAGAGTATCTGGGTTACCGAAGTACTAAGCCCTGTAATCAGCGACTACCGGGCAGCTTAGCAGCAGGTGTGTTGCTGTCTCGTCCTCCTCCATGCAGGCTCTGCAGAGTGGGCTGTCAGTGACTCCTAGACTCCAGACTTATTGTTATGCTATCACTGATAAAGATATTAACGCATGTGCAATAACAACAAAATTATGGGAAGGACTTTCTACCATGGGTTTCGGAAAGTACGGTCCGATCATTAGTTTATCTATTAAAATACCTACTGATAACGGTAATCAGTGCGTCTACCGATCCTGCCATTACGATATGATTTTCACGTGGGGTACCAGGCTGTCATGAGTCACGAAGCACGCTTGACGCTTGATATGGTTACATTACATACATAAAGATCATGATGATACCGATAGATTTAATAATAAATATCGAAGGAAATATTTGATTGTTTAAGATTGTTTTTAGATACTAGGGCGCGAGAGCTTGCCGCTTGTGATTTAATTCGTAACGAAGTAACATCATCTGCCGCGCCTTTTCCCAACTATATTGGGCTCGGCTTTCAGTCAAACTGGATTCAGTTGAATACCAGTATTTTACGTTGAGCGACTGCCTATCTAAACTCCACCACCCAGTTACTGGGTAACACAATACTTCTTGGACGGACTGTTATCAGATTTTCTGGTTTCTGAAAAATCGTAACGACTACCACAGATCTACAAATGACAGCCGGGATCGGCTTATGTGCTTTCAGTGGCATGGAGGAGGCTCGGTATGTTGAGATAGTCACCCATCCATAGACCGACCTCGGCAAGCGTTGCTTAACCTTGAAGATCAACCCGTGCGGCTGTTATTAATTAGCCACGAGCTCTTTGATTCGTTACGACTCGCGACGTAACGATGTAAGTAAATGCGATGCATAAATACATAGATGTCTGGTTTTGGACAGCGGCACTGGATTGATTAAATTGATGCATAGATAATTTTCCATGGCGTCACACTGTTCAAAATGGAGTGTTTGCCCCACACAAAACGGACTAAAACTACGAATTATTACGAGAAATGAGCGAATCAATCATTTTCACAAGCTTACTGGCTTTGATCTTATCTTAACACCTTATTGTTGAGCTCATTATATTTCTAAGTTTGAGCTACACGATAACTGACAAATGCTTGCACTGTCTGGACAGGTCCACTCAAATCTGTATGGTGCTTTCCTCAAAAGACCACTTCAGACATTAACCTACATGGTTCTCATATAATTTGACCAGTACAATTGTATGGACTTTAAGAGAGACTTTGACTTTCTTCTCAAGCTTGGAAACACCGGCGTCATCTAAAAAAATTACCAAAAAAGATTGACGTGTAAAAATGTTATGTTTAACCTACTTACAAGTAAATATCATTTACTATTTATTTTACCACTAAGAATTTCCGGATAGTACCTGCTAGATCTGCTACTAAAACATAAGGAAATAACTTTTATTAATAAAATTAACGGAAACAGTGGCTAAGTGAAGTAGTGGGATATCCAATGCGAATGAGTTGTCCCTGTTCAGAACATAAGTCACACGTTGGAGTACCCCAAGTGCCCATACACCTGTAGTTTGGGTGATTTAATTAAAGTTACCGATGCTGCGACTAATCAATCTACTGGGCCAATTATCTATAATTTATGGAGTTAGCCATCGACTCGAAAGCAGAAGAAGTGAATTGGTGGACACTTTGCGTGTTCAGAGGACTGGCTGGTTCTTAGTCCAGAGAATTAGCATTGCCATTTGGCATAGCAAAGCTGACCGTCTTCTGGGCACGTTTTCGGATGACAGAAATGTGGACGAGTACTTCGACGCCCAACAAGTGTCTGAGTGTGTGTGGGACGTGTTTTTTAAACCAAAAAATTTGTTGTATTAAAATACTAAGTTCAAATTAAACTTATTTACTACTACGTATTATACTAAGAGGACCATAGATATAATAAACAAGTACACACTGTTTTTTATATGTCTATGAAGAGGACAGAAGCTACTTACCTACTCGTAGCGATAAACTTGCCTACCCAACATGTGCGCAACGAAAAACCTATCATGTACTAGAACAGTGCAGACTGTTTACTCAATCACGAATTTACGTAAGCGTTGATTGATGAGGTTGCTAGGTAAATTCCTACGAGACGTGATAACCCATTTCTTAGGTCACTCTCTCAGCACAACTCACGGAGGCAATCGACTGATACCCTCTGGGACCTGGGACTCTCACATTCCTTTTGCTCTTAGTAATAATGTACAATTGTACATAAATGTTGTGTTGCTATTTTCTTTTAGACATTAACCTAGCATTATAAATATAAGAAGACAGGGATCCAAGACTGTTGAATCGTTTCTCCGGGACTCGTCGAGCATCATTGACTCTGCGTTTTTCTGGTGGTCGCCACTGTTGATTCTGGCTTTCAGTGGGGAATGTGTGGCGGGCTTGTTTTATGTAAGAAAAAGTTAGTCATTATGTATGTTCAAATGTTGATTAGCA
The DNA here is from genome assembly GCA_002192655.3 of Mamestra configurata. Taxonomy (NCBI): domain Eukaryota; kingdom Metazoa; phylum Arthropoda; class Insecta; order Lepidoptera; family Noctuidae; genus Mamestra; species Mamestra configurata. The sequence goes on from NDFZ01005487.1 coordinate 850,834, forward strand.
GATTCTTAGTTCAAATTCACTAAAGGAAATACTTAAATGAATAACCCATAGGTTGATAAGTAGAGAATGCCTGTGGTGCATTCTTTGAAAATCAATTTGCGCACGGCTCGTAAGGCTTAGATAACGAGAGCAAAGCTGTGGGAATGGGTAGTCAAGAAAACAAAGGAAGTTTTACAAAATTAGTAACGGGAACAAACCGCTAAATGTAAAGATAACGTTACTAAACTATAGGTAAAAATAATTACGATGATAACACATAAAAAAACAATTACATAACGCAGACACGCTTCACAATTATCAAATGGGAAACATTTTAAAGGAATGTTAAGAACTTCCGGAGCGAAGTAAGACAGATAAAGAGAACTCGTCGACTGCTCTAATTCTTTAGGATTTTCATTATGACGTTAATCCCGATATAATTAATCATTGGTTTGACGGTAGTTATCAGTTAGTAGATAGTGATGCAATAGGAAGACGCGGTGAACAAATAAGCTTATCACTTATCAGTGCATGAAACCGTCTGACCGGTAAAGTGGATGGGTTGAGTAATGACACGATAAATTAAATCAGTTTATTGGGACTTTAGGAGGAATTGCGGTTGACTTTTCCTGCTTGTAGTATGTCCGGTTTTTGTGTCTATAGACACTTTTTCGCCGACGTGAAGGTAGAAAGTTCTTTTTTTTCTAAATTACCTGAAACGGAATTAAAAAATAAACAATTCCGATTGTTAAAATGAATTATAAAATATTTATTATTCAAATTTTGTTTCACCTACCTTTGTTTTCTCATTCTAAATTAACAAAACCTTACATTGGCTACATGCATAAACCTTGCGAAGCTAAAAAAGAAGTAAAAAAAATTGACGTCAAAAAACCTGATCTCTAAAAACGACTGACTTTGTCAAAAAACCCGACCACTAAAAAAGACTGACTTTCAAAAAACCCGACCGCTAAAACGACTAAAAAATTTCATACAAGTCGCTTTTCAAGCAGTCTGATGCAGTTATTTTTATGCTATCCGACCGGATAGGGTAAAAAAAAATGTTTGAAGACATAATATGGCGCCAAAATTAGCCGATTGTGTGCCACTCTCACAATCAAGACGAATCTAACGACACCTCTCGAGCTAAAATCCATTAAGCCGTTTAGGCTACAGAGCGTGCCAAAGAAATATACATCAATGCATACATACACTCGAAAAACATTTAACCCCCCTTCTGGCGCAGTTGGGTAAAAACCAATAAACGTACTATACGATTTTTCTAGTCCCTTATTCCAGAATTGCATGACGTCATTTTTCCATTATTAGAGTCTAGATTGCTGCAATAGATTCGCCTCCTAATAGGTGGGTAATACAAACCTAACAGTAATAGACTTCCAACATAACTGGATAAATGTGCGTGTACAAATATCCCCTTATAAATCTACCCCTTGATCATTTCAGGGATGATTTCATGTTAGGCCATGTTTCCACATGTAACTAGGATGCATGCATGCATGCATACATTGCGGGATATCGAGGTATTATGTGATCAATTGCTCGATCGTGCTCAGCAATTAATGCGGCATTATGACGGCAAAAATGTTAAAGTGGTAGATATTATACAATATACCTTTAGCATACACCAGTAGTCCAAGACTTTCTTCAAAAATAATTAAAATCTGCCAGCAAAAATAATAAAAAAACGTTTCAACGTTGAATTTACTTAGGTAGCATACCTATCTGCTGGTTAACTTCAAAGTTCGATTCTACAACAAGATTGAAAGCTTCGTAAGCTCATAAGCACTCTGTGTTCAAAAGCTTTCCCCAGTTCCGATGCTTGACGTCAGATGTCGCGAGGTAAGATAAAACCAAAACTTCACGTAGATCATAAGAGATGGCGCTGCCTGTCTCATTCGGTGGCTCACCATCGACCGGTTGCTACGTATAATTTTGTTAAGGGATGTGTGCCGGGGCCAATCGATTTACCTAATGACAGTAATGAGGTGATATTATAATGAGGCCTAATGCATTCACTGGTTATTTATTATTAACTATTAACAATTTAATTTTGCCTTCGTATTTTCTACAATAATTATAATCTTTCCTCTAATTAACAACAATGTTGACAAGAGTGACGCGTCAATGTAAATTGTTTTTATAAATTTTCTACCTCGCCTTGATCGGCAACCGGGTCTAAATTAATTCATCGATATCTACATTGAATGAAGAATAAAAACACTGGATAATGAGGCTCGTACCTTGGACGTGTGATACCAGACGTAGTTTTCTCTGTACTGCGTAAATGAGGTTGCAGAAGAAAGATATTATGTGTCTGTATATTTTTTCCATCTCAATTACAGCTCTGGAACATCCATCTTAATTATGGTGGCGGACGTCTTAATAGATGGCTTGTTTACAGGGTCCATGTCCATTTGTAGCTGACAGCGACCAGCCTTTACTGTCTAGTGGAAAGTATATAGGTACTAAGTTATTAAGTGTGTATCAGGGATGTGCGGTGTGTACGAATATTGTAAACAGGAAAGTTACCGAGCACGCGCGGCGGGCTCGTGTCAGAGGTCCAAGTCGTGCCCTTAACCTCCTTGTATTTATCACTTGTATTTATCATTTATACTTTGGCAGATTCCAGTGGAATCTATTTATAAACAATTCAATGAATATGTAGGTAATTACTTTAATTACATTTGAGTAGATTCAGGGTTTCGTAGGTCAGTGTAATAAAATGCAGAAATAGGGTAGATAATAGTTTTTTTTTATTAACTTACTCTTTTCAAGTATTTTTTCACATTTCTGTGAATTCTTTGCAACGATAATAATATAACAATTCGAACTCGATCATGTTCGATACAACATCTCTTATACAATAATATTTACTCTTTAATATCACAAGTACACTTACAACCTAATTTTTATTAAAGCTTTCAAGTTTGGACTTACGATCTATGATTTTTACTTATGCTAACTGATTGTGAGATCTACAGTTATCTTGATATCCTTCACACCACGATTCACTAAACTTTATATGGATTAGCGGACACATTGAGCGCTTGCGACTCCGGCGGTGCTGGAACAGATGTGACCGCGGAGCCGGGTCCGCCAGCTCCGGGCACTGTTTACCAGGGTCGCCATACGGCCGGGGTCTTGCTGAACGAGTTGGTGGAGCAGTCCAGGGGGGTGGCCGTGTGCATGTGCACGGGCGAGGCAGGCGGCGAGGGCGTCACGTAGCCCGAGGTCGAGGAGGCGGTGGACAGCGCGGGGCTGGGCGGGCTGGCTGGCGGAGTGTCAGCCGAGGCCGCGGCGCGCTGCATGTCGTTGAGTCTGTGGCCCAGGTGGGTCATGAGCTGAGTTCCCAGCCTCACGTCCACACCAGGGATAGAAGCCAGGCAGCGAGACACTTCGTTGGCAGCATGAGTGAATCCAGCACGGAAGCGGTCAGCATCCACGGAGGGGTTGAGTGACAGGCGGCGCTGGCGGCGGAGCTTGTGAAGATGGCGAACGGTCAATTCCAAAATATCAGCTTTTTCCAATTTTGCAACATTTTCCCCTTCAGACTGAAGAGCGCTGACCATCAACTCCTTGAGCTCGTCGAGGCAGCGGTTGATGCGAGCGCGTCTTTTGCGCTCAAGCATCGGCTTCATCACTTTGCGATATTGATAAGTACGCGAGACT
>NDFZ01005487.1:855123-981223 GCA_002192655.3 Mamestra configurata
TACGCGAGACTGGCTGCGGGCCGTCGTCTGCGAGCGAGTACGCGATCTCGTAAGACATGTTGGACATTTGTGTGTAGCGAGTGGAGGTGTGCGTTTGCGCTGAGCGTTGAACGCGGAATGCGGTACGAACGCCGGGCGGGGGCTTATATAGGGTGCCGAGGGCGCGCGATCGTGGGAACGCACGGAGCCGTCGAGTTCCCACACGCGCCACCTGTGCGGCGCAGCTGCCGGCGGGGCGCGGGGGGACACGCGCCGGCCGCGCGTGCGCACCGTAAACAATTGGCGGCGCGGGCGCACGCCGCGACGCCCGGCCCCGGTAACGCGGTAATTGCCGTGTTGCGGACGGATTCTATGCTGGCAGATACTGACTAAGCTAGGACACTGTTTAGAACTTGCCATATACAGATACGAGCCGCGGGCAGTAGTTGCGATGTTGATGTTTGTCCGTAGTAAGATTTATTCAATAGTATGTTCATAAATCCATAATCAGTATCAAAATAGATTCAATAAGATTTTTTAATATAGAATACTTTTAACACGGTTCGATTTTTGCAAAGCCTTCAAATTTTATTGCACGTCAATTTGTTTAAGGGTCTCGTAGCGCGTAGCTGCGTAGCACGGGACCTGCGTAGCACGGGACCTGCGTAGCAGAGTATTTTGTCATCTCCAATTGCTACGATTGTTGCATCAGCAATTAATCAAACTTTATTGCTGCATAAACAGAGCTTATATTTCATCAGCACACATTTAATTAAAGCTGCGTCTAATTAAGATCAGATTTATGCAGGTTATGTCGCAACGTAATGCCGGTGTGGAGCGATCAATCAGTGGCGCACAATGGCGGCGTCGATTATATTCTGATCGGCTCTCGGCTACTGTTGGCGTTCATCAATCACGGATTACGCGCCATAATAATTATTGACAGACAGAATTACAGTCGCGATACGCTTGCCCTGAATGAGAGTGTTGGGTAATGATATGGAAGTTGGAGATCGAGAAGGTTTCTCAACGGGTGTTGTGTGTTGATGTGTGGCGCCAGATACGATGGCGCTGGCGCTGCTGGCGCATGGCGCTCGCTCGGCGGCCGGTAGCTCGGCGGGACGTAGGAGGCATTAGTCAGAGCGCGAGTGGGCGGCGGCCTACGCTTGACGCCGATGAGATATGTCCACGGTCCGGTCTCGGTGCTCGGTATCGACTATCGACACGCGTTCATGATCGCCGAGCGCCGCATGCCTGCGTGCTTTCTCCGAAACACCCACTGCCACACTCCAAATGTTTATGCATCTCATACGAACGTGTACGTTATGACATTTGCATACTTTATAAACTACATCATGCTTTTGAAGATATAATTTACATAATAATTGATACCGTCTCTTATCTCGTTGGCGTGGGCTTTGCTTTATCAGTAACGGCCGCGAAAACCATACTAATATTATAAATGTGTGTCTGTCTGTCTGTATGTTACCGCTTCACGTTTAAACCAGTGAACCGATTTAGATGAAATTTGGTAAAGAGATAGTTTGGGTCTCGGGAAAGTACATATGATAATTTTTATCCCAGAAATCAACTTTTAATGGGGTGAAAATAGGGTAGAAGTTTGTATGGGAGACCGTCATTATTGAAGATAAAACGATGAACCTTTGTATTTAGGCACTTGATAAAAAATAAATAAACTTGTTTAGCGTTTTTGAAAAATAAATATGGGTGCCCAAAATAACTATTCCACGCGGACGAAGTCGCGGGCAAAAGCCAGTTATTTATAAGATCGTATCTTTTAACGATAATAAATGACTCATGCAACCTAAATAATCTAATTCCATTTTTTACTCGGAATTATTTGTAAGTACTTGGACAATTTGTGTCCATTAGCGGTCAATATGTTGTATTACAAAGGTGATTAAGAAAGTGTGGTATCTTGTTATTGATGGACGATATCGAAATATTCCGCTAGTTAGTGAGCGGACGGAAAAATGTTAATTTGTACTAATCGCTGAGGAACTGTGCCGGGCACGCTCCACGACATTATCTTGTGATGAGTATGACCATTATATAACATCATTAATTACTAGTTACATTAAAGTGTGGAAAGTTAGGTTAATTAATGAGTATTGAATATTGGTCATACTTTGCTTACATACAAGTGTCAGGCTCAGTAGTTTAATAATAACAATATCTTGGGACAACTCACACACGGTCATCAGATCCTAAACTAGGCAGAACCTGTGCTATGGCAACCAGACAACTGATAAGCATACTTATATATTTCTAAATACATACATATATTATAGACAAATTACACCCAGACACGGAACAAATGATCATGCTCATCACACAAAGATTAATTTGTCCTGGGTGGGAATCGAACCCACAGCCTTCAGTTTCACAGATCTACACGAGTGTTCGTATACGGGTTCCGTTTGGCCTTTAGAAATATAATTTTTGAACCCTAAAACTAGAAAACACTGCAATAGTGAATGCAATAATAACAAAACCCGGATTATATCAGTACCTGTAGGCAGTCTGGTTACCTGTGACCCAGACACGGACCGATAACCGATACCTAGAATAGGTACTTACAGCCAACACCTACTACACCATCTTTTATTGTCTCGCAGAAACATTAACACTTTCATTATCAACGGATTACGGCCAGATAAGGCGTAATAATGAAACAAACATGTTAGCAATACCTACTGACTTTTCAACCTGTAGAGGTATGCACAATCGTATTGTACCCAATGGCTGCTACCTGTCGTGCCCAATAACGGTGGTGGGTGCAATGGGGCCTTACTGCACGCCGCTAGGGAAAAAAAGTGCCGATAACAGCATTAGAAATGGGGAGAGGGTTCTGCATATTTTTTATGGTGTTTAAATATGGATTAATAAGCTTTAACTTTGGGCTTATATTTCTGTTATTTAATTATGTATTGGGTATTGTTTTGTTCTAATGTTTGGATGAGGGTAGTTTTTGGCACAAAGAAAAAAAGTTGTTAAATGCCGATTAACTTACTTAACTCACTTTTTACCTAGCACTACATTTCATAAAACTGTTGTAGAAGTGGTTGGGAAAAAACACAATTCTACACATACACCTCAATGTTACGCCAGCAAAATTTGCAGCACGCCATCGCCACTCAAAGTTCCGTCATCTCAGTAACCATTTCAACGTCGTAAAAAAAATATTAGTTGCTCAAAAAGGACACACTGTCCGAAATTAGGTAACATCCACAGCACGTTGATTTCATCGAAGTTCTTTATCACTTTCAATAATATAAGGAACAAGTGTGGGCGACCGGATGCAGGTAATTGCATGTCATTTATTGCAACGACATTTTGATACCATATTATGTACTAAATTGGGAAATAAAAGGCTATATAAATATGAAGTACAGGGGATTTGATTGCCTGTTATATTTAATGAAGATGTTCTCAGTATCCTTAAAAGGTTGAAAAAATGTTTGGATATGTAATGTTTGTAACTGTGTTGTGCCTTAAATGGCCTGTTTTAGGTAGGGTATAAATTATTAAATAGCTCTAAGGATACTTTTTATGTAGAAAAGTAATCGATACTAACCAAATTATATATTCATTGTAGCCTACAAGCCTTTGTAACGTCGTTAATTAATTAATACTTCCATCATCAATCTTCCGGGTTTTTGTTAAAACAATCTAAAGTACTTAATACAGCTTCTATGTAGGTATTTGTCAAGTAGTACAATGAAAAAAAAACCACGATAAACAGAGCGATGATTCACCATCACCACCTCTCCAATATGTAAATATTAACTTCAATGATACACACATTCCTCACAAGGTCACCATTAGCTGGTTTGATATTCAAGGACCATCCTTTAGGAGCTATTAAGCCATGAATGGCTGACTCACTCAAGGAAGGTTAGGTCATTCTGGAAAGCACCGGAATTGGTATTTCATCAGTATTTTATGTAAATCACATGAAATCGTACGTTTTATGTGTCATGGATTGCGGACTGTAGTAGCTTTGTTAGCCTGTACCTAATGTTATGTAATAAGATCATTATATACATGGATCTCATAGTGACGCACGCCGTATGTCATATTGAAACAATGGAATAAATAAATAATGTTCTTACATCGGTAGGTGTAACGATGATCTTGTTTATAGGTAGGCGTACCCTGTACGTGAAATTTGCAAGTGTATTCTACTGAAAACTGGCTCCTTTTAAATTTCAGTTTTTATTACAGTTTATTTTCTACAGGAAATGTAGAAAATCTTAGTCAGACATATCATCATCATCATCATCATCATATCAGCCGAAACACGTCCACTGCTGGACACAGGCCTCCCCCAAGTGTCGCCACAACAACCAGTCCTGTGCGTCCCGCATCCATCGGCTACCCGCGACCCTCACCAGGTCATCGGTGCATCTTGTAGAAGGCCTTCCAACGCTACGTCTTCCGGTACGCGGTCGCCACTCTAGAACTTTTCTACTGCGAGCAATGTGCCCTGCCCATTGCCACTTCAGTTTGGCGATCCTTAGGGCTATGTCCTTGGTTTTCTTGCGGATGTCATCATTCCTGATTCGATCACGCAAGGAAACTCCGAGCATTGCCCTCTCTATTGGCCTTTGGGTGACTTTAAGCCTTCTAATAAGGCCGATTGTGAGCGACCACGTTTGCGACCACGTGACAGAATAAATGACGAAAAATATAGTAGGTATGTCTTCTTTTAAAAATCTTTACTACCTAGATTGTCTTTTTCTGATAAAATGATATAATGTGATGATAGTGTGACTTCATTGACGACTCATTCGTTGCACCGGAAATACACACATACTTTGTCTGATAAATAAATAAATGCATGACGTTTAAACATAAACTATATGCTATGAAAAACATTCGTAAATACGTAAGTAAGCCACTTCTTTTACATATTTTCTCAATAAGCCTTTGACAGCTAATTCGGGTAGTTTTGTAGAATGAAAATGGAAGATTATGTGATTGTTGTTAAGCCAAATTAGATGCTTACCTTAGCTATATTTAATTATTCAAGACAGGGGCTTTCCCAAAAGCAGATAAGTCGCTGTTATCGAGCAATACATCAAGTCGGCCTTTAACACTGTTGGATATGTCACCGGATTATTGCAAACACCGTAAGATTGTAATAAATCTTGATTATGTTATAAACTCTCATCATCATTGTGAACACATTTCAAATACAATAAATCCCATCCAAACTCTATGGTTTGCGTAATATTTACGTATCTTAACGAGAAGAAAGTTTACAATCTTACGCTATTTATTATAAACAAACGGTGCTCGCAATAATCCGTTAAAAAACAACACTAACTACTAATAATAAATCGCGTTTTATTAGCGCGCGAATTTTTTTTTTTCTTTCTAGATATACCTAAGCCACTGGTCTTTCGCAAGAAGCATTGGCCACCGATACCTTTTTGTAATTTAAATCTCCATGCATCGTTGTAGCCAAAAGACGTCCTCTGCTGAACATATGCCTCTTCTAAGAGTTGCCACATGTACCTACGTATCGCATCCAGCGGATTCCCGTCGCCTTCACCAGGTCGTCGGTACACATAGTGGGAGGCATTCCAACGCTTCATCTTCCATTACTTATCAATATTTTGTTGATAAGCAATGGAAGATTAAGTGTTGTTGTGTTGTGAATCCAACCCGCACTCAACCTGCGTGGTGGATTATGGCCCACTCCCTCTGTTATGGTGCGTTTACACGGGCAATTTTTTGAGCAATAATTGCTCGGCAACACGTATAGATCAATCTGGAGCAATTAGTGGAGCAATGTGCAGCAACTTCAATAAAATGTGGCAATATTGCTTCACATATTCCATATTGCTCTCTCTGTTTTTGTTTTTTTTTTCAACTAGATAAATCGTGTATTGACTAGTTTCTTGGAGTTTCTCCAGATCGCTCAATGTTTTCATTGCAAAACATTTCGCCAAATTGACGCTTGCTGCTGTTGCCGTAAATTGCTTGATATTTTGTGACGTCACATTCGTTCATTGCCTATTATTAAATAATTTTCATTGACCGTGTAACCGTGTACCTTTAAAGAGGAGGTTTGTGTCACAGCAGTGATAGGCTGATAAGGAAACTACCGAAATTCAGGCCAGTCTTTAGAAACAACAACCAAATCTATCAATACGATTAGGATGGGTTTTTACTCCAAAATAGGTGAATTTCGAAGTAAAAACCCATTCTTAGGGACTGGAGAAAATTTCTTAAAATTATATTGGTATTAGGTATATAAAACTAATGGGAATTACAGAATATAAACATAATATCGTGTAATGATAACGATGCGGTTTCGGCAGCAGTTTCTATTACCTAACCCACGTGCGGTTTTGTAAATGTATCCAGTGTTGCACGTCACTAGAATAGTTGTATGCATATTATTACAACCTTAGTTAAAAAAAAGGGTTAAGGTGCAATTTAATCGTGCTGAGAAGCTTTGCATTGTATGATTTGAACCCTTTATTACCTATTTTTACTATAACTTCTGAACATTTCTGATACAAATGTTATTTAAAACGATGAAACTTCCAATTAAAGCTAAATATATTTTATTTTAAAGTCGCATAATTGTAATTTATTTTTGACGTGACAACGTCTAATAAATCGATGAACGCACGAAAAAGGATGACTCATTGTAACGTTACGCGCATTGTAACCTTACGATCATTTCATCAATGTTTTGTTATGACGTGTTGTCACGTTAAACTATCGTCCGTAAACCGACATTCATTTCGGCATAGGTAATTATATCATGCAAAGCTTCTGGATGAAGGAATATAGTGTATTAAGTAAAAACATTTTTTTTTCAATGTCTTGTGGGCTAAACTAACTAGCCGTTTCTCCATCCATAGCCTTATTCGACCCTCTGCAGTGTCCACATTTGATTTCTCTCCTTTTTTTCCACCAATGTCTCCCAAGCAGTTGCTAAACCCAATCTTTATCGACTCATCTTGCCGTGGGTCATCGAACGCTTCCAGCGAAATTATTTAGTTTCAGTTGAGTCATTCATGCTCTGACTAAATTTCATCCTTTATGCAGAATGACTACTGCCTACCCAATTCTTAGCAGACGATTTTTTTTTTATTATTGTCGAATTGAGGATTTGGAGTTAAGGTGTCAAAACCTACTTTCATGCCGAAATTTGACAGGGTTGCAGGGTTTGCCTGTCTAACTCTTAAGTTGAACAAATATATATTTTTGTACACACTTGAAACTAATCATAAACAACCTATTTTCTTCCTGGACCACATAACGTTTCTCCTGCTATCATGATGGGCCATAATAACCGTCAGTAAAATCACCCTCTACATTAAATTGTATCTACATTAATGGGATTTTTGATTTTGTGACAGATTTCGATAACCTTAGCTCGGAAACTTAATACTACTATTATAAATGCGAAGGTTTGTGAGGATGGACGGATGTTTGTTACTCTTTCACGTCAGAACAGCTGAACGGATCTTGATGAAGTTTGGCACAGAGGTAGATTATAGTCTGGGATAACACATAGGATAAAATAATTTTTCGATATTTGCGCGGGCAGAGCCGCGGGCGACAGTTAGTTCTAGTATATTTCTTCTCAATTTAGGATGTGCATGTATAAATTAATTCTCAAAACCAACTCACGTTTTCACACGCATGTATCAAAAATGTATTATTTCCTGTCCACAACGTAGGTCAAAGGAAACTTTACAATTAACGACCAAAAAGCGATTTTGCTAAATTTTCCTTTTTCTTAATCACCGTTAACGGGCGAAGACATTAAATATCTATTTGCAATGTTGTCATACAGATAATGTATTCAGGTTAATGGCTGGAGTCATGTTCGTATCACAATTATCTTGCACTTGATATTAATAATAGGAATTTTCCTATTTATACCCGAGCCTTTGTTTATTGTTTGTTAGGAAGCACGCGCACGTAATTAGCTAAGAGATAATTATAATTATTTAAATATAACTATCTGATAACAGTTCATAATGCGGTAGTTATTTAAGAGACACGCAGCTTGTAGTTGTGACCTATTATTCTATTTTTGTCTCGAGAATTGTAAAAAGTACCTAAAACTATTTCAAGAAAATTCAGAATGGCATTAGTGTCAACTTATTTAAGTAATACTTTTTTTTTGATGTCGTGGGGAAATCCTCATGGAAATCCTCCACCCTGGGGCGGGTGGAGGGGTCTGTCAGACTCTTACTGACTAAAACCACCCCGGTGTTCCATCTCCCACCTACGCCGGGGATCGCGGGAACGTATGCGACTTCCGCATTTAAGTAGGTAATACTGGATCAAGTTAACACTTTTAGGCGTATAGTGTATCAATACAGTAACGTAACACAACCCAACTATATCAACATTCGTAGATAGATTGCATCATTCATACGTAAGTATATGTTTCAGGCGTATATGTCACGGTCAGCGCCGGCGCCGGTTTTCCGGTAGGCGCTAACTGATCTGTCAGGGTTGCGGAATTTGTTCGAAAAATTCCCCGCGGCCCTGGAACGCAAAGGGCTTTAGAAGGAACACGGATGGGTTTTAGTCAGTAAGTGTCTGACACGCCCTTCCGCTCCACCTAGAGCGTAAGAAGTCATTTGATGATTACCCATTGTAAAAAAAAACTGATGTCGTTTCATCGTTTGCGCCTGCGTGCTTCCTGCCACTCACGTGGGACTTCTTTACTTCATAGCCTAGGTTATACTGCGGCTTCAAATTCCGTGGACAACTGTGCATTATTTCGGGATGCATTGTAGCCATTGGCTTTGTGCAGCTTTTTATCAGTGAATTTTCGTAATAACATCAGGATTTTCACAATACTTAATTTTGGTCTAACTTTTTCAGTACTGATCTATCTTAGTTACTCCTCATCTAAGTAAGAGTCCTTGTTATGTACATTGGAAGAGCACTGATTTCCAAGATACAGATTTTTACCCAGTTTGGAAATCAGGAGTTCATTTAGGTTAGAAGCCTTTTATGTTATGTTTCTTCGTTAGTTCTGATTCTGTCCAATTAACGTAATATTATTATTATTATTCAGATATATGTTCAAACTTACAATTTTACCTAATCATATTATCAGTTAAGATAAAGTGTAAGGCTGAGTCACCGAATAGCTGTCGGGATTGTCCACAAGCAAAGAACGATGACCTGATGAGGCAATACCTCGCCAAGAGAAGGCCCGTTTAATTTTCAGCTTCTCACTTCATTCACATAATTATAATAATAATAATAATAGGAAGAAGTGACCAGAATTTGGAGGTAAGATAAAGTATACGTCGTACCCATAGTTGTCTCTACTACAGGGATTATACCCAACCATCTGCACCATAGCCTCAAATTAATAGGCCTCAAAGATTCAGTTTACATAACACTTCAAAAAGCTGCAATTTTGAAAACCTGCAGAATAGTGAGAAAGTTCATGCAGATAGAGGAAAATGAAATTTCTCCTCAAAACCACCATTCTACGCTACATTGACTTGGCTTGGCCCGTTAATGTAGCATAAAACTAGCCAAAAAGCTAAGAAAAAGCTCAAGTTTTTCCTAAATAATAATAAGTAATAATAAACGTTTATTTCGACCAATTATGACAGCACAAGCGGTATTAAGAAATAATAAGCAGCTTCCAAGATGAACTGTCTAAACTGATTCAGTTTTTTGAAAAGGTGTCTAGAATAAAAATGTTTTCGTTTAGAACAGCTTACAATAAAGCTAAGTAGAGGGTGTCAGTGATCAGTTCTCCATAAATAGGTTCTATTGTGTGGTGCTATAGATGCTGCCCAGCCAAGCTATTCTGTTTTTTTTTTCCGTGAAACTTTAGGTGAAGTGAGGTGTTATTCCACTCAGATGCAAGGGATTGACAGCTCGATTCATATAAATTTGCACGGTGAGGTTTTTATAGGATATTAACACAGATACAGCAAGGTAGGTAAATCTAGAGATTTATTAATTAGACAATGGTCTGATTGATGAACCTTAAAAAAAGCAAAAAGTAAATTTAAAAAGCATTCAATGCAAATTACACATTACGAGTAAACACTTTAGTTTGAAATACTCACTACCATCTTTAATTGTGCATTAAAATAATGTAAAACGTGTATTAATTAATAGTCTTAGAAATAATTGTTCCGAACTCACTAGCCATATATAAGCCTTCAAAGGCTTCTGTGGTTTTTAGCATATATATTTACTCTGCGATATATTTTGAACATTAATAAATAATAAAAAAAAACACTTTCCATCTTCCGAATCACTCTAAAACCTAAATAACCTCCATTTTCCTCATCCTTTCAACTAGCCGATGCGATGAGACAGCAAAAAAAAAACCATTTACCTCCATCCAATCATGTAAACGATGTTGTAACCGATAACAATCGTATCTCAAGGTCACACAATCGCGTGCCACTAACACGACATTAAATTGAGAATATGAATGACCTCAGAGTAAAGCATTGTTCGCAACAGAACTGATAAGGACGCAATGTAACTTACTCACATTGCCAGCACGAGCGTGATCGATTGAAATCACACGCTGGAAAACACGTGTGCCTATATACTTAGCGGAAAAGTCTACACAAGTTATTTTCGACTGGTTTACAACTTATCTAAAGTAATTTACTTATGGTTAAGAAAAATACTCGAGTCACAATTATGAATCCAAAAAGCAGTAAATCAATAGGTATACTCGTATATTCGCGCTTCCGTTACTGAGTGAGTGACTGACAGACAACACACCGCCGAACCTACTGGTCGTAGAAAGCTGAACTTTGGCGTGTAGATTCCTTGGGGACTGTAGGTGCTCCCCTAAGAGAGGATTTAGTTTAGTAAAAACGGGATATGCGCGTACGAAGTCTCGGGCAAAAGCTAGCAAATAACTGAAAACGGGCGCTGCCAGGAATTCAGCAAAGATAGCGAGCGAAAACCACACAGCATCGAAATTGATTTTCTCTGTTAGGTTTACTAATAAATGGCCAATAGCTATTTACATTTAACACTGTCTATTTCTGTAATAATGCGAACAAAATACTGCTTTAATTTTGCTTGGTGCGGTATAATTATTTAGGTTGTGGCGACGCTAAAATAGTCACGTAGTCAATGTTCGGTTTAGTGGAGGTTTATCCTGTAAACACTGCGACACTGCGTGGTGTTGTGGTCGCAGAGCATTATGCTACGTGCCATGCCAAACGTGTGTAGTTGCCACGCGCTCTGCACTACTATGATAGTATTAGGGTTGGCCCTTCGATTGGATGTGGTACAAACAAGAAGAAAGACATCTTCATCAAAACAATGTAGCATGTGTAAGGACTCTGTTTATGAAAGGAAAGGGAATAACCTCAGTTACTTATACATCTGTTAGAAAAAGAACAATTATTATTATTTCATTACGTTCCATAACATCTCATAATAAATCCTTTACATCTATCATCATCGCAACTCCGATCTCTAACACATTCACGTGAAACTAACATTAATATAATAATTTCAAAACATGACTAGACACTACACCGGCGCGCGCGCATACCGCATAATGAGTCAACAAGTTGACAACCCTATCAATGACGCATGTGCCTGACTTCTGACACGGTACGTCGCACGTGCTGCACCGAACGTTGCCGCGTTGCGCGCGCGCATGAGGAAACACCTACTTTATACATTTTTACTTCATCCGCGGTATTTTATGGTAACTAAGTACGTTAAAATGGTCAGCATGAGTCATCATTTTATTTAGGTTTTATATGCGTGTGCATTTTCAAGTGGAACGCTCATCGTGATTCATTTAATTTGTTGAAGAAATTACGTATCTAAATTATTTTACGTGAGTTTGTGAGCAATAAGGCTTTAACTAATTACCTTGCTTTGTATGCGGTGTCGCCATCTTCATAACCGATTGGCCATCCGACATTACTCAGTCTTGCTGGGTACCGTCTTCTTTCAAAGTCAAAGCATTTATTTCAAAGAAACCATTATCAGGTACTTTTAAATTGTCAAAGTCAGTCCGTCAAAAACATGAAGCTATTTGTACGTTCGAAAGCCTAGATCTCTATGGAGAAGAACGTGCAAGAAACTCCACGGACATTCTTTTAAATCATTTTATGGTTACAAAAATCCTGCTTACATTAAACTTGTTGCTTCTATATATGAGAACAATGTAAAGAAAGAAAAACCAATTTATAGTAGATATTCAAATGAGGCAGTGGCAACTAAGGGGTGACCAGTCTCCACTGACGGCGCCCGTTCACGAACATGACGCGTGCCTCAGCACCATTCAGCTCAACCATTTTGAAGGGAACTGACTTACTTAACTCTCTTACTCATATAGTCATATCAATCGTATGCCAACATGTCTGGTCTAGTCATCATCTAGATACCATCTGTCAATCGTTTTTTTTCTTTTCCTCTTTAGTTTTTCCTCATTAGATCAGTACCTACCTTACTACTATACACTACTACTGCACATAATTAATCGAATTAGTTTGTTGTTATAGCTGTCACCGGATCATTGCAAACTACGTTAGATTACAAAATATCTTGAGAGATTGTAAACTCACGATAAATTGTCAAATTAACATTTGTTCTACAATTATACGAATCCAAGTCTTGTATTCTATAATGTCTCCGTACCGGTCCAAGAAATTGTGGACTGACATAAACTGGCGACCAATCAGTACCCTGGTCTACAATTTATCTGTTTTGGTGTGACAGTTAAATTGGAAACTTGACTTCTCATTGGTCTCCGTTGGTGTGAGCCCACATCTGAATAGACCAATGAAAGCCTTGTTTCCAGGTTTACTATCACACGAAAAAGGATAAATTGTAGACTTGTGCTCTGATTGGTCGCCATTTTATGTCTGTATTTTATGTCAGTTAATTTTTCGGAATGACTTCGAGATATTATAGACTACCAAATTTTGATGCGTAAAAAAGTATTCCAAATGTTCAGTTGACAATTTATCGAGAGTTTACAATCTCTCAAGATATTTTGTAATCTTACGGAGTTAGCCATTTTTCGGTGACATAGCGGTAATAGAAGTGGTGGGACCGCTATTATGAATTAATTTTCCGCCTCCCAATACTAAAAAACCAATATACCAAAACTAAACAATAGATTATGTACCCCTGTATGATTAATTAATTGGTGTTTAAAAAAATAAAATGCTATCTGTAAACATGTTTATCACATGGAATTCGGTGAGCGGACTTTCCAGTTACCATTCATTCGCGAATCACGGGTTTTCTTACTAATAAGTTATTATAAAAACCAAATATTTCACTAAGTCATCGGGGTCTACTTTGTGAATTCTGGTACATTCCCAGTTTATTGCCCTAAAAAGATTTACGCAAAGATAATGTATGCTAATGATGACACCGCAAAATGTTTTAATATTCGTGATATCTCTATAGTAGGCGCCAGATAATCGTGGAATAACGGTCATTGACCCACCTACAATTATTGACATTTTTAATTTGAAAAACGGAATTAATGACACAAAGCTGTCCCGAATCATCATCTCTCGTGATCCTTAACATTGTCTAATAATGAAAAACGATTCATATTTAATTGTTCAGGTACCTATGAACAGTTATTAGGGAAAGGTCAATATACTTTATTTCACATTTATCTGGCGCCTACTATAGCAAGAAATGAACTTTATCATTAGGACAAAAATCTTTAGCGACTTCAATACTTAGCAAAAAGTATAGCTCAAATGTAAAGGTGAAAACTTTACTCGGTAACCGTTTATTAATTAAACATGAAGGAAGAAGAGGCGTGCAAATTTTGTAACTGATGAAGATACACATTTATATAATAAATGTTCAACGGATGCAAATCCAACGAGACCAAAGAATGTTCTAGCACTTGGGCTACATGCGAGTTTTTTCAGAAATTGTGGAAATAGGTCAAGGAAAGAAAGAAAATGTGCGGGAGAGATTCACTTAAAAGCGTTAAAATTCAAGTCGCATTCAAAGTCAAAAAGTTAACAAAATGTGGGGAAATAAGTGATATTTTTGATAGTTTACGACGATACGTTTGAGGACGCTCTTTAACCTTTTGAACACCATTGTCACATAGATGTGACAAGCGAAAGCTACCCTGCACGCCAAATGTCACAAATATATGACAAAAAATACGGCGAATTTGTGGCTTGGCGTCGGGGGTACGCCGATGCGTTTTTGCTATCACGTTTAAAAGGTTAAAAATATGACATTTGTCCCTCTGGTTTCTACGCCGCTACGAAAACATTCTTCTCCTTTCTAAATTTTCAGATACAATAAGATTTTATTTGGAAAAGTAGTTCATAATGTCAGCATATTTGTATTGAGTCGTTTTACGTGCCTTTGAACAGTAAAATAATTATTAACCTTTATATTACCTTTCGTGGGTTATCGGTTTTACTGCTACTAAAAACTAAAACTAAATAATAGAATATTGACTGAACTTTATTTGTGATCCGAGTTGCATTGTCATCTCTAGTCGCGATTAGTATTGAAGCCATGACAGCATCGTTCTAAAATCCATCGTTTAAAATCCTTATTCATTGGGAATACGTTCTTTAGAAATAATTTATTCACCGAAATAAGATTCCTAAGAATTATTTCCACATCCGAGAAATTAATTATCAAGTCTACGGACATTACCTTCCGGTTAATCCGATTAAAAAAATTATCGATTCGTCATCAGAATGAGAAGAAACCATCACCTCAGCGTCACTTCGCGAAATTAAAATCTGGTTTGTACCCGAGCCCGCGAACCGGTTCGAGTAACGTGTTTATATTACGGATCTAATGTTTATGTTCACGAGAACCGACAACTGGTTTCTTGGGTGAACAGATCGACAGTGGACCAATGACGTGACCTAATCGCTGCGACCTCACCGTTCCACTAGTGACGTGACTCTGATTCACCAGAAATCCTTTCTAACATACGTCAAAGTTCCTTTCATAAATGACGTTTCTGCATGTGTCATTTAAACGTCACGTACCTTTGTTTAAGTTCGCGAGAACTGACAACTAGTTTCTGGGATGAACAGATTGACCGTGGAGCAATGGCGGCCTAATCACTGCGACCTCATCGTTCCACTAGTGACGTGACTCTGATTCACCAGAAATCCTTTCTAACTTACGTCAAAGTTCCTTTCATGAATGACGTTTCTGCATGTGTCATTTATACGTCACTGGCCTTTGTTTAAGTTCGCGAGAACTGACAACCAGTTTCTGGGGTGAACAGATCGACCGTGGTCTAATGACGGCCTAATCACTGCGATTTTATCGTTCGACTAGTGACGTGACTCTGATTCACTAGAAATCCTTTCTCAGTTTCGTCATTATTTCCTTCATGAATGACGTTTCAGCATGTGTCATTTAAACGTCACTAACCTTTCGTTTGAAAGTCGCAGTTGTCACAGTAATGACGTTCATTTGTTTTGTTGATGTCATTGTCCTCAAAGGTGGCTTTATGTTTTTACCTAATTGATTGGAGTGCGCTTGTTTAGGGATTTCCCGTGTGTACTCGTGTAGTTACATGCTTACATGTAATTAATTTATTCAATAGGTAATTTACATGTTTGAAGTATCGGAATTCCTTTTTATACGTAACAATGGTTTCGAGAATGTTGTTTACTAACTTTAGGAGACGATAATAATGAGATATAAGGCTTAGCGTTCGAGTGCTAACACTTTAACTCATTGTTCTCCGTAACTGTCCTCTTAATTTCAAGATTTTTTGTCTCCTAAGAAGCTCCTGTAAGTCTAAAAGACGTAAGTCAAGTACGTATTGTTAAATATGAGTGTTTTGTTGTTGTGATCTTGACACCTGTATGTAAATATAATTAATTTCCTCTAATAGGTATGTTGTGTTACCAAGGAATAGAATTGCAGATTTGTTAACATCGTTCTCTTGCTCAACAGGAGAAGTTGAGGGAAAATAAACCAACAAAATCTTTAGAAAGAAAGAAACGTTTGTTGCTAACATTGTGAAATCATAATATTAACAGCAAAACAAAGATTCTTTATAAAATACTCAATTTTAATGGCTCAGCAAGTGTTGAGCAGTGAGCATCATAGCCACGCGCCCCCTTTCTCATTACTTTAAACTTACATATAAACTACTTAACATAATAGATATCTTAACGAACCTAAATGACTGGACTAATCAGTCAAATTCAATTAATCAGTCTAATTACCCAACAACGCCAAAAAAGGTGGACACCTCTACTATCGGTAGACTGACGTAATGACCCCTTGCTGTTCCTAGTACTGATGCCAGCACATCAAGCTACCCGAAACTGTCAAATTTTCCCAATCAACCTTGAACTTTACGTTTAAGAGTTATAGTTGAAAATCTATTAAAGCAATTTGACAGATTGTTGTAGCTTTATGTGCTGGCGACTGTACTTTTAAAATATGTGAAGATTGATTAAACAGCATCGACAAACATGACTCATACCACGGACCCGGATAGCTATCGGTATCAATCAGAGATTGTTTCCCGATTGCTATCGGATTAGCAAAGATATCCAACGTTGTGCAATCAAATCTTTTGTGTTAGTAATGTGACGTGTGACGAGTCTGATAGTCTCTAATTTTGTTGTTCATAATTATCTGATGATAGGCAATTCGCGGTTTCCATGATCGGACCAGTTTTAGGATTTAAGTACGAAATCTTTACCTAACTGCACAATATCATAAAAGCATTTTAACTGCCTATTTTACTGTATCTGTACACAATTTAATGTGTGCATAAAACGGTAAGGACCTTGACATAAAAGCGCTTGAGAGTAAACATTCAGTTTTGTTCGCATGAGCACTTCTCGATACCTAATCCAACGGTCATTTGTGTTCATGCAGCGTCTCAGCAAATATTGTTTTAGCTGGCGTTCCTTGAAAGCGGCGGCGGCGGCGTTCGTTAAAGGCATTCTTGTGCCGGTGGCTCGTCGGGAGTCGCCGGTGGCGCCGAGATTTGCAACCATCGCCAAATATTTGAGCCAAGATGTCGGCCCTAACTAATGAGTTACATGTGCACCGCATTTTTTGCATTTCAAGAGCGATAAGTTGTGATTTTTTCGGTTGCCACTTGAAGCCATAAAGCTTAAGAGCTTAGTGTTCGTAATGATTGCCGCGCAGATGCATGCGGACATGTTGATGTGTGGTATTAACCGCCGGAGATGGTGAGAGGCGTCACTGCAAACGATGTTGGCAATGGAAGCCAAATTCTTGACAACATGTTGTCGGTAATTTTAAAAAGAATCATTGGAAATCCATTTATCGTTTTGCATTCAAACATAACTGTACTTTTAGGATGCCCCTATAAAATACTTTTGCTTGACTAGATCCTGTTACATCATTGTAAAACGTAGGTACCTAACCGTACTACAACCATAAAATTATAGTGGGCAATAAAAGCCAGTGTCTTTCCTCAAAGCCTTCCTCTTTATATTATCCTTGTCGGTGCCTTTACAACCTCTCGAGAGAGACAATAGCCTAACTAACACGTGTTCGTGGCTAATTTTCCTCAGAAGTAAACAAAAACTCGACAATGGATGGCAGAACAGGTACTACAGAGGCAAGTGCATTTTGGGAATAAACAAAGGGACGGACACTTGAGACAGTAACTGCACACAGGGGGCCGAGATAACACAATGTGGCGCCAACTTTTTTCTAACTACCCTCTAGATTAGGTTGGGAGGTGTCGGAACAAACGACGTGAAATGTCTGGCTTTTGTATTACAGCCGTCAAGTGTCAGAAGACGGGACACTTGAATGTGGCGGCTAATGACATGCCGAAAATAGGAACGCCTCTCGAGACACAACGTGAAGCGAATAGTACCGATAACCGATGCCGATGGGCGTATGATCTATGCAATTGCAAAAGATAGTTTTTGTTAAACGTAAAATGTATTTCCCTTCTCGTAATTCCTTTATATTTATTGTGTACCACACAATATAACAACATACAGATTTTCAGCGTGAAATTAACTTATCTTTTATTCTATATCGATTGAAAAGAAACAGACTACCGGATTTATTGGGAATCAATAATTGCTCGCATTACAATTCAGGGGAGCGCATAATTTCCGACTTAGCTCACAATTGCCGGTTTACTCGATGTGGAAGGATTTGTTGTGTTCTGCGGAGCTCTGTTCAATAGGATTGTTAGTTTCGCCGTAAAATAATAGTTTCGTCCAAAAATACGTGAATATATCAATGAAAAGGCGCTTTTATGTTTTCGGTCTGACGGGGCTTTACCGGGATTCCGGGAAAGATAAAAACCCTTTTCGTGTTAAGTACGCCAAACCGTCCACGCGCCGCTTGCCGACAAACGTCCATAGTTTAGGGTCCATGCTCATAATTCTGAAGGACGCGCTAAAAATAATAAAATGCTTGAAAAGGCTTTATGAGCGCCGCTCATGAGCCTCCAGAGAGCCTCTCGACAGAGCCTGTTCAATAGCAAACGATGTTTACGATTTCAAAAGTCATATTTTATTGTAGTGTCTAGTTTAAATTTTACGGGCGATTTTAATTTTATACTCTTTCGGCCTTTACGTCGGACACTTTGTGGTGTCACCGCAATTTTATGGTTCCTATGGAGGTAATTATCTTGGACAGATACGACGTTAATGTGCCTCTTATTAGATGCTTTTAGCGTGGTTTTAAATAAAATTTAACATTTATTGTTGTTAATTTATAGAGTTCAAGAATCTAGTCGTAAAGACATATATCGTTTTGTGTAGATTGATAGAATTTTTGGGACTGTAGAACTGTTTTAGGCCTGAAACTTCATACAAAAGTGCCCGCGCGGTTACATAAAAAAGTGCCCGCGCGGGCGTCCGCTTTACGCAGTTTCAGTCCTTATGGTATGTGTGTTGGTTTGCGAAAGTGATGCACTGCGCTTGCTTGAATGTTTTTTTTTTTATCATTTTAAAATTGAGATTATATAATCGTATCGTCACATTTACGTAGAAGTCGACATAAGATTCTAAGTAACAACAAACTTGATATAACTAAAGAATCTAGAGGTGAAGCCGAAGGTCACATAGAAGAGTTACGACGTATCTTAATATTTAAATTAAATACCAAACTAATCCGATCAAGTTTGCGATGTGTTCATTCATTCGGGGATTTAATTTGCCAATCTCGAGTAAGCCATGTTATCATCGTTTTGGAAAAGGTTTTTTTACTTTTTTTATGTTATTGATATGATTGTTGGTTAGCGATCATGTGGTCGACAATGGGGCACGCTTCATCACCAGCAGAATGACGTCATCTGCTGGACATAGGCCTCCCCCAAAAGGGGAGTTTGCCATAATTGCCACGTTTGGAAGGCGGGTTGGCGATATCAGTGTAGCTATTGCAATACACAGAGAAAGCTGCTGCCCATTTTCTGGTGAGTCCCTTAGTCGCTTCTTACGACAACCACGGGAAGTGATGGGATGGTGCTATTCTTTTACGTCAAAGGACTCACCAGAGAATGGGCAGCAGCGTTCCTGTGCATTGCAACAACTACAGTGCGATCGCCAACCTGCCTGCCAAGCGTGGCAATCATGGCAACCTCCCCCCCTAGGGGAGGCCTATGTCCAGCAGTGGACGTCATTCGGCTGATGATAATGAGCCCCTGGAAACACAGATTCTGAACACTGAACAGTTCGTACTTTCTTACAAGCTGTTTCTATATAAGTGTTGTTGTTACATAATATTTTCTCAATTTTCGATATGTTGTCTCTAGGAAGGGGCTTACCTAGATCCGCTTTTATTTTAGCGGGCTTATCAAGATCCGCTTTTTGTTTTAGCGGGCTTATCAAGATCCGTTTTTTTTTGGTAATACCCACGATTGTTAAAAATTAATTGGACATTATCGTGTAATCTTGTAACGTTGTTTATTCATTACAATGACGTTGTAATTATTGTCTGCGTTTGTTGCTTGGTTTTCCTTAGAATTGTCTCAAAAATTAAGATTTGTAGATGTCTGCATAGCTGTAGGTAAATGCAAAACGAGAATCAATTAAGAGAAATACGATATGATTTTAAGAGGACAAATGGAAACATTGCAAAACTTGTTTTTCGAAAAATTTTAGGTTTTTTATCAATAAAACTAAAACTGACCAAGTCTTGGTAGATCATAGGTATTATTGTGGTAAAGGTATTATTGGTATTATCGTAGCGACATCTGTAGTGCACGTGTGACTCGCGTCACGATCATTCGCCACTTCTCCCTGGTGTTGAGAGTGACATCTCGGTAAAGCAGATTTATTGATTAGTACATCGGTGCCAAAGGGTAACGTCCTAAGTTTCTGGCGATAGCTTTCTTGAGTCGTATCCAAAGAATTTCAGTTTGCGATTTACCGAAGTTATTTAACTTCGAGTTCCTAGAGTAGGAATAGATAAAAGTTTGGTACACGAGACTTCTTACACTTAGATATGTCCGCAGAGCTCGACATAATGTGGAGAACAATGATTTATAGCGTGATTTCAGAGCTGGTTCCGTAGTAAAAGTTAAAAGTTGTACCATCCAAATTCATTCCAAACTACATCAAATCCTCTATCCTAGCACAATAATTACTTACAAGCACTCCTCCCACTGTTCTATAGCTCTACAAAACAATAAGATGCCTCTCGCTTGTATCTCCGATTAATATCAGTACCGGTTATCGGCTGACGTATTTACGATCCGGTATTAATTCTCAACAATCACGGCGGACTACCGCTCGCGGGCTAACCAAACACCTATCTGTGTAATCTCTTTAATGACTACCGGTCATATTTAGGGTTCGGTAGTACTGTTGGGGTTTTGA
Organism: Mamestra configurata; assembly: GCA_002192655.3. Lineage (NCBI taxonomy): Eukaryota > Metazoa > Arthropoda > Insecta > Lepidoptera > Noctuidae > Mamestra > Mamestra configurata. Next base: position 875,937 of record NDFZ01005487.1, read on the forward strand.
CGACCGTTTTTTGTTTGGGTCTTATGTTTTGAATTTGGAACAGGTTTAGAATGATTGGGATTTTGTTTTGGGTTAGGTTAGGTTCTTTTTTCTGTTACTACTTTTTGTTTTAGGGTTCAGAATTTTCGAGGGACTATACCTATTTTTATTGGTTTTTGCCTTTTTAGCAAGCATGCCAAGTAGAAAATGATGTGGGTTAATATTGTATAAGATGCTTACCACATAATTAAATCTTTAGGTATCTTCTTTTTATTCGATGTTTTAACCTCTTTTGAGTGGCACTGTGAACTTTGCTCATTTTAAGCATACCTATCCACCTCGCCTGAATGGATAGGTGATGAAGACTAGCTTTTCCCGCGACTTCGTACGCGCATATCGTCTTTTTCCCGTTCCCATAAAAATTTCGGGATAATTCATACACCTAAACCTTCCTCATAAATAACCTTATCCATTGAAGAAAACCGCATGAAAAACCGTTCAGTATTTTGAGTTTATCGCGAACAGACAGACAGACGCGGTGGGAGACTTTGTTTTAAAATATTTAGTGATATCCTTTGGTTTTTTGTCGCTCATCAATTTCAACGCTACGGAACCTCGCCACCACACCGTTGCTTCAGCATTTTTTCCCACCAAACTTCTTCTAAGACAAGCCGCAAGATAATCATGAAGTCTGCGGTTTTTCTAACGAATCTTGAAATCTTGATAACAGTGTGCTTGTAACTTCTGCCATAGGTATTTGTGTTTATTCTCTGGTTTTCCGCCTCGTGCCGCGGTTTGCGCGATTAACAGTTTGACGTCATCATGTTAATATGTTTCTTTTGCACCTTAGATGTGAGGTTTCTAGAATCTTTGTAATTTTTCCACGGTAATCTGTAAGAACTGCATTTGATACATTGTCTATAGTTACGTAAAATGTTGGTAATATGCAGTGGAAATTCTGATGGATGCAAGAACCACAGGACCGCGGGGATGCTATAGATCAGTAGTGGAAATGATGATAAGATAAATGACTGGTAACGAAATAACCTCCTTCTTTTGGAAGTCGGTTGAAAAATCTAAGGAAACGCTTTTGTTATGGCAACGTGGTGAAGCCAGAAGATGGAAGATGGCTGGATGAAATAGACTCATTTCTAATAGTCTAAGATCCCAAGTAAGATCGACCTTCACTCAACTACTTACTGGATAAAATAAAAAATTTCAAATAAAATATGTTTCTGAACAAATAGGGATAATAAGTATAATAGGGATAGGGGGGGATAGAAGATAGAATAGGGTAGCTGCAAAAAATATGGGCATAGTGCCTTAGTGCAGTTGATGAAAAGTAAACAGGTTTGCACAGAACTTGTATACAGTTCAGCACGAGTCTATCACTGGTTTTCAAATCAGCTCAGCTGGATACCTACTATCATGTAGTTCAAGTAATTGTAGGTATCAGATTAGCTACCTGTCCCCTTCAGATAGCAGTCGCTATAGTTGACAGTGAGTGGCGCCTGCGCCTGCGCATGTCGCCGGTATCGGTATCGGTTCCGTTACAAGTTCTATGTCTGGCAGTGTAAACTTGATGAGGAAAAAGTGGAATATTAACTTTTTCATAATTTTGGAACAAGATTGCATGAGATTTCAAGAAAAATAAAAAGAACTGGGTCAAGAGTAGTCAAGACGAACTAATATTTTCCTCAGAATTTTAGTATTTTAAAAGTGTCTTTGTACGTATTTTCCTGTTTCTTTTATCTTGTCTTGTCGTACACACATAGGTAAAATAAACAGTTTTTTTAACTACATTTATGTTTGTAAAAGAACAGTTTTAATTAAAATTAGCTCAAATATATAAAAGTAAAATGAATTCAAAATAGTTCAGAATTCAAATGGACTCTGAAAATTAAAATAATGTCTTGGAAACTGCGCACGCGACGTTGTTTGTTTACTGAAAGGTCAACTCATGGCCAAGATTGTGTAAACACAGGTGGTATAGGAATATCCAGTAGTATATCTTATTAACACATTATTATTCTGGGCGAGTTCTCGATTATCCGCGGATATAAAACTTATATAACCATACCTTATTTATTGGATATTATTATTTTACAGAACATGTAATGTGTTGATTTCTATTTAATTAGCAGCAGATTTTCAAAATATATGATTAAATTTCAATTCAATTCAAAATTTTAAAAAGCGCTACTGATCCCGGCATTTCTCGGTCTTTCCCGTTCCCGTAGGAATTTAGGAAAATCCTCTATTAGTGCCTCATTTTTCCCTTACACTCCCCAAGGAACCTACATGCTAGATTTCAGCTTTCTACGACCAGTAGTTTCGGCTGTACGTAGTCTGTCAGCCACTCAGTCACGGAAGAGTTTTAAATATTATATTGATTTACTCAACTGCCTCCATATGTCGAAAACGACTGGTTTTGTAAAGCTTACTAAAACCAGCAATGTTAGATTTGGACTAAAATGCAAACTGTTTGCGGAGAAACCCGCCTTCCTACTTAAGGCGTGTCTGTCACTGCCTCCAATCTCCAGACAGTTGACACAAGTGGCAGGCACCAGATTAAGGCCCTCGCAGACGAGACACCGACGTCGCCGGCATTTGTCGCGCCGCATTTAGCTTGTCGCCACGACAATTTCTCTCAAACGTCTCGACTCAACGAGATGGGTATTAAAGTAATTTCCTTCACTTATCGGAGTTGTTATGGTTTATATTTTGTAATGTACCGCTTGAAGAAATTGTTCATCAAATTGCAGGGTGTTAAACAGCTTTTGATTTTATCTTGCAATTGCATGGGTTGTGAAAAACATAAGAGATTTATTCAAATGTTTTTACAAATGATATATAATGAAGTACCTACTGATTGCAAAAAACATGTACCGATTGTTAAATATTTTTTACCAATAATAAACACGACTTGAGCCAATAAAAAATCTTAATAAACTAAACAGTTCAGCATTGCACCATAAAATAATAAACACTTACAAAGACTCAATGGAGTCAATAGCGAGTATTTGCGAAACGGTATAATTACCGCCACCAATCTATTCGCTTTGATTGCTCGCTCAGCTCCGCTCATTTCCGCTCGCCGATAGAAAAATTAATAGTTACACGAAACGGGTAAAGTAATGAGAACTTTAATGATGTTATTTATTCTGTTAAAGTAATTTAAGGCCGCGTCCGAAGGTTTTTTGTAGCACTTTATTAGTTTAATGGGATATCACCTTTATACCATGTTCTATTAAATTATTGCGCCGTTTTTGTAATGGTGTACTAAATCAGTTTGATAATGTTAAGGTCAGTTTGATAATGCTACTGAGATTCGTAAGTCGAGTTTTTTCAGTAATTGACGTGAATGTAGGATGTTGTAGGAATTTTATGTAGGTACCTCTGATTCGCGATTTTTCTGAAATACTGTTTTATTAAAGTTTATTATAATTATATATAGTAATTTCGAGTATTTAATAAACTTTCTTTTTACAAATAATACGTTAGAAATAGGGGAAGTAAAAAAAAACTACTGTAGGTAATTGGTTTTCAGACATTCAAGGAATTCTGAGAATTAATTATCCTGGCTCACATACGAGTATGTGCAGATAAATGAATGCAATTATTAAGTTCTAAGCTAAGATCAGGAGAATAAATTATTTCAGTATACTGTTAATAGCATTTTATAATTCCATTGATAGCAGGTTTATAAGACAAGTTTCTAAGCGTGTAACGGTACATTATATTAAGATACGCAATGGTTTATATCCTATAATTTCCTTTTGATATTCATTTAGTTTGTTGATAGCTTGTATTTATAAGCATATGAGTATGCAGCTATACAATGATAAAAAATAATGTTAAGAAAACTTCATCGTAGTGTATTCAGGTTATGACCCCGTGAAAGTCAAAATTATCCCAGAGCAAGAATATAGAATAGAATACTCTTTATTTTGGTTATAATAAAAGTTACAGAAAATATAGATGAGGAAAACAACAACAACAACGTATACCAACAACAACAACATATACCAACAACAACCAGCATACCAACCAACCAACTACAAACCAACAATCAACCAACCAACAACAACCAACCTCCAATTCTGGGATGAAAAGTATCCTTGTGTTAGGTTTGATCCAAATCCGTACAGCCGTTAAGACGTGAAGAGGTAACAAACAGACAGACAGGTAGACAGAGCTACGAGTACTTTCGCATTTATAATATTAGTATGGATGGAAATATAGATTTTGTGGACTCAATACGTAACCAATTCCACGACGATGGCGCCGCAGAGGTTCCACCAGCAGTTTGTGACACAGCTGTACGTCTAGACCCTGCTGTCGTTTCATCGACGTACCTAGCCCTACTTTGCGAGCGTCCTACTTGGAGTAATAGCCAGGAGCCTCGACCTACACCTGGACTAAACTTCCGTTACGCAGTTGATCGGAAAATTTATACGACAAGTTTAAGGTACCTACTTTACTACAGGGCCTCGTATTATAAGGATGTCATAAACATCATCATCATCATGTCTGCCAAAATACCTATGACCTATGTTCACTACTGGGTTTAGGTCTCCCCCAAGTGTCGCCACATAGTCCGGCCCTGTGCGCCTCGCATCCAGCGAATTCCTGCGGCCGTCACCAGGTCGCCGGTCCACCATGTAGGAGGCCAACGCTGTATCCAACGTAACAAAATAAACAAAAATCTGTCTTATTTTCTAACTGGGTGCATTTTTAGTTATTTTTCTTTGAAGGTTTGCAGGATTTGCTGTCACATTTAAATCACTCAATTACAAAAACTAATTTATTTTTTGTTATTGAGTGATTTCAATGTGAATGACATAACAAGCAAAGTTTTTATCACACTGAACAAGATTTATGCGATCAAATCGTGAACGTTACGTCGATTGAAACGTAATTTTCACCGTTTCTTGTTAATTGCGACGTAATCAAGAGATGGTATCGGGCGGCCGTCGTTCATCAACGTGTCGCCGAACTTATTGCGATTCTTGATTCAGTGACGGTTAAGGTGTGGTTTCACTGGGCTTTGAAGTTTTATATAAAATATTTTAAAAATAACGAGACTACCAGCTCAATGAGACTCAGTGGATTTGAGGTTTCCAGGATTTTTTTATACTTTGTTATCACACCCTAGCGATATTGAAAAATCTAGAAATATGTATAGTCGAGGTTATGTGCCCCTTTTTTTTAAGGATTCATAAATTTTTCTTACGCTCTGGTTGGATCGGAAGGGCGTGTCACACTCTTACTGACTACTACTAAAACCCATCCTTGTTTCTTCTAAAGCCCTTCAGCGTGCGTTTCAGGTCCGCGGTGACTCTTTCGAACAAATTCCGCAACCCTCCTAGGTTATATGCCCGTTTATATTACTTCGAGACCAGTATATCAGTTACATCAGTTGGGTAGTTTCGTTCAACCTTCGGGAAGGTTCAATTTACTGTGAGTTTTCGGTAAAGCTATTACAAGGTCTATTATAAGGACTTACACAGTTTTTCGGTATGGCGCCATAAGATATAGAAAAAAACTCGGAGATAATTTTTTTTAAATTGTTGATGCGAGCACATCAATGTATTTATAATTAAAACTTGTGACCTTAATCTCTCCTGATGGTAAGCGTTGATTTGGTTGACGATATGCTTGCCTAGAAGTAACCTATTCACTCTTGACTTAAATACCCCAGGTTGTAGTTATTTCCTAAGTGTATTGAACTTAAGAGACTCATTGAGCTGGTAATCTCGAATTTACTACAAAAATATTAGTTTAATTTCAAGTGCCAGTATGGTGTTCATTTAATTAGTTTGGGAGCATTCACATGGGACTGTATGAATCATATGAACTTCTGTGTAAACAAATTGTGCAATTGTTCTTTAACGCCCTTTTTAATGAGACCGGACATCCTTTAGACTTGGGTATTAATTGAAGAAAGTAGTTATTTTATTTGTACTTTGAATTACAATTGACTTCCTCATAAGGAATGCTTTCAAATTATCAAAAAAAAACAGCGTTTGGATTGGCAACGAAATATCAGTGGTAGCAACTTTAGCTGTTTTTCGAAACGTCTTCGATAGGTATTATAAATCTCAAAAAAGAATAAGAAAGTGTCAACCTGTCAAAAATTAAATTACAAAAGTTGCGATTTTGTGTTGAAAATTCATTCATCAAACACAGGAGCCAACGCGTGTTAGACAATTTGACACATACATTTCGCAATCGATTTTCATCCCTGAACTCTCTACTTTTTAATTATATAAAAACTCTTCATTTATTTCCAGAAAAGCATTACCTTTATGCACGACTTACAGTTAGTGGAACGTGCTATTAAATAAGTCAAGTCTCATACCGAGTGAATTAAATATTCAATTATGTGAAGCTGTCGACGCATGACTGATCGTGTGATCTTACACTTATTTCTTGTCACGAACGTGCGCCTGCGCCGACTTTCAAAAGAATTTATATTTTCGCAAAATATACTTAATTACCACGTAAACTTTCCTTCAAAAAACACCCTTATTTTCTTCGTAATAAGGAAGGCCTAGAGTGAATCCTAAAGTGGCGCCAATAAATTGGTCTTGGATTGAAAGTCAATAACCAATTTGAAATGTTGTTAATTGCTTATGAGAGCGATCTGCGCGAAAATTGAATATTTCATTAAATTAAATGTCACAGAACTAGTAAAAAATCAATTAAATGTGACAATGATTAATGTTTTAATTGAATGCATATTTTAAAAATGTGGAATGCATCACGGGTTGATCTATAACAGATTAAGAGGGATTTTTTTAATGGATGATGGCAATTAACCCTGGCTTTATAGAAAAAAGCCATATATGGCTTATGGTCGTGGCCAACAACTCAAAAGGAAAAAGTTTCAGATGCGTTCACAATTTTTCTTCATCAAAAAATGTCATGCACATTAAAGTATGCTTAATTATTTTGCACGAAAGATATTATTAAGCAGGAGATTCATTACTAGCAACCCTACGATTAAGTCTCAAAACAAAACACAAACTTAAAAACAAGTGACTGTTTAAAAAGTTCGAATGCATTTAATTTGAAGCCGTATAAGTACATTAATTGAGCAATTTACCTATCAAGATCTGACCGAATAGGTACATGTACTATAGGCATGAATGGACGCTATTCAGACTGCGCTAGTAACCGTTGAAGCATTCACGCGGACATGCGCAAGCGCAGTGCAATTACTGTAGTCCTGATACATGAATGAATTACTATTTTATTGAATTCCTATTATTGGTGGGAGATAATTGTTTTTTGTTTGGATTTTATAAGATTCTGTTCTTGGTACTGGATTTGCGGGTGAGTATTAATTTAGCGTGTTTGGTTTGGCACCGGTTGGCAGGAAAATTTTGAATTAGACGATACTCAAATCTTGAGTTAACAGTAGGTAATCAAATTATTGATAGATATTTTAATTAAAAATGTCAAAGAGTGAAAAATGTGATACTAAAATAAGTTTCCTACTCGGATTTTTTTCTATCTAGATTCATAAGTTATTTAGCACTAATGGCTGTTATTTCGATTGGCACTATACAGCATATTACATAAAAAAATTGCGCGTCATTTAAAGCTACATGGTTGTCCACATAAAAATCAATTAGTCGAAACATAAAAAACGTATCCCAAAACAATTAACGAAAGTTAATCCAAAGTTAAATCCGTGACGTGCGCCCGCCCACATAAAGCATCCGTAAAAAAACGTTGGGTCCACTACCAACTCACGTCTCAAGACACTCACACGTAAGGGGCACGCACACACTCACGCGCACCCATTAGTATGAGCGGCGCGGCGAGGACGTTGCGCGTGCTCGCCACTCGTTCCACGGCTTCTTATTATTATTATTTATTGTTGAATAATGTGAATGGTAATGCGTGGTTGTTCACGATCCCGCATAACACCTGCCGTCTTTTCCCACAGTCGAGCTCGGGCTGGAGGCGCGCGCAGGAAGTGTGCGGGAGTGAGCGAGAGCCCCGACTCGCGTGCACTGCACGTGCGTCACTGTGCCTACGCCCGGGCGCTGGAGCGAGACGGCACGAGGGATAGATTTCGTAGTAGCGTAGCGCGCGTAGCACCGTAGCAGTGAAAAAAAAAGCGCAATATTGGGACGTACGTAACTAATGTTCGTAGCCTCATTTTCGCGGTAATCGATTGTAGAGCTACGCGCTACGCTTTATTACTTCGACGCAATTAAAGCAGATTTAGACACAGATATGCTGACGCTTTGAATTGCAAATTAAATTAATTGATTGGTTATTATATTATGTAAATTTACTTATTTATATGTTGATTATTTTTTTAGCAAACACGGATGTTATGTGAAAAATTTCGTAATGTTTTGGCAACGCGTGCACCTACGTGACACCGAATAATTCATAAAGCGGTGTATGCAAGATTAACTTGACCCTTTCAGTATAGCTACAACTTACTGTATCGAAGCAAAAAAAATCTTTAAATATAATATGATGGAAACTAATGACTTTTTAATAACATTAACCTTGGGCCCGCGGCAGTGAAAGCTCTTAATACCACCAAGTATTATGATCGCTTAATTCGGAGCCAATGGTAATGCACCTGAGGGTTGGATGGTGCATTACGGCATAATGACGACCTGATTGCTCAAATTACATATTGAGGGGTCCACTTTGGGATAAAGCGGACTAAATCTTTGGTAATTTTTGGTATTTATGCCTTAATATGGAGCAAGAGTTTGGTAAAGTGGGGTATACATTTAAATGAAGTCATACAGTGGTAACTGTACTGGGTTCCCGCTGAGTGGTTATTATCTGAGCTGTGCCCCACATGTGTCCCAATAAATTCCTGGTTAATGTAACTTATAAGATTTTATGTATGTTTAGCAAAAGAGTTAAGTAAGTTAAGTAAGTAATGGGGCCAATTCCAGCCAAGGATTTCGTAATTGATTTTGCACAATTTTATTATGTCCAGTTTCAGGGTAGATTTTCAAAAATGGGTTAGCTGCTGTGATCGGTCGGATAAATTTTCAACAGCTCATCGTATCACTTGATTTGCATTTAATTTGTGACGAGTCGATAAATAGGAACTGGGAACCCAGAAACCAGGCATAAAGACCCTTGACCTATATTGGTGTCGGCGTCATTTCTGTCAATAGTGATTGCTGTAATTTGCAGGTAAAATGAGGTTTGTGGCTAGGGTAAGTTTGATTGATTCGGCCGGGGTGATCATTGGGTTAAACCTAGGCTGTTTTTGGGTATGGGCGTCATTAGAAATGACGAAAGGAGTATGTAATGAATGGGATCACCATTCTCACCAGAGAATGGGCAGCACCATTCTCTGTGCATTGCAACAGTTACACTGCGATCGCCAACCCGCCTGCCAAGCGTGGCGATTATGGCAAACACCTCCTTTGGGGGAGGCCTATTGCTAGCAATGGACGTCTTTCAGCTGATGATGATGAATGAATGGGGTTTGCAAGACAGTGTTGTGACGACCATACATGATGTATGTATATGTACTGTGGACACTGATGGCCAAACAATTTATCAATTCCGAATTTTGAATTTCAACTAGATGTAAATTCCTTCCTTACCAAGCAAAACGGACTAATTAATCTTTTTTGCATTGACGTCTGTTCTATAAGTAGTTGTATTATTACAAGTAAATAGCACTAGGTAACTAGTTTAATTAACAGCTATTAGTACAGAGCAGCCATGAGCTCGAAAAATATGAGACAGTATCATCACATCATCTGCCTAGCCTTTTCCCAACTATATATATTAGGGCTCGGCTTCCAGTCAAACCAGATTCGGCTGAATATCAGTATTTTTCGTAAAAGCTGGCAAGACTTTCAGTCCTGGCTGTCATTTGTAGATTTACAAATGACACAGTTTAACGTGCCTTCCGAGGCACGGAGTAGTCTCGGTGTGTTAAGATGATCACGCATCCAGAGAACCACCTCGGCAAGCGTTGCTTAACCTTAAACAGTGTACCTGAGTTTTTAGATTATGAGTTGTAAACCGGTAGCAATGATACTTAAAATATAATATTTCAATTTATGTGGATAATTTAATTTGTTTTTAATTTATATCAATTCATTTTAATTAACTTTGACAGTTTGCACGAATTTTGACTTGAAATGATGTAATTAACTTCTATGACTAATTTGCACGACGAAATTACAGACAGAATAAGAGATCTGTAATTATTTTGCTTAAGAACTTTCTGTACCTTATTTACGCAAATAAATAAATTATTTACTAAAGACCGACCCGTACTGTTATTATTTAGCTACAAGCTCTTCAGCCATCATCATCACAATGCCATAAAATATCATATTACTTCAAACTACATCTCCGTACTTCCTCAACAAAAGACGATGTAATTTTCTCGTTATGCTGTCATATTGGCCAATAGATGATACTCGTTGAATATAGAATAGCCGGTGCATCAATAGGTACCCCGGATGTTCGCAATTTGGTTACGTCCAAGCCATTGAATGTTATAGTTGAATTAACAATAAAAATTGCTCATCCTTCGTCTTTGGTAATACTCTCCTTAAGATCCCTCCACCATTCTAATTTCAACTCTATCTATTGTTAAGTAAAGTTTGAAGTCCAATGTGAGGGTGTGCGGTCAGTTTTTGTAAGGCAGATATTGTCAACCGCGTAGGTCAGTCTATTAAATCGGGTTGAGACCGGATGAGGCGCTCAAGTTTCAGTGATTTTAACAAAAACATCTTATGTTACGTCACTTTATACTTTGTTTACGTCGAGGGTGGTTTTATTTTTAGCTTGCTTTAGTTTGCGTTAGAGCTTAGGCGTGTGTTAGGTTGTTTCTTTTGCGGTTGTTATTTTGCTGTGCCGATTGCTTTGTTAAATATGTATTTTTTATCTACTTCGTTAAGTTCTTTAATCTTTATCATCATGATTGTAATCTTCCGTTCCCGTCAATCGAATCCTAATTTATTATTTAGAGTCAGCACAGCATGTATTCTTCCGCACATCCCTGTTAGCCATCAACTTGATCTTCTTGTCATGCCGCCTGTTTTCTTTAACTACTCATAAATCTGGTAAGGTCACGATTTCCAGGAGCGGCTTTACGGCCCAATGAGCGTCGAACCTCAATGACTGGGTTTTTGCAGCATTTGGCCAACCCCAGAGTCAGTGTGGCCGCCAAATGTGGCCGTTTGGCCTGTAACCCGACCTCGGCTAGCCGATACCTTTCGCCGAGATTCACGCCACATGCTAAAACACATGGCGTGCCAAAGGTCGACCAAGGAGGTAGTTTTTATAGCCTTCCTTGTTTACGTCATGTTAAATCAAGAGAAAAAGAGCCTGTTATTATTCAATAATTCTCTGTAACGACCGTTTTAAAATAGCCGCAAGTTATCACACTAACAGACAGCTAATAAACGACTCGCCACCAATTTATTTCATTGTAATCATGGCTCTCGAGTCGGCCGCAATTGCAAAATAACAAACGGCTCTTAAATACAGTAGCGACGAGCTGGCCGGCAACACCTCGCAGATAAATCAACGTCTCCATTACAATTTTGTTCTTACTTTCGAATAAATAATACTCGCCTCTGTCCCTTTCACGCTTTGAATTTCGAACGCTCACAAATTATTGTTGGTTCTCGTTATTTTATTGTCGTATTAATTTTTTTGCTTTCATTTGAATGTAGAATCTTGCGGCGTCCTTGTCCGGCTCGTGGGCGGCGCGCTGTGCGTCTCGCTTGTGCTCGCGGCGCGGTAGTAGCGTCTCGAGCACGTGCGACACGTTAAAGGCAGATCGTTCCCACGGTCGGGCTCGAGCCAGACGCGCCCCCCGCGCGCCTCCCCGCCCGCTGCGCGTGATTCGACTCCGGACACTCGTGCCAATGAAATAAAGTGCCCGCACAGCACGTTCCAATTGCAAAATGCTATTTGAAGAGTTGAAGCAATGAAAGTGTAGAAAATGCCAACTCTTTCTCTGAAAGTTCAGTGGTCTGGATAGATTGACTTTTAGGCGAAAATCTAAAGGTCATTGCATTGTACGAAGAAAGTCTAGAGTACATATTGACAAAGTGTGCTCATATTGGGCGATCAATACTTCAATCAGTCACTTGACTGGACAGCTTATCATATGGGTAGACACGCATGAAAGTGAAAGGACATGAGAGCTCCAATGATATGCAATCTAGTGATCAGAACGCACAGAGAGGTGATCAAGTTGCGCAACAAGGAGCCGTGTTGTCCCAGTCTAGATTATCAGGCTGCCTGTCAGCATTTTAAACAATAATTAATCGAGGTGATTGTGCAAAATTTAGAGGCTTGTCAGGTGTGGGCGTAGGAGAAATCCCAGTAGCCGGTATAGTAAGGTAGTCGTTGTTAGTGTAATGTAGTCCAGTGCTAGAATGTCGTTGTTCCCAACTTTCTCGTGTTTTGTTGCCGTGCTTATCTGAGAGCACCAGTTTCTCCTTTTATGGGAACATTTCTTGTGCTGTTAGTTTCAACTGACCACGGCTTCCTTAAACAAATTGGCAGGTTTAACAAGAGCCGCTTTTAAACACGGAAGGCCATTACTAGAGGTACTGGTCGCTTTAAAATTGACGGTTCTGTTTTTATACTTTATTGCCTTTTGAGGAAGGTTATTTTTAAATAAAAATAATACATAATGCTTTTGATATTTCTGAAGAATGCCGTACCTAACTAGCATTAAATATTCGTTGATGTAAATGCAAAAGGAAAGACAGATTGCCGCTAGATTGGGTCTAGTTTACTTATCTTTATTTGGTGATTTATGTAACCAGACAATACGGGTGATTTATCACTTCCCCCACAGCTAATTCTATCGTTGTGCGGCAATCAGTCTGTTTAGAAATGATAGGCTGTAACTACACATTATTAGTACTGGCTCGTAACTAATCCTAAAAAATAACAGAAATAAAATAAACCACCAGCAAGATTTTTTTTAGTTTTCCTCAATTTTCAATTGCGATCAATCTAATACTATAAGTAGGCCCTACACGTTACCGCAAACATTTTTTCAACAACTCAACTCTTACAGTACTCCTCGACTTTGCTACGTTAACAATTTCTGCAACAATGCAATGAAAATTAACCCTTGAATGCTTGGGTCGCGTGCGTTCTCTTCTCCCGTGACATAGTACACACGCGACCCTGCAACTAGCGCCAAGAACCGACCCACGAAAATAAAATAAACCTTTTTTTAACCCTTGAAATTGCAACCTGAATCCAACATTTATCAAAAATCCTAATACTCAACTTTTCGAATACCACTACGACTCGTGAACTCATAAGTACTGCAACAATGCTAAAACTTAACCCGTGCAATGCGCGAGTCGCGTGTGTTCTCGTAACTCGTGACATTGTGCGCGCGCGACCCTGCGCCGACACCGCGTGTGCCCGCTGCGCAAGCGCCGCGCATGTCACTTCACTGCCATAAACAGAGAAGCAAGCCTTATTTCATAGAATATCATAAGTACATTATAACTTGTATAAGGTAAGTTATGAAGTGTAGAAAAAGGTGGGATAGCGGATTAATGATTGTGGTGTATTTGTAGAATTGCATCTTTATTTATGAAAGCGTCAAGAAAAGTTAAGGATAAGAAAAATATCCGCTTGGCGAGCAGTAAAAAAATCAGCACAAATTTTATGATGAAAAATTGGCCAGGAAAACTCAAAGAGGAAATACTTTTAGAGACACGTGTCTTTTGAATTTTAGACACATCACATAGATGATTTTAGTATCCCTTACCCGTCACTGATACTTTTATGTCTGTAACTGTACTTTAAGTGGCAAGATTATGTAAAGGAGATAGCAATCACTAAGGTCTGCGCGCACGCATACATAGTGCGCTCGTGCTATTTGACCTCAAGTGCGCGTGCGACTCGGATACGTCATGAATACTGCAACACATGCCGGCTATTTCATGGAATATCATTAAGGTAATTCAAACGCGGATGTCTTAAACTGCATTGTAGACGATTTTATGTAAGACCCTGGTGAATGCAAGAAATCTTTTGGGTGTTTCACGCAATTTAAAATGTGAAAAAATCATTATCTTTTCGTTTTTGTAACATATTCTTAAGATTTGTGATGTTAGATAAGCAAAAAGTACTTTGTACTGTTTGACATTGTTTTTCAACTAGCAATCTATATCAGCATCATCTCCCAATATTTGTAGTTTTCTTAATCTTTCCGTTTCTGCAACTGTAGACTACAAAAGTAGAAATTTAAGAAGTAAATACTCAAAAAAAATTGTAGTAATAAATTGGCAAAAACTACTTTGTACGATATCATTGTTTTTGAACAGTGAGTTGGTTGGTGATGAGATCGATACCTCACCATCATCTAACTCACCCAATATTCCTTTTTCTTCTTCTGCCATTTCCAGTGCAGTTTCGTTTCTTGCGCCATTATTTCAACCATCTTCTTTTTACTATAATTTGGATCAAAATAAAAAAAAAATATTTATTTAAACTAGGCTAAAAATCAGCACTTTTTGAACGTTAAAAATGTACTTCAATGAAGAGAGACTTAAATCGCCCGCCCCATCACTTCCTAGTATTTTAGCTGAGAAGCAGAAGTGGCGCAACCTTCCCCAGTAGAACTTCCATGTAACTTGTTAACATTTCCATTTTTGCTTAACAGTCATAATTACGTTTCGCTAGCAGAACTTTTGACTGTTTAGCAAATGTAATGTCTTTGCGACCTCATTGAGCGCGTGCGTTTGCGCAGGCGCGCCGCTATCTGCGGAAGCGATGCAAAGTACGTTAATTTGATGTCACATTGTTCTCTTGTAAGTAGGTATGTTTCGGCCTTTAATTTAGTTTATCTTGGTATGTTACGTGGATCGTGTCTGGTTGTCAGTTTAGGAAACATTTATATTCTTGTATCTTTTTGACGAAACCACTTTGACAATTCAGAAGTGCTTGAAAATGCTTTATTTGCAATAAATGATTTGATTTGTTCAATATCAAATCCATCTATCGACGTTCCATCGTCGACTTTGTCTCTGTTATCTATGACCTAGACTAGAGTCAAGAGCAAACCCATATTAACGATGTAAAAAAAAAATGTGTTTTTAAGTAAGTACACTACTTTTTTATCACGATATGCGTTCTTCAAACTTAAAGATAGATGAAAAGGTTGAAGAAGTGTATTTAACGCACTAATTGATGAAGTACAGTACTAATCAAGCTACTAACTGCTATTCTAGGTACACCCCCCATAAGAGAGGATCTGATAAATACTAGGACGTAAGAGGAGACATTTATTTGTTAAGATTAGCCAACGGTGCACGCCCTGCCTTATAAGTAGCAGTAGGACTCATTACTATACTGTGCTAATAGCGACTACGATAGCGTCACCTTACACCGCGGCCACAATACGGTACCCTTATCTACGAGTACCTTCCACCCTATCACCACTACAATCACACTTTAATTAACGTACGAGCTTGCTACTCCATGATTTTACTTCGCTACTTTCTTCCTATCATCATAAAATCAGAAACATAAAATTAAAAAAAAAAAACAAAGCACAGAAGCCGATGTGAAAATAACAACAATACGCTTCCTACGCGTGTACGCGAGAAAATCACAAAAGAATCGAATAACTAACGGAGCGAGATCGATTATCATTTTCATACAATCGACTATCTAAAGGTCACGCGTAATGCTATTCAGTGTACACACAGCTTACATTACTCTATACTGAAGAAACCATCCATAAGTTATAAAGAAAACAACTTAAGGAAACATTTTGTACAGCGAAAATCGATCTGAATCACTAATGATATAGAGTAGATATTCGGTAAAAATAGATTCCAAAGTAACTATTTGAGACTATTTGTAAAACATCAAAATGTGTACGTGTGTTATCGCAACTTCGCACGTTTGTGTTAAGTATTAAGAACTAGAATCACATGTCCTTTTTATGAACAGAATGTATCGTAAGCCAGGAAGCGCATTGTTAGGTCACGTTCTCACAACTCCCCTTTTCTTCGAGGGGGAATAAATAATTGCACTTTTTTCTGTCGCATATGGCCAAGGAAAGGGATTGTGCAAGATCGTTCCCACGGTTCGCCCCTTGGGCATAAAGGCCGATCGAGGTCAAGAAAAAATACGTGCCGGCATAATGTGGGGGTCGCTATTGTACGGCAGATGCGCGCCATTTCTAGGGTTAAGTGCGGACTCGTTTGAAAAGTGAATTGATTGACGTCATACTGCTTGGGAATCTTATTGGATACTTTTTTGTTTGGCCATGTTGGTAGTTCGATATGCTTGACAGATAGGTACCTATATGGAAAGTGCGATTTTTTTCGAAGGTGTGGAAGACGGATTTGTTTTTATTGCAAAACAGCAAGTAGAAAAATTTAAATGGCATATTTTTTTGTGGTAATCGGGTTTCATAGTAGTACATAGTAGTACTATACGAATATTTTTGCAAAAGTTTCTGCTGGAATGTGGAAAACCTCATTTCGCAAAACGCCGAAAAGTTAACCTTTAAACACGAGAGAGTCAGTTTTTAGTTTTGATCGAGTTAATAACTTTGCTGAAATTGTGTAGAATCTTGAAAGCTAAAAATAAAAATTATTTCGTGAACCACCTAGATAATATGATTTTCATGTCATCGCTGAAGTAATGCCCAAATCAATCATAAGATTTTTTTTGCTAAACACTTACCAAATACCCTTATGTATACGGGTTCCAATTTCAAAATCCATTCGCGTTGCAAGACCACTATTAATATTTAAAAAAATCGAACAAAAAAGAATTGCACCTTTTCTAAGGCGTTCTATATTTGAAAACTGGTCGCGTTCCCACGATCGCTCGCGCCAGTTGCGCGCGTCTTCCCTGGATCTTTTTTTTTCTCTATTATTATGGCGATATATTGTGTGACAAGCGAATAGGAACGGTATTATGTACTTATATGTTTTTTCTGTTAAGTAATTATTGTTATTCAAGTAAAGAATAATTGATACAAAGTATGGATATGCGAATTGAATCTTTTTAAAGTTCAGTTGATTGAACATTATAGAGATATTTTCACAGGGAGACTAAATAGGTATGTTTAAAAAAGTTCGTTCTCATACATCACCTAGGAGTTAGACGAATGTTATAATTAAAAACAAACACTTCATTATTCAAATAATGTTTTCACGCTTAGTTGCCCTGTGAGTAATCATAATACACATTCAATCAATAAGGGGCATGTGCATAAAAAGTTTCTTACATCAGATTACCAAATCTATGTAAAATTGAATTCAAGCATCCTTTATCCTAAGTTCAATTTCGTTTAAAGAGGTCCTCAAGAAAGAAACGAAAATATAGTCGAAAATGGAGCTCTATGGCCCTGTTTTCAAATTCGTATTTGGAACGCGTGGGTCGACACCGGGTGACGACAGTTGAGTCTCGAGCACACATTGCGTTTTACGCGAGGATCCGTTCCCACGATCCACGCGACATATGGCGCGCGCTGGCTGCACTTACGCGTGATCAACGGTGACGCGTGCACAAAAAACTCACTCGGACTTAGCGGATCTATAGGATGATGCTTTCCCGTAAATAGAGATAAGAAACCGGTATAATGCGACGTCGTTTACCGGCTTTTTTCAGGTGATAAGGCTGTTTGTAACTTTTGATGATGAGATTGTTCGCTAGGCTGTCAGGCCGGTAATTAGAAATTGCGGATTTGTAACTGTACTGTTTGCTGTTTTTTGTCAAATGTGTTTTGTATCTAGCAGGATCAGCGTATCAAATAAAAATCTAACTTAGTAGGTATTTGATAAAATACCTACACAGAAAATTCCTGAAAATAATTTTCATGATTTTTTATGTTTCTTTACAACTCCAAAAGAAGGAATACTGAATTGAATTGTTTGAACAAATCAAAGCAATAGTTTTCCAATCACCCAGACAAAATCAACGCAACCCAAATTCCAAAATCAAATTATAAAGCACATTACGAAAAAAGTAAAACACAAGAAAAAGAAGTTCAAAACACCAAGGTCGAGTGATTCCGAATTTGAATTTCGGAATAGTATTTTTTTTTTAGTTTTTAAGGCGGGGGGCAGGTGGTGGCGCGCGCAACTGTCGTTGTTCCCACGGTTCCGCGGCTCGGCTGAACACCGGGCAACACCGGCCGGCTACATACATTGCCATGTGAAACCGTGTCATGATTGCCAATTAACAAAATTATTGAGCTACTTATGTTTGTGTGGCTGTCCTATTTGTCGTTAATGGTTAGTAGAGCGTGGACAGTGGGCAGTCTAATTTGGGAGTTAGGGTTGTGATTTGTGTTGTTTTTGATTTGCTATTGTTACAGGTTGGCACGTATTAGTCAGGGAAAAGAAAACTTCAGGTTTTCCTGTTTTTTGGAAAATTTTATGAAATAGAAAATATATGGAAAACTGGAATGGAAATCTTGATAATGTTCTAATGTTTTTTTTCATTGTTTTAAATGCAATTTGAAAGAAAATATTGGATATATACCTAAAGGAAAACCGTGTCATGATTGCCTATTTGTTAATGATTAGGTAGTAGAGCGTAGACAGTGAGCAGACTCTATTTGGGAAATAGGGTTCTGATTTTTGTTGTCTTTGGTTAGCTTTTTCTTGTATGATGATGATGACACGACGTGTCAAATATATCAATAATAAATTCATAATTCTTTTGATCAAAATTTTAATTACGAATATTACCCATATGACTAATTTAAAATATTTCCTACCGTAGAAATTTAAATTTCAATAAACCAACAAAAAACTAAGGACATATAAAATATAATGGAAGTACTCAGAAAACACATGTGTGTGAACATCAAAAACAAATTAAAGTCACACCTAGGTAAAGCACAAACAGCTCGATAAAATTGTGATATCATGAGTAAAGTATGTGGTTTAAGTACGACAACAAGAGTCGTGTGCTCGCACGTGCTGGCGTTTACTTAACAATTAGAGTGACAATGCCCTAATAGCGTATTGTTTCGTTGTTGCTATACAACGGATCTATCACGGTATTGTGCCCATCTAATTGTAGTTCGGTTGTTATTGATGTTGATATCGCCGTTTAGGTTCTGATTTTGATGGACGGTGTCGTTTATTCGTCCTTAATGTTAGATAAGAAAAAACACGTGGTTTTTAAACTTTAAATAACTTCACTTTTTTAACCGTAGAAAACAGTCAAATAAGTTCCACTCTACCTGAAAAAATATATCATTGTTGTATATATAAGTAATAAGTAGCAGTAGTAGTAGTAGTAGTAGTAATTAAAAACCATTCACTACCACAAGATTTTTCTTCCGTTTTCAAATTATGTTCATTTTAAAAATAGGAGAAAAACATCACTTACTATATTTCTAGATTTTTATTTTAGTTTTCCATTTATTTTCTATCCAATAAAATTTCCCCAGGATACGGAAACATATGAACTTTTTCCCAAGTTAAACCTACAACATTTTTTTGTGAAACTATGTTACAAAATACGATTTTCACAAAAATACTTGTAATCAATGGTCGGTTTTGTTTTTAATCGATTCGAATGTTCGATAATTCCAAATTCAAATTACCTATGTTTAAACATGGAGTTGTATCATCCTCAAATCAGAGCCATCTACCGTGCAACCGTTGCACTAAACTGGACAGATTCCCTTTCAACATAGACAGGGGTGTCGGAATTCGGAAGTATTTGCAAGACAATAGATTCGCAGACAATGTCTTCAGGTCAGAGTGCATTTAATCCGTGGGAAATATTGCAATATTGGAGGGTGATTCTTGTATATAAAGTGTACGGTACAATTTCATGTTCAGTTATTTGAGTGTTCTCGACCAGGAAGTAACGGTACCTTGTGACTGATCTGATTTGCAGTGTAGTGATGTGATTTTAGTGCTGCTAAATATGTTGGGTTTAGTGTATTGAAAATGTTTAGTTTTGGTGAAGTGAGTGGTCGTGTTCCAAGTGATGTGGTAAAGTTAAAAAGTGAAGTGTTTTGTTCTAAATCTGGGGTGTGATGATTCTACAATATGGACACTTAGTAGTTCAAGAATTAATAGTGTAATTGAAGTGTAGAAACCGTAGTGTGGTTAGCACGTCGACTAAGTATTTACAATCTAACCATAAGATTTTCCAAATTAAGTGATGCCATAGCCTGTCTGCAAACATGAAAATAGGTTTTTTTTGTATTATTTAGTAAGTAAGTAACGAAAATTATAATCATCTATGATTTAATTTGGACATATTGTTCTGCCTTGATATAAGACCTACATAAAATTAACACTCTCCACAAGGAAACTACATGCCAAATTTCAGTTTTCTACGACCAGTAGTTTCGGCTGTGCGTTGTCTGTCAGTCACTCAGTAACGGAAGAATTTTATATTTTAGGATATTCCAGCAAACTCTAGGTTTATCCATAAAGGTACCACTGCAGGAATTCAGAGTAAAACCCATTATAGATCATCAGCTCATTGCCTGTTAAAGACAGAAAGATCTAAAATACTTGTTCCTTCATCTCACAACAGTCTACAAAAAACCCATAATTAAAAGTCGGATCACACTCTCAACGTGACTCATATAACACTAAGTATGTATGTATAATTACAACGCATTGAGTAAATTATTTGAAGTCGAGCAGATAGTACATATGTATAATGGGTCGTATCAGTTGTGCAATGAACGGAGTGTGTCGCCAACAAGTGCTTCAATGACTCACTGTGTTTGGTACTCATAAGGCGAATTGGATTTCTGCTTAATTATGTATTAATTCAGCAGAAATCTAACTCTTCCGTTACTGGTGACTGAGTGACTGATAGACAACGCACAGCCGAAACTACTGGTCTTAGAAAACTGAAATTTGGCATGAAGGTTCCTCGGGGAGTGTACAGGAGCACTAAGAGAGGATTTCCCGAAATTCCTATGGGAACGGGAACAACGGGATATGCGCGTACGAAGTCGCGGGCAAAAGCTCATTAACATATACCTAATTTAAGTAATCACTACGGCCCACTTACACTAACCTGAGTTAACTTTTAACTTAGTTTAGGTTTGCTAACACGAGGTTATATAAGAAATGTTTTATACATAACGGCCCCGGGTAGAACTTACTCGGAGTTAAAAGATAACTGTGGTTTTTGTAAGAGGGCCCTACAGTCTAATACTTAGAAAAATATAACCGTATGTTTAAGTACCTACTGATTAGAATATATTTTTTCAATCATTTGAATTTAGAATCGGCAATACCGTATTTAAGCTGTTTTTTTATAAAGGTACCTATAGGGTGTTCATACCAAGTTATACCTAACTGCTTAATTGAAGCGTTTATTGCCATTATGGCTCTGGTCATGAAGCAATATATAATGTTTCGATGTTAAAAACACTTTCATTACCTTATTAGCAATATATTATGTAAATGAAAAAAAAAGTACACAAAAATATAATAAGATTTATGATATATTATGATTGTATTTTACTACAAAAAATTGTTTTCAAAGGTTTGACATTGTTTTAGTATTATAATTGCTAGAAAATTGATGGCAAAAAATTTTGAATCATGACTTCTCGGTTTTAAGAATTTATTTCTCCATAGAACATAACATATGTAAATACTTAACAATCTAATGACATGGTGCTCTAAAAGTAGTTGCGTAACATCTTCACACAATCATTGTAGTAAACCTAACATCACCAATGCACTACTATCACTAGTACTTTCCTAGCATAAAAGGTCAGAAGTCAATATTTGTCATCATCAACGCAATGAGTCCTTAACAAGAGGGTTTACCAACGATTCTCCTTGATTAAACCATGCATGACACAGTAAGCTCTATTGCATGTTGCTTTTGCCTTAAAATATAAACTGTTAATTAATGCAAGCATGCAATTACAATTTAAGATATTTGAAAAGTGAATCGTCTTTTTGGTTGTCATTTTGTTTTTTTAAAGCGTGCTCTACACTGTTTGCCTATTTACTTCCTGAATGCCTAGATTTCTTGGTCGATTAGAAATGTTTTAGAGCATGTTAGATTTTAGTTCCGTATGCTATTTGTGTTCATTTTGACTCCAATACGAGTAAAATAAATTATTCAGTAATATATTGATGGGTAACTTAATGGCTGCCATAATGGCGCTACCGTGTACAGCCTTAATAAAACATCGCCTTAATTAAGCTCTCGCCAGCTCATCGTTGACGCAAGCAGTTGTTGACACGATCAGTGTGTGCCATCATCTGAACAAACAGTTGGATGATATCACCGCCGGTGTAGACCTGGCTTACACAGGTGGTAGTGTCTCCTTGTTTCTGTTCTACGCTTAATCATGTGACTTGACTTAGTGGAGCGAAGGCTGTATGATATTGTCATTTGCGGTTCTTTTTTAAAGTTGGTACATTTTTTTCTTGCATTTTTTTAGAGGAAAGACTTACACATCTACCTACTTATATCTTGGCTAAGTCTAAAAAAAAGAATGATAAAGCCGATGGATAAAATTTCCACGATAGTTTGTGTATAAATTGTCCTTATGTTTATTTGCACTATTATGCGCAATGCAACTAAGAATTAACAAAATTTTGTTTCGAGATGTAATATCAAAACAAGAACAAAAGTTCCCGTAATACCCAGATGATAGTCCCGTGAAATGGTTTTATATTCCGTTCTAATTGCCTTAATCGCTTTTATAGCATCGGCAGCACCCTAACAGTAATTTAATTGTAATTGAAAACTAATTAACTCTCCCGCCAAGCACAATCTTCAATTAGCTATAGATCATAATAATTACGGGTTTGTAGCACGCCAAGCAGCCCAGATTCAATTACAGAATGACCCTTCCTTTCAATCCTAAATCTCTGCACGTGTGTACATAAGAAATCGCCAATTTCTTTTAAAAGTAACAATGGTCATGCACGTGTACAAAGAAAATTCCGCATTCGAAATTAGAACGAAAAAAAAAGTTAACCCAAATTTTGCAAGAGTTGCGGAATTCGAAATAAGGGTTGCAAAAAATCCTTTCTAACCCGAGCGTCCGACGTATCGAACACGTGCATGAGGTAACAATGCGTCGATGACTCACGAACGAGCCTCGAAACGTCGATACAGAACGCCGTATTATTAAACTGGAAAAAGAAAAAAAAAGATAAGCGTTCACTCGTCGTACCGCGTCAAGGAATTGTACATCTGCCGAAATTTCTCACGGATCCGTCGCTCGCGTCGAGCGTCGAGCGCTACGTATGGTATTATTACACCGGACCACTTCGCTATCTCTACCCGCGTATTATAGATCTTGTTCTGGTCTGTTCTGGTAATTATGACGACGGGCCTAGCGGTACCTCACGCTGGGTACTTTTTAATCAATAGTAGCAATTAGCATATCTGGTTTGAGGCATTTAACGCGACGTGAACAGAATTATGCAAAGCTTGGGATGCAAATTATTACAGTTGACTTGTTATTGATACTGAATGGGCTTTAAGAGATGAAAAGATCTTTTAATTGCGAAATTGCGAGTTGTCTTTATGGGTAGTAAAGGCATGCTGGACATAAATAATTTTATTATATTCATCTTTTTAGGCGTTATTTTATGTTATACGATATGAAAAGTGTTTTGCGACCATCACAATTGGGTTTTTTCTTGTTTTTATATAATTTTCCACGCTGTACATTTCGTAAGTCTTTGATTTTGCATGTTATCGAACGTAGACTTTCCCAATAGCCATTTAGGGTTATCCCGGCAAGTGAGCGAGTTACCAAATACCGGTACCGGGCTGCACTGCCGGATGACATCACATATTTCCTACTTGCGTCATGAAAATTGAGACTGGATAATCACCTGGAAACTTCGGGAAATTCTGATTTTATTTCGATCCGGAACTTTCTGAGACTTATGTAGGACTCTTGTTCTTGTTGATTTTTGCTTGGATTAAAAAGAGAATGCACAAAAACCACTAATCTTTCTTTGAGTGTGACAGTTACTAACAAAATTAAAATGTTTGATTCTTACTAACAAGTTTATAATTTGCTGTGAGAGCATAGTCATCTGGTTTTATATGTTATTGTTAGACTAACCCTTATGTGCCGTGATTGATAACGAAAAGCATAGTTTTCATACACAGAAAATTAACAACTTGCTTTTTTCTTATATAGTTATTCATGGGAATTTTCCTTTCTGGTGTTGATTTTCGTAGGAATTTCCCTTTACATAGTGTGTTTGCATGCTGCAAATAAAAAACATTAACATAAACACTGTTTGATCCTAATACTAACGGGTTTATGAAGTATTTTTCGGTTGTTTTAATTAATATATGTACGCACATATGTTTGTTCGTGTTACATACTTGTAGTTATTTTTAAAAAAATGTGCATCTCCAAAAGTTTTTCTTAGACCTGGAAATTGTCTGTTTTTGGACAGATAATTAATTTGCATGGCTTTACGACACGTTTTCAACTAACAGATTAAGTTCTTACCTGTAGTTTGTAAGGTATAATTTGCATGATTATCACTAACATGTTTTTCTTTATAACAGCACGTTGAAACAATTTTCTTTTGTTTCCGTTTCCACTTGAAATAATTTTGGCATTATTTTGCACCCTGCTTTTGCACGTGATCTGATAGCAATAAATCTGCATTACTATACTGCAGCTTCTTTTATCACACTTTTCTTTTACTACTAACAATAGTAAAGCTAACTAACAATACTAACAAATGAATGGACTCTATAGTAAATGCATTTGCGTAGTGCTTTCAAAGATGCACGTGCTTTTAGCATAATATAAATAAATTTCTTCTCATTGTGATAAACCAATTGTTCCTCTTTCCTTTATCTCTATTATTTGATTGCACAATGCGTTCTGAATTTAAATAGTACGATTTTTTACTTTTTCAAGACGTGTTCGAACTTGTTGGAGGTTCCATTTTTGCAACAGGTTGAAACTTGTCCCCAGGGTGGTTTGACTTTTAACTATACCTTGTATCTTAACCTTTTTTCTCGGAGAGATGCTTATATGTGGTTTTGCGTGGAGAGTCTGTTATTATCGTCTCGACTACTATGTAAGGTGCTGGTATTAAATTGAAGGTTTTTACATGAATAATGAAAGTGGTTATGTTGATGCGATGTATAATGCATGTGCGATGTGGGTGTTTATTACTGAGGCTGTATCGAGACGGTCGTGTCGTGGCTTGGTTCTTAATGATCGCAAATGTTACTTAGAGTCTTAGATGATGGGTTTTTCAGATTTTCTGTTTTCTTTACTTTAGTAGTGATAATGTTTTTGTCATTATGAGCAAATATTGTATGAATGTTACTTCAGAGTAATTTTTTTATTTTTATTTTTTTTGACAGATTTTTATAATGATTAAAAAATTAGATAGAACTGTATTATGGGTTTGATATTATTGTAACCTCATTGTAATGCATGCCAATTATAATTCCACGCAAACATTTCAGGACTTATACAGTGAATCTGAATATCTATTGATAAATCCTAATCCTAAATCTACAAATCTCATGATCAAATAATTTATTTCTCTTCCATTAGCATAATATCTTTCCGAACTAGAGCCGATTAACTTTTACGACCAGCATTTACGTAACACTCACAGCACAGTACGTGCCTAATTATATAAAATAAATAACAGTTCAAAACAAGAGAGTTAAGTCGGCGTCTAAAAAAAGGGACCATTAAAAGTCCGGTAGCTGTGCCTCGGGCCTGCACGTGCGCCTGCGCACAAAATGTTGCTCTCCGAGTATGGCGGGGCAAGAATGGTGGCTCGCGCCGTAGCCCGCGCCATGGCCCGCGACCACCTCGTCCGACCACTTTTTGGTTCGAAACCAAGAAAGTCCAAGTAGGTTTTATACGATTCTGTCTCGTCTTATTAGTACTGAACCTTGCGGTTTTACTTTGCTACTGTATTGAGATTTGTGTGTTTTTGTGTTTGTTGTGGTGTGTCAGGGTTTAGGTAGGGTTGTAGTCGTAGTAAAAGATAGCAAATTCATTTCAATTCGTATATTATCATATAACACGAGTAAACGTTAATAAATTATCCCTAAAACAATTAAAGCTCGATAAGGAAGATCACAATACTAAAGCTCACTAATTCCCTAACTTATTAATTTATACAATACAAAATATTTTCAAAAAATATCACAACACTATCGAAATTACAATTAAAGCTTTCGAGGAGTTATCACGAGTATTGAGCAGGCCTATCCTAACTTATCCCTATATGGCACCTTGAACTAAGTTAAAGCTAAGATCACAGACGATTGCGGAAACCAACGGAGCAGGCACTGGTTTCACGGAAGACACTGATTGTTGTCAAGTTGAGTGTTGCAATTTAGGCTTGCACCCAGCGGTCCTGGAGGACGGGGTACTGCTGCTCCGCGGTCTGGCACTCGGTGTAGCAGTGCGCTGCGGCGAAGTCACCCTCGGCCTTGGAGACGGTGGTCCAGAAGAAGGTGCCGGCGTCGGTGCGGGCGAAGTGAACCGGTACGTAGAAGTTGTCGGGGGTCACTGGCACAAGGTCGCACGTGTCGTCTTCGTTGTAAACGAGGAAGGCAGCGCCAGCCGGGCATGCCTGCATCTCCTCGCACAGCTTGCGCTCCAGCATCTCGTTGCTCGAGTTCTGCTCCTCCTCAAAGCACGTGTCGCAAGTTTTGGCGGGAGCGCGCTTCGTAGACTTCTTGATCAGCTTCATCAGGGGCCTCAGCAGCGCTTTGATGCCGCTGTTCTTCATCTTCTCACTGTTGTATCTGTTCTCGTTGATCGAGTTGTTTGTCGCGATGATGTACTCGTTGTTGGCGTAGTAAGACATGTTGAAAGATTTGATAGATAGATAGTAATAGTAGAGAGCGTGTGTCGCTAGTGAGATCACAGGCGGGAATGTGGGGCTGCATGGGCCGGTCGGGCTTTTATAGTGCGCGCGCCGCCCCCGGCACAAAAGGCCCCGCGTACGTGAAAAGCTCCCCTTTGTATGTGTGGGTGAGTCAAGTGGTTTATTCGATACCCCGATATGCATTTCGTATTTCGTGACAGGTCTTCATAATTTTGGTAGAGTTGAGACAAGTCTTTTGGACATCATATTTTTGGGGATGAGTAAATTACTGCTAGCTTGTTTATAACTTAAAACAAATATATTAAAGAGATTGCATTAAGTTTCAATGCTATTGGAATATGGCCTTTTTTAATTTAAAGATGTGTATTAGATATGTGCGAAGCAACTAAGATTTTCTATCATCTTTGCAGAGGTAGCTTTACTGTGTTTACATGTGTGAATTTCTCATAGAGCACTTGTCGGTTAATTTTCACATGTGTCTATTTGATTCTTATTATCATATCAAACAAGTGTGTGGAGGGGTTTCATGGGAAAATCGGTCACGTGCCGTCCACACGCCCAAGTGTGGGCAAACACAACACATGTTGATTGCCCCCCGTCCCCTGGGGCCGCAGTGGCCGCTGTGCGACAATGCGATTGTTATCCCTTTACCGAGGTCACTAAGTCAGGGGGGCCGACCCTCGCGGCCAGTTCACGCGCTACTCACGCGCGCGTCACGAGACCCTAATAACGCTACGATTTAGGGTAGCCGCAGTTATTAATTGATGCTTTCTTGTTTATTCTATCATTAAGCCCTGAATATATCATGATAATATCATCGCCCAAAGAACAGAGCGCAATAAATTGAAGTGTTTCCATTTGTAATTCTTACACGTAACCCTATCTTAGATCCGGAATTTGAATCATACAAGTCAAAGTTCATTAGCATTTTGTTTACAAAAAGAATTATTAAAGTAGGATGCCACCTACACAAAATATTCGGCTCGTACCGGTCCAAACATGTAGATTTTTTTCTTAACATGTCCGAAGAGAGTATTACAAAAAAATTAAGTTTAAAAGAAATCAGTGTAGCGGTGATAGTGGTTGCTCAGCCAATGGGGTGCGCGCGCGTCGGCAGGTGCTACGATCCGAAGGCTCTCGCACACACACGCTCGCAAACTAAATATACGATCTCTGAACACGTGCATTCGAACAGGACGCATATATGCAGGCTCAGGGGTCGCAAGCGAGACGCTCGATATTTTTTATCGATATGAATAGATTCACGACTCCCTCATATCCGAATAGGGTAACGCAAAGGCTAATTTGGTTATTGAAAATTGAGGGGTTGTTCGTGGGAATGCTCCTCGTTCCTAGGTTCCCAGGGTTGCTCGCACATTGAGTTTTTTTCGGCAATTTGAGATTCGGAACGACGACAGATGGCAAGCGGTCGATCGTTCCCGTTCTGCTTTGTTATAATAAATCGTATGGGGTATTGGAATTAAACATACCATTTTGATGGCTCAGCGCGTTTGTGAGGGGGTTGAGGGGATGAAGATGTAAACAAGTGTAAAAGGGGTCAGTGGAACTCGACCGACTCTGTAATTAAATGTCTATTAGGAGCATTTTGAGATGATTAGGAGATATTGTTAGGGGTTGAAGATCATTATAATGATGGCGATCGAAAGATTGCTTCAGATGATATGAATGGAAGATTTACGATGCAAATTAGAATGAGTTAGATTCTTATAATTGACTTGAATAGGTTTTATTGCTCGATAATTATATATCTTTGAAACGTAAACGAGGAAAGGTGAAATAATTAAGCATCACAATTCCTTACTATTTCTACCTTTTGCGTACTCACCGCACCGTGAAAGATACTAAGTACCCACGAAGCGAATCTACCATGAAATAAAACATATTCCCATACATACTTGCCTATAAATTTGTCACTTTTTTCAGGCCATCGTACGAGTCCAGTTTCCCACGTTCTGAAGATGCAAAAACTACAAAATAAAGAATAGATAGAGGGAAGATACTTGTGTGATTTAAAAAGCGAAGCATTGTGCCCTGCGGCGTGACAAGTGAGTGTGACGTCACACGATAGTAGCGTGGGGTGCATAATGACGATCCCCTATTGTTAGTTGTTTGTGATTCCACTTGTTGCGTTCGAGGGTGAGGTCAGATTGTATTCGATTTTTTTTTGGGAACGTGAAATATGATTTGGCTGAGCCAAGGTTTATTTTTGACATGTAACAAAAGGTACGTAGCATGATGTGAAAAAGAAAAATGTGCCCTAACGGCCACAAGTTGTAAAAATGTAAATAGAGTAGCAGTTTCTTTCTTTAAAAATCTGTAGATATGACTGAAAAAGTTAGTTGGTAGGTGTTTCGGGTATTTTTTAGCAAAATACTCGTTTTGGAAATGAGTTCTTTGAAAATGGAAAATTGTTGTTTTTGTTGTTATCATTGCGCTATCAGTGTTGCAGTGAATTCTGGCAGCAAGATCGTGCTTTACGTTTTTGTTGATGAAACAACAAATTATATTTATTTCAAGTGTTTGCGAAATTCGAACACAGTATTGCAACATTTCAGTGAGTGTGGCTTAGGCCTTTTACCTTATAAAGAATTTAGATTTGTAGAATTTGGCAAGCTCTTCTGTTTTTACTTCTGTAGCTCCTAACTATCTGCTGTAGGCAGCGGCCATATTTTTATGTTTTCTTTTGAGACTCGGTTTAATAAACTAAGTGAGAAATGCTTTAATCTAATCTAATAAGAATCTGTGATAATGTTGTATCATGTGATAAGTTTTATATTAAATTATGTTAAGTTGTATTTATGTGTTAAATAGATAATATAAAAATGTTCTATTTGTAAATAACGTTTTATTTATTTTGTATGTTATACTAGTATGTAGATTTGATATATCTTTAGTTTTATTATGCTTGGTTAAGTTTTGAGTACATTAGTATCTTTGCAGTTAGTTTTTAATTTTGATCGACAGTGCCTTACTAATAATTAAACGTGCCTTATTTAAAAAAAATGTAAATAATTATTCCCTTGTTAATTATATCCATATCATTGTAAATAATTAGAGCAAGATATCTTATTTTAAGTTGTATTGGTTCTACAACCTCAATCCTGATTTATGGATCACAAAAACTATCCTTCATCTCAAATCGAAAAACGACGTTTTCCAACTGTCAAAAAGTGAAAAAAGTCTCTTCGATCCCCTCTATTGCGTGCGTGGGAATTTCAGTTACGGTATCACTTGAACTGAACTTGGGGGTGGAAAATAAAAGAATGTATAAATCACCCCTAATCGCTTCTTTTGTTGGCTTCTACACTTGTTGCATCACCACATTGTATGAGATTTTTGTACCACAGTATTACTACCCACCCCTAAACTTGTTCATCCCTTAAATGCGCCTTATTTCGTTGAAATAGGGATCAATGTGATCTAATCGTATTTTGTAACTTGTAAGGTACTATTTTGTCGAGGGGCCAAAGTATATGGGGGCGGTAAATTTTAGGGGTTGTCGAACAATTAAGTGAATCACAGGTAAACTTATTTTATACTGGATAAAAAAAAATGAAGATTTGCGTGAACCCGAACCTTTATGAATAATGGATGATGTATTTATATATTTCTAATAAGTTGTTTTTATTATATTATAATGTAAATGTGTTATATGTTTAATATTAATAAATCTTTGTATCCGTAGTTTATGTTTCCTTTATAACCCTAAATATTAATTTCCGCCTATGAATTTATTTGCATTCTTATTCAGCGCTTTTATTGATAAGCATATTAATATATTTAACTAATCTTAATGTCCAATTGCATTAGTGTTTCTTCTCAGCGTTTAGAAAAGGTAAATTATTTTATCCATTTTCTATTTGTCAGATAATTTAATTACCTCTTAAAATAGAAAGGTTAAAGGGTCGACTTTTTTAGGTTCATTCCCTTGGCTGTACAATCTTCATAGAATCAACTTCAGTAAAAGAAAGAGTTCGGCTCTTATGCTGTTTTGCTTTTATTTTCAACGTAAGAAACTTCGTCTAATGAGGAGGAGGCTGTCATTAAAGGAGCAAAAGGAGGTGGGAGGTGATAATAAGCCTCCATTTTCGGATATTCTCGTTAGAGCCACGGTGTGACTGCGAGCGATTTGATTATGACGACGAATACGAATTCATATGTCCGAATCAGCCCAGTGGTGATATAAGTTAAAAACGGCAGTTCGTTTTTAACTTAGATTGAGTCTTGATACAGAATAAACGCAATACTTCTTAACAAATCAGCGATAAAATTTGCTGTTCAGTACATTTTGTCAAGTTATGCGCACAGCTTCGCGATTTCAGTGTTAGTCCCATAGTAAAAGTTGTTCACAATGATGAGTACAATGACCCCTTAAGAGGTATTGCGTTAATTATGTAACACTTTGTATACAGCACGAAACAGACGGATTTTGTGTGAAAAATGGTATGACCTTATGCTTGTTGGAATGAGCCTACTATGATTTACATACAGTCATTTTTTAAGAGTAGAAAATCACCTACTGAAAAGTTAATTTCACAGAAATAAATAGTCCCAAAATGAGAATAAGTAATGTGATACGAAAATGCTACGCGGCTACGAAAACCGAATCGCCTTCAATGAGACGTAGCCTTACGTTAGCATTTTATTTTGAATACTTTGAGAAGATGAGTTCGGGAGTACTGCGCTTAATAGCCTGGGAGTTGTACTCGGGTATTAAGTTTTATAACGATACTCAGTAAAAAGGATCGTTATAACTTAAAAGTATTAATTACAGATTCGACGCGCTCTGTTTTGACGGTACAATAAAAATCAAAATAATTGTACTTTGTCTTTTTCTATTCCACATTTATAGGAATTGCTCTCAGTTATTATGAAGACATATTATTATACGATATTTCTGTTTTATTGTTGGTGTTAGTTGCTATTAACTTAAGTTGGTGTCGTAAAATTGTTCATTTTGTTTTAAGATGTAAAATGTATGTTCATTAAATGTTAATTTTTCACCTGTTGCTTATTGTCTATTAAAATAGTTAATGAATGTGTTTTTTATTTGTGAGTAACTCATGGTCATAATATTTGAGTTCATTACTATTATTTAATGGAGCATTTTATCGCATAATTCAACAACTTCAATGTGCAATTTTTGAAATTGTCAAACGCTAATGAATTTTTAGCTGCCAATGGCATCACCTAACTTGCTATTTATTAACACTGATTGTTAGTTGTTAAATAATATTTTATTTTTAATAGACCCCATGTTAAAGACTGTTTTGCATTATGTTCCAAAATCACTGTGAACAATCCTGTAATTGCGTCCTGTAACATGTTGCAACTCTGACCCCCAAGATACAACCAAATGTATAGTTTGGAAGTCATCGTACATCCTATCCTCCCCGATCTTGTAAATGTACAATTTTATTTAATTTGTGTAACATTGATAATACGATAATTTATTTTGAGAGACCGCGTTTTATTAGGTACTTCTTAAAGATGATAGTAATGTTTGAATACTCCTGTTATTTCAAAATAAAAAATCAGAACCAGGCCCAGGTCGACGGTGTGTTCATAAACCACAACGCGCTCTTCAAAGAGATGTCAGCATAGAAGACGGGCCGGTTAGGGCCAGTGCCTGCCAGGGTTGCGGAATTTGTTCGAAAAAGTCACCCTAGCCCTGGAACGCAAAGGGCATTAGGAGGAACATGGATAGGTTTTAGTCAGTAAGAGTCTGACACTCTCTTCTGCTCCACCCAGAGCGGAAGGAGTCATTTGATGATTTCCCATCCCCTCCTTCCCCTTCCTTAAGGGTAATTTAGGTACAGTCACATGACGTGACTATAAAATTTTCGTTTTTCCTAATTTATCCTACATTTAGAGTTAAGATATTCCCCTCAGTCCACTTCCAGACTGTTCCAGTCAAATCAATTGCTAGCAACTGGCGGCAACAACAAGCGACGACTATAAATAAATAGTTAAGTGCAACGGACGGTTAATTCCAGCAATTTGTTGTTGGTACAAATAGTAGGATGCAAGGCAAAAGCGAGTAGCGATTTACTAACTTATTTATAATAGAAAATCTATAGATAAAATAAGTTAAAATATTGATTATCAGGTTCTTAATTCCAACTTGACCGCCAGAAACCCAAACGTTAATTGGCAGGAGTGTCTAGGGGCTTAGCCAGTATTTAAACTCTTCTCTTTCTCTAAATCATGTGTTTAGATTTTTATGAATAAAACTTTTGTACGCTTTTGCTTATAACCGATATTTCTAACCATACTTCATCAATTTATAATAAAGTGTCCAGTCATTACATTTTTGACTAAAATAAGACCTTTACTAAAATCGCTACCCGCTCGTGACTCGCATATCGTGCGCACACGCAATAGCTCGTAATTGTGGCTAATAGTTGTCGCAGGCCGGCCATTACACCGCTCGACCGGGATGAGCGGCGATGACCGCTACCTACTTATGTAATGGCATATAATTGTTCTAATATTGTGTAGTTAATTAGCCGATTAGGGAAGAGTATTCATCAACCTAAAATATATCTTTAATCTAATGCAATGACTGTGAATTTAGGTACAATGCACGAGTTAGGGTGTTACCACACCAATCGATCGATGATAGAATGGATTAGTCGACGTCGAACGATAGTTTCTACTACACCAGTAGATCGATCGTTGATCGTTGCCATCGATCGATGGTAGAATGAATTAGTCGACGCCGATCGATAGTTTTTACTTTCTTCGATTAGCCAAAGCTACCACACCGATCGATTAACTTCGATAGATGTCAATCGATGGCATCGATTGACGTTCGATAGTTTTTACTTTCTTCGATTAGCCAAAGCTACCACACCGATCGATTAACTTCGATAGATGTCAATCGATGGCATCGATTGACGTTCGATAGTTTTTACTTTCTTCGATTAGCCAAAGCTACCACACCGATCGATTAACTTCGATAGATGTCAATCGATGACATCGATTGACGATCGATCGATTGGTATCATAACACCCTAGTATAGGTAAGATCCCTACAACAAACGTCAATAATTATCAATTTCATTCGCATCATTTTACATTATTTTCTTCTTATATTCTTAATTGTAACTTAATATTGTTATAAATATAAAATAACGTCGTCAGGACACTGGATACGGAAAGGATCAATTTTATTTCAAGCAGTTTACAAAAAAGTAGAATATTTTCTTTTTCTTTCTTCCTGTTTATATTTTTTTTAAATATACAGAAAATTTAGATTTTTGTAAAGGTGCACTAGATCGTCAAAACTCCAGCTGGTAATATAATCTACCCACGACCACACGAAGTAGGTAATTGTGTTTAATAAATTGCTGTAGCTCGGTCTATTGGACCGGCTGGCTGTGATTAGTGACAATTACTTCTGTTTACTTTTTCTATACTTAGTTATAACTTTTGAGCTTTCCAGATTAATGATAAATAAGGGCCACGGGTAAAGTGACATTCTATTAGCGATAACTATTGGCAACACTTGAATTTTGGCATATCGGCCTCACGCATAAGTTTATGTCGTCAGCAGATTTCACATCTTCTCGTCCGCCCAGCAAGCCTAGAGTCCAGCAGAGAACTGCTGAAAATCATTTTCAAAGATCTAATAATAATAATAATAATAATTTATTTATTTCAGTTACTTTACAACTTCTACAATATATCTTACATAGGGGTGTCCTTTTAAGTATGAGAATACCTGTGCTAGGAAGCCCCGCTCTTCTAAACTAGTACAATAGTATGTAGGAGTGTGCTTACATTAACTTTTTTTTAAATTAAACAACTTATTAACTAATTGAAGAAAAAATAAAAAGGAAAACAAATAAAAACTAATAAAGGTAAACAAACAAAAACGATTAACCTAAAAACATGTGCGTGTATACGTGTGTGCGGGTGTGATGGTGTGTTGTGTAAGAGTGTATGTGTGTGTTTGTGAAGCGTGTGTCAGTGTATGTGAAGTATGTATGTGTATGCGTCACTTATCGCCAGACTATCACACGATAGTTTGTAAAAGAGTTTCGATGTCTTCATAGCTTTTGCTTTTTAGCCAATCTACCAGAGATATTTTACAATCCCGATAAGTCATGGGGAAGATATTTAAAAGTTGATCTCATCATTGTCACTCCTGAAAGCACACCTAAACACAGTTGTGTGGTATAATTAGGGGAGAGCTGGGCTAAATGTGCTGCGGGGAAGTTGTTCTGATTGAAATAGGCTTTATATTAAAAGAGATAAACATATCAAGAAAATTCGTCATAAAACGGTTGTCTGCAGCGCACCGATGGCAACTATCTTAGTTTGGCATGTGACGTCCGGTACACTGTTACATTACATCGAATCAACTTCCCCGCGGCACGTTGAGCCCCGCTCTCTCCTATACCAATTGCATTGAGATCTTTTCATTCCTGCTTCACAATCAGCTGATGTGACTTGGCGAACCTACCTCTCGAACCCCTCACCAAAATCGCTACCGCCTATGCCCTACGCCTCCCCTCGCACGTACTACGTTGCAGCTAATAGTTGTTGCAAGCCGGCCCATTATACCGACCGCCGCGGATTAGCGTCGCCTGCGCAGCCCTGCGTACACTAATATTATATAATAGCAGAAAACATCGCGACTCTCGCTGATTGAATGGGATTATTAGAGGAAAAACTGTCGGTGGTGCCCTTTGATTCTTCAAAGGAATTTTCTTGGTTGAAGAAAAACTGTGGCGTTAATGTTCTGTGTGTTGTACGTAAGAACGCGTGCGATAAACAGGAGATTTCATGCTTATTGCTTAGGTTTTATTTACTAAATGTAGCATCCAAGATGTACAGGTTTTTAGGCACTTGAGCTTACATTATTTTTTTATTTTTATAAAACGTTGCCCCACACTAAGAATTTCTCCTGTATCGTGGGTGCGTTTACAAATATATAAACACATACATAAATAGCCAGACCCCGAACAATTATCTGTAGGCCATACAAATATTTGTTCCGTGCGGGAATCGAACCCGCGACACGCAGCGCAGCAGTCAATCGCTCAACCACTGGACCAACCGAGTCGTCACACCGAGCGGCGTAGCTTGTTATTGCAAGTTTGATTTTTATATGACGTTCGTATTTATATTATTATTATAGTATTTATTTTATTTTTACACACAATACAAAAGCAATTCTCTGACTAGGGATATTTCTTCAAAGATGAAAATGTAGAATATTAATAACTCCTCCAGTTTTTAGTTGGTTCAGTAAGAATGTGTCATCTGCAATTAATGATGCAGAAAATAAGCAATGACTAAATAATTACAGCATAACATGTACCCAAGCTACCGAGTACCTTCGTTACATTGTAGCAGTATCAATCAATTCCATCATTACGGAGCTTGTTAAAAAGTAAAAAACAAATCCAACTAGACAGATTGAACGCATCACGTTATTAGTTTACAAGTTGCGGAGAAAAAACTCACTAATGACGAACAGGATGGTTTTAAAATGATAAAAAGTAACATCGGCTAGTGCCTGATGGGAGAAATTATTTATTGTAACATATACAAGGGACGAAGTGTCGATTAAATAATTTTATTTGTATTGGTTTCTTCGAGATGCTGACTAATATTATAAACGCAAAAGTGTGTCTGTCTATCTGGCTGTTACTTCTTCACGCTTAAACCGCTGAACCGATTTAGATGAAATTTGGTATAGAGATAGATTAGACCTTGGGGAAGGACATAGGTTTTTGTCGGGAGAAAAGGGCTTGAAGGGGTTGAAAGTTTGTATGGGAGTCCGTCATTATTGAAGATAAAACCATGAATGAACCTTTGTATTTAGGCATTTGTAAAAAATAAATAAACATAAATGTGTTAAAGTGTTTGAAAAAATTGTATCTTAAAAATAAAAATGGCTGCCCAATGTAACTTTTCCAAGCGGACAAAGTCGCGGGCAAAACCTAGTTACTTATATGGCTCAGTACACACCATACAATATATAATATTTGCACCTTTTCTATTGTAAACAATACCTGCAGATTGAGAACGGAATGCTAGTCTATATTGCATTTCCTCAATATTAATATCAATCACTCACAAACACAATCAACAATCAAATTCCCCGATAGGGTTTCAACAACAATCAAACCAAAATACGTTACCCTTAATTAACGATTTGGCTTCAAATTAATGGTCGCAAAACATCACAATTCAAATTCCTTTATCACCAAAAAGGATATACAGGCTTGCACAATGTTGACTTGTGCATAAATATAAACCTTACCGTATTAATCTAATCGGGTTGCCCAACTTAGCCCGAACTTGGTTCGCTTGTATTTTGAAACTTACTCATGAATGGGCATTCAGGTATTTTTGTTTTAACTGTGCCGTCTTTGGTAGATTGGGTCACCTTCTTCTTGTTTTGTAGGTGACCTAATGTGCCGAAGAAGAAATACCTGAATGAAAATTAAACGCAAAGAGGTGCATAAAGTATGTATCGTTTGAACTGGTTTTATTCAGATTATCTTAAAAAGTGTTGGAGTTTAGCGACAATCTCTCAACCTCAGTTCCAAAACAATGTCTATCTTAGGTTAGTACATGAAATTGAATTTTACTTTCATAGAAAAAACTCTTTTTAAGACCCTCTTTTTTGTCAAGTAACGAATGTAGCAAGAGCGCGGGCTAAACTACATTAACACTTTTGAAATTACGTCAGGTTTTTGACAGTATAGCTAAACGTTTCCAGTATAAGTGATAATCAAATTACCAAAGTCTTAAAAGCTATCTGTTAGAATCTTGCTTCGCATCGAAAAAAATGAAATCCGACTTATTAACTGAAAAAACAACTAAAGCAAAACAAAACTGTATAACAGCAGTCCTAAGCGTTAACTATACTTAAGAACAGCGCACACGCACTCCCTGCAGGGGACGAATCGTGAAGACTTGCACTAATGTTTATACTTACATTACAAAGCAAAGCTACAAATAATCGTACACCAATCTAAACGCGGGTTCATTAACTTGTAATTGCAATGCGTTGAAGAACTCAACACAATTTGCGAAGAGCGACAAAATTAATTTGTTTCAAGTCCATTGAACGATTGGTTAGTGATCGTAGGTTACTACATTGACAAAACTGGCAATGGATTGTGACGTAGCAATGTTTTCACTAATGTTATTACACTTTCAGCAGGGTTTAAAGTAGTAGCAGGTTGAAGGCGCCTTCTTTTTATCCGAAGCCGGCGTTCAATAAAATTAGAAATAATTACAGTCGTTAGCGACTCTCAGAGAGAATCTTAAGCGATTCACTCGTGTTGTTGTTTCTTTACAAAATTAACTAAATTAACCGCGTCTCTTTTGTAAGGTATTGGAGGTTTTATTATGATAGATAATTGAACTGCTCTGGTGGTCCATCAGAAGAGGTCGATAGAAAAAAAAATTACCATTCTTTTTCTATCGAACTCTATTGCGGCAATAAATTAACGCCAGATAGAACAAATCAGAATCTGATTTTGAAACCCTTTTCTATTTTCAATTAATTAAAAGTCGAAAGCATGTTCTGTAAACATACGTAGTACATATGAGTAATGTTTTGAAAGTTTTCTTTTTGAAAATCACAGTTGCATTAAAGTACAACATCATGAGGTTGAGATTGAGAGTGATTACTATTGTTGCTGTTACAAATAAGGTTGATTCCATTTTCATAAGAAATCTGACTCAAAGATAACGTTGGCGTCTATGTTGTTATGTCAAAGGAAACGCTGCGTCACGTAGTCCAAGCTCAGCTTTCATGTGGCGTAGACACAGCGTAACTGTGTTTTGTGGAGCATTGCAGTTTTTCAAATACGTAGCGAATGGAAAAATAAGAATGCTGTTCTTAGACGCGGCGTAGCAGTATTTCGTAGGCACGGTATATTAGCATTTTGTAGATGCGGTGTAGCAGCGTTGTGGAGACGCAGCGTAGCCGTGTTTCGTAGACATGGCGTAGCAGCGCTATAGAGACGTAGCGTAGCAGTGCATTCGTAGACGCAGCGTAGCAGCGCTGTGGAGACGCAGCGTAGCAGTGGTTCGTAGTCGCGATGTAGCATCGTTAAAGAGACGTGGCGTAGCAGTGGTTCGTAGTCGCGATGTAGCATCGCTAAAGAGACGTGGCGTACCAGTGCATTCGTAGACGCAGCGTAGCAGCGCTGTGGAGACGCAGCGTAGCAGTGGTTT
Source organism: Mamestra configurata (assembly GCA_002192655.3). Lineage (NCBI taxonomy): Eukaryota > Metazoa > Arthropoda > Insecta > Lepidoptera > Noctuidae > Mamestra > Mamestra configurata. Next base: position 914,990 of record NDFZ01005487.1, read on the forward strand.
GTAGACGCAACGTAGCAGCTCTGTGAAGACGCAGCGTGGCACCGTGGTTCGTAGACGCGATATATCAGCGCTTTAAAGACGTAGCGTAGCAGCGCTCTGTGGAGACGCAACGCGGCGGAGCAGTGGTACGTAGGCGCGGTGTAACTGAGCTACAGAGACGTAGCGTAGCAGCGCTCGCGCTGTGAATACGTAGTGTAGCGGTTTTATTAAGACGCAGCGTTTCGTAGATTAATACAACGTGTAATAGAATAAACGCAATACCTGAAAAGGGGACTATTTTGCTATACCATTATGGCATCATCTGAAATCGCAAATAATATCCACTGCCCCATACAACAATGAGTACAATGACCCCTTTTCAGGTATTGCGTTTATTCTGCTACACGTTGTATATAGAAGCGTTAAAGTTCGCCCGTACGTTCGCTGAAATTGTTTAAGTTCATAGTTTTTATAAAATGGAAGCAGACAAAAAACTCATCGATTACTTTTGATGTCGAGAAATTATTTTTATTCCTTTTAATATTTTTCGGAATGAAAACCATTATCGATGCTTCATTTAAAAGATGGAGCATAACAAACCTGGTTTACCTTCGATATTGTTATTTATTATGATATTAACACGTCAATGGAGGGTTGTTCGTGATTTGGAACAAATTAACCCCTTTGTTGCGAGGGGACGGTAATTTAACCCTTCACGTGCATTCAGGGTTGGGTTAGCTGGCAATCAATCGGTTAAAAGTTAACGATTACTACAATTAAGAAACAATTTATCAGGTTATGGAGGTAAATTGGCTTTTAAAGTTAATTTGGTGGTTTGCTAACACTGAGATGGCGTTGTCAGGTTTTTTTTTATAATTATTAATAAATTGCTTATTAGAAAAAACAGTGCAAGTATATAATCAGTTTAAGCCTTAGTCTGGGTATGCAATAATTGATATACTTATAATAAATGTTTAACGTTGGCACAAAAAACTGAAATATTTTCCTAAGAACAATACAGAACAGTTACTGGAATCATTTAAAAATTTAAAAACTTTCGACTGCACGATTCATACTCAATCAAGCCTGATTGCCTTAGGTCTCGGTACTTCAACAACATCGCCCCACAATTACATTCAGTGTGAATTTCCGCGCTGAAACAGCCTGTACTTAGCATCTGCTTGTAATGGCACACAACAATGTCCACGCATTGCCAGATCATTACGAATAAAGATATAATTGCCTGACCAAATGTGTCCAAACCACGATTTTCGCTCTCTCCTCCCAATTTCTTCCCCACATCCCATTCTTGTTACCAAACCACTGCAATTACGTGTCCTTAAACGATATTTTTAGAGTAAATGATACACTTAAGCCTTCGCCCGTACATATGAGTTTTTAATACACGAACGAGTTTAAAAGCCTCGAGTATAACACCTTTTTGCGCTAATGCAGTCCCGGAACACCTAATTTACGATGATTGGCATCGTTCAGCTTGATTTGTCTTAATGATGGTAAATTACAGCAGTAAAATGTGTGCCGCCCGTGCGGTCCAGCTTGGATATTATGCTCGAAAACATTCACGGGGAATTTTACTTATTGACCATCATTAGCTCCACTATTTTATAAAATTTTATGAGCGTTTTGCTTTAATTGTCGCTAATTATGTCGTAAACTATTGGCACTTAGGACTACTAAATTGAAATCGTTCGGTTTAGATCTAATTTAGATATCCGCAGGAACCGTGTCATTAAGGGCTCTTAAATAAATAATTGTCCGTAAAGGTTCATGTTTTTGCACGACATAACATTTTAGGGTTCATTTAGATTTAAGTGCGAATTTTTATTTGAAACAGCTTTGGTACATGTGTATAAATTTGGTTTTGTTATTTTTGTCAGCCATGGGTTAATTAAGTTAACTGAATAAAATAAATAAAAACTCAAGAACTGGCTTTTAATTAGGTCAAAGGCAATGCTTAGCCATTTAACGTGGCAATGCCGCCAGTCTCTTGGGCACACTGCCAGCTGACAGCGCTGAGGACGAATTTTTTAATGCAAAATTTTAGTTTTTTATTTAAGTTAGTTACTAAATTGTTATTTTTTTATAATTATTAGTTTATAAAATAAAATAAATCAACCTCAGTCACGTACAAGTATAGATGGTGAGAGTCATCTCACAAAAATACAAAACTTAATTTCAGTTATGTATGCTCGTCAGGATTAAATTCCTCCATAATTAGGCTTATTCATTTTAATATCGTAATCCTTTTAAACCATCTCCATAAAATATAAGCCTTGGGCATATTTTAGCATTTTATCATGCCCCTAAATAATAGTGATAAAGTGCCGAATAAAAAAAGATTTCTAAAGATAAATAAATGTCGTGTCTCCGTGGAGGAATTTTATCGTTGTGATAATAAAATATCGTTTAACACTACAATAAAACAAGAAAGGGAAAGGGCCAAGTTATCTCGGATCGAGGGAGGCCACAAAATATACCCTTATCGAGGGTTCTAAGGCCGTGTCTGTAATCTGCTAACATATTAAATGTTCCGACCGAAAGACAAAACATTTATTTATATTCGTTTGTGGTGAGATAGGAGGGAATATTTATATCCGTAGCAAAAGCTACATCATTTTATGTATATATCTAAAATACTTACCTATATCACAAAAACATCGTATCTCATCTACCTAGCCTTTTCCCAACTATATTAGGGTCGGCTTCCAGTCAAACCGGATTCAGCTGAATACCAGTATTTTACGTGGAGCGGCTGCCTACCGGACCTCCACAACCCATTAACTGGGTAACACGGTAGTTCTAGGCAAGACTGGTGTCAGATTTTCTGCATTCTGACAATCCGTAACAACTGCCAAAGATCTGCAAATGACAGCCGGGACCAACGGCTTAACGTGCTTTCCGAGGCACGGAGGAAACTCTGTATGTCAAGATGGTCACCCATCCACAGACCAACCTTGGCAAGCGTTGCTTATCCATTCATATACACAAAAACATCGTATAAAGATTTAAATTCATGAACCGTCAAAATCAACTCTTAATCGCATCCAGGCATCCGTCAACCCGTAAAGCTCTATAAACAACCAAATCGATTTACGTATAAACCTGTAAAAACAAAGACTCATCATCGATCATTTTCTAGCACCGCTCCGCTCCGTTGTCCAATTCGTTTGGTAAACCGAAAACTGTGCTCCGAAATTACGGGCCTAAGAAAACAAGAAAAAAATTCCCGAAGATTTATTTAAGGGAGCGTAAAGATCTGTTTATGGTATGCGTCGGTAATTAAGGGGCTGCTCGCACACGTGCGCGCGCGCAAAAACGTAAAAGAAAAAACTAATACCTGTTTCTGAGAGTCGAGAGCGACAGGTCCGCTGACACGAGCTTTTGAGGGTGCCAAAGTTTTGGGAGATTGAAGTGGTGGATATAATTCTTTAGACGAGTAGAAGTCGGTTTATTGGAAGGGACTTGTTGGATAGAGGTGATTATATATTTTGTTGTAATGCAGCTTTTTCCTGAAAACTGAAAAAAAAAACGAATTTGACATTTAATGAATTCATAATTAATTATTTCGAGGTAAATTTCATAAATATCATGAAAACATGTTACCAAACCATGACCCTGGGGCAATTTCAAGCATTCTGTGTTAAAGTTTGTAAAATCAATTCGTCATAAAATGATAATTAAATGCCTCCCGAAAAGTTTAAGCACCACTGCCCTCGTCTTCCCTTAATGTTATCTTATTATAGCTAAAATGACTTCGGTGTTCAAAGATAATAGCCGGGTCCAGGGTACCTCACCACCGTTTTTTACCCGATTTTTTTCAACTCACCTCGATAATGCTTTTAGATATTGTGTGTTAGAATATTTTGATTTCAGAAGCGTCGTTAAGAAAACACGTGATTATGTTTCGTCGCTTTTAGATGATCGCATATATTATGCCTCGTTTCCTGTGATTACCTTGTGTTTTAATTCAGATATTTAATAGACCTTGGACCCATGTCCCGACCTCGTGTTATGATACTAAAAGGGTACTTTGCCACGTGCTTTGAAAATGTGTGACTTTTTCCACCATAGCTGTGTGATGGATGAGTTTACGCAGTTCCACGACGCTGAAAAGCGGTGGATAGTGTAGCTACTGGTTCCTCATCATCAGCCGAAAGACGTCCACTGGACATAGGCCTCCCCCAAAAGGGGTTTTGCCATAATCGCCACGCTCGGCAGGCGGGTTGGCGATCGCAGTATAGCTGTTGCAATGCACAGAGAATGCTGCTACCCATTCTCTGGTGAGTCCCTTAGTCGCCTCTTACGACACCCACGGGATGTGATGGGATGGTGCTATTCTTTTACGACTGGTTCCTATAGGTACATTTCTTGTTTTCTGCTTGTGTCGCTGCTTGTCGCCGGTATTGGACGTTTTCACTAACTCTTGGTGATACTTCTATTTGGTGAAAACGGGTAAAGCCTTTTCAAAAATACCTATTCATTTCCATAGCTTGGGACATCCCTTTACAGTCGTCATGCCACTTACTACTATCATAAAACTGATAAAAAAGATTAGTTAAATCAAAACAATAACTTTAACAAAAAGCTCTAATCTATCCTCCCATTCATCATACCCCATTGTCATTGGAAGGCACAAAAATATAATAGGCGCGTGTTCAAAATACGCCATTGTTTTAAAATTCATATCACTCAGTAGACGATTATAGCGTGTTCAATAAAAAGGGTATTGTTGTACCACAGTATTACTGCATTACAGTCTGTCAACGGAAACTTGTCGGAAACGGCGCATCATGGAGGGTCGACTTAATAGGAAAAATGCGCTTACTATCAGTATTTTACATGAAGCGAGTTCCTATTTGACCTCCGTATTCCGGGTCATAAGTAATTATACATATTAATTTGCCTTTGAAGATGTTTTTGTTTACAGTATTCAGAAGGCTAATCGTGTTTATAAGTCGCAAAAATGACAGTAAAATGTCCAAAAGTCGAAACCATATGAAATTAGTGTTTTTGACAGTTAGGGACTGACGGGAATGCCTATCAAAAACACGCGAAGGTTCCTCAAAAATATGGGAACTCCTCTTCTGGTCCTGTCAAGGGTGTGGGATGACCCACTGGAAGTAGTTACTCTGTGGTGCAATACAGCGAGAACCACAGCGGCACAATGTTATCTCACCACCATCGGCACGTGGCGAGCACAATCATCTGTTTTTGTTTATAAATTCCTTCGTGATTTTTTATGAAGATAATCTTAAGTTTTCTCAGACAATAGGGTTGTCTGTAGCACATTGTTTAGCGTTATTTATTGTTGTGGGCTGATAGGGGTGAGATATGCAATCTGTTATAATTGGGGAGACGAACGGGAAGATGTGATGAAGAAGTTCACTCTAAAACCTCTAAGAAGACTTGCTACACTCCGCTACATGAAGAAGAAGAAGCAGAGCAATGCCTGGAACCATCCAACAGAAGATCCATTGAATTTGACTTTCTAGAGCTCTCGACATGGTGCCATTTTGTCGGCGATGGATGCTGTCGAAAATACAAATGTTAGGTATTAACAACACAACATTTCAGTAGCGCATGTCAAATCCATACATTTTAGACATCCAAGCAATCGTTATTGCTAATAAAATATCACTTTGTATACAGCCTAAGAGCTGTCTCCCTCAAAATGTAAGTACAGTAAATTAACTGCATTAGTATTCATGCCAGCAATAAGCGCGCGACCTCAAACGGCCTCGAGCCTTGATCGTGACTCGCGTCGTTCCTCGTGTCGTGAACTCGTGCCAAAGGGTCAGAAGTCGTGGGTGTGACAAAATTGTTACGTGTGCTTAGTACGTGAGCTTCGTGATTCTGGTAACACGATGTGGGGTTGGTTTGATCTTATTAATGTATGTAGAGGTACATAGGTAAATACGCGTCTTGGAATTGGAGTTCATCGATGGAAGAGTTCCGACTGCTTTAGTTCTAAGCTAAAGTTAGTAGTGAGGTGCTGAGAGTATTGCCATATGAGACTTTAAAGCATACGTTGACAAGGGTACTGTATTTTGTCAGGCTGGCATGTTTCTGTTAATGCGAGAGCTTAAAACTTACCCCGGCAGTCAAAGATTTTACTTGCAGACTGGTTTTAATTCTGCTAAGTACATGTCATCACATGATAAGTAAGTTAGAGTTGGCTTCTGACATTAAACCTTTTTTTATTCTTTGACGAAGTTTGAAAGGTTTTCAGGCTAAACTTGAATTTGATAAATAAAAAAAAGCTCATATTTTTTTGTGCATTTCCTTATGACTTAAGGATATTCACAAAAAAATATGAGCATGCAATTTTAGAACCTCTAAACATTTAGAATTACAAAACAAAACGTTTACGTCTAATTAAACAAATCCAATTTAAAAGCTATTATTCCCCGAACTACGCAAACAATACAATTGTCCCAGTCACTTAGTAAATTGATAATATCTTTAGTTCCATACGTTACTGCTGTATAGTGCACGTGGCTTAGGTGTGGCCTTTGTTACACTGTTCATATCAGTTCAACACTTATTAGGTTACTTAATTGACCTTTAAAACACTTATGATGTTGTATTGAGATATCCAAGAAATTGTTCAGTGTCGCCAAGTTAATAAATTCAGTTGTTTGATTGAATTGCCTGAGGCATTTAATACGTGATTGTACAATTCAATATATGGCTTCTCCTGCGCTGGGCGAAGCGGGAGTGCCAGACTCCTACTGACTAAAAACCACACAATTCAATTACGCACAAATTTTAATTGGCAATGCGATTAATAAGGGTAATAAGGATAATCGTTTTTTAAACCTTCGTCCTTTGAAAGGTTCATTAGAAAACCAGCTATATCGCTGAAATGGACCTTTTTAGTGCAGCCGTGAGACACACTCAGTTTTTGGCATAACTACCTTTTTCTTGTTATTTTTACCGCGCTTGTTTCATGTACTTATGTGCTAAATAAATTTTATTCTTTCTTTCTTTCTTAAACCATATCCTACCCAAACCCGTGTTCAAAATATATCTCCGTAATATATTAAGCTTTATTAATCAGATAAACCCTCTTTTTATGAAATATTCTTATTTGCATCTTTGAAACATGTTTTTTTAAGTAATTTATTAAAATAAATTGGTTGCAGTACGTAACTGAGTTTTGCTATAGGTGAGGACTTTGACCAGTGACTTTTGAATTTCACGAGTTAAGCTTCTTTTGACTGAGCTTCTGTTATCGTTGGGATTCTCTGTTTCAAGGAAAAACAAAGCTCCCAGTTGCATCTTTATAATCCCGATAATCTTTAAAGCTTCTGGTGGGACCTTGGTTCGTTTTCACCACCTTATTGAGCTCTTTTTGGGTGAGATTTGAATGAATGAATCAAGCATCTCCTAAGCTGCTAGTACTTTATGAGAATAGATAAAATACTCCTTTTTTTCGTTACCAATATTAAATTACTTATTGCATTCATGAATGAAGATTGGCTAGGTCCTTACCGATGACAATTAGCGGTGTACTATTCCTGGTTTTCTCTTATGACCTTTTATCATTGGAAAACCTATGATGACGACTACGATGAGCAGTGGAGTCCTATACTTGCAATTTCTCTCTAGCAAAATGGCGCCAATCACAATATTCTTCCAAGAATTTCACCCAAATCGACTATAAATAACGAACAGTTGACACAACAACCTATCAAACACGTCAGGCCCATGTGTCACCATCTTTGACACCAGATTCCGATGCTGTCCCTCTAACCCTGACTTCCTGTCGTTACCCCATGATATATTACCCCAGGACTTCGTTGTTCGTGAGCTCAACGATGACAGATAGTCTCGACTTAGTTAATTCTAATTTGATTACTCTGCTTGTCCCCTTGGGATAGCAACCCTCTTGTTTTTTGTTTTCTTTTCTTAGCAACGCTTTTGTTTTTGGGGCTATTAATAATACATGATTGCGTGTTGGTTTTGTTTTGTTTAATTGATGTGGAATCATTTTGATTGGAGTTGACTGATCATTTTGGGAGAATGAGATGTCAGAAATGATTATAATAATAATAACAAACATTTATTTCAGAAAATATCCATATTTCGACACACACAGTTTAAAAACAATTAATTGATAGAAATATAACAAAACAAAACAACACACACAAAAAGAAAAGCAGTTAAGGAAATAGTTACACACATTAGGACGAGGAGGAACGGTACTGTTCACAGAGCAGTATGCAAACGTATTCAGTGGCGCAGCAGTGGTAGTCCCACCTGTCCGCGAACACGCTTATTATACTGTTGCTATTGGACCTAACACGACTCAGCAGCGACGCACACTGCTTCCTTATAAGAGCATGGAACCCATCATTGTGCGCTCCAGTTCGATCCAGCCCGTCCCTAGCTGTCCTCCCCCCAGCGACGCCCTAAGCCGAGGCCCGTACCCCACGGGGGGTGCCCTTAGCGTGTAGTCGCTTAGTTTGTAAGTTTTTTTTATAAGCCCTGGCTGGAGGCATATTATATTAAGGCCACCACAGGCAAGCCCGGTTAAGCAGTCGACAACCTTATAGGTTGAACTGCGAGAAGCCACTCATAAAAAAAAAACAAAAACATTGTGCGCTTCTGCGAACATAGTCGAAGCACTGCAAAATCGTGGTTGTCCCAACAGCACCCTAAACGCGTTGTTGTATTGAACACGCAGGGCGTTGTATGACCCCTGTGTGTAGTTAACCCACAGGCTGCACGTGTAAAGTGTTTGGCAGTAAGACTTAAAAAGAGTCAAAAATAAAAATAAAAGTTATCAACATTAAATTCAAGCGACTTTGAGCTTAGATAATATTAATCGGTTTTACTGGATGACTGAACTATTTGCCAGAAATAAGAGTACGTAATGATGATACAGTAGTTGGTGTACATTATCCGCCTTTGCAGTAGTGTTGATTTGGTGTTGTTGAATTATTTTACTTAAGGAATTCAAAACTTAAAACATGAAGTTTAATAGCAAAAGTTATCGCTGCTATTTACTTCAACCCCCAAGTCGTCTAAAAATAGTTTCAAACTCAACAAAAACTCAAACAAATGAGACCTCCTCGCTCCATTTTTTCAATTATCTCAAATCTCTGGATCTGTGGTGTTGGTTACACCGAGCAGGCGAGGGTAAGGCAATAAGGAGATCTTTGATGATGTCTCCTTATCTGATCCCGGGTCTGTATGTCGACAACTTATCGTTCGAGACGTCTTATCAGATATCCGTGCACTGAGTGATTTCTGCTCCAGTGAGCCGGGATTCGGTTTGATTGCGTTAAAACTGGTCCAATGGGGCAGTGACGGGTCCGGATGTTTTTATTTGATGCTGTTTAATTGTATTTGTTGTGTAGGGCTATTTTGTTTCGGCTTATTGGGTCGGGCATAAAAAATATTTGTTTTGGTTTGTGGAGTTATAAACTTAGTTTTATGGAACAGTCGACGTGCAGGTACAAATAATATCGTGGTGCTTTTACATATGTTAATATGTATAAGTATCTATATTGTTGCTTTTTTTTTTTTTTTTTAAGGATTGGAAGTCATCAAATGACTTCCTCCGTGGGTAGAGCGGAAGGGCGTGTCAGACTCTTACTGACTAAAACCCATCCGTGTTCTTTCTAAAGCCCTTTGCGTTCCAGAGTCGCGGTGACTCTTTCGAATAAATTCCGCAACCATGGCAGGCTCTGGCCCTAGCGGGCCCCGTCTTCTATGCTGACATCTCTTTGAGGCGCGCGTGAAATACAACGCGCCATCGACCCGGGCCTGGTGGTGATCATCAGCGAGCCACCCAACGCTCGCCGTCCGCAGGCCCGCGCCTACGGTGGCCGGGGATCGCCCTGCGACTGCCGACGCCCGAGGCGTCTTCTCCTGTAGCGGCGGTTGGGACGAAGGCCTTGCCTTCCCTCGCGCGGCCCGCCTCCTCCTTCGCTAGCATTACTGCTTCGCAGAAGGAGGTGACCGCTTCCCAAGCCACCTCGCTCCGGACCATGGATTCAACCAGGGCCGGACGCGAGAGGTTGCCGCCGCCGATCGCCTCGACGAGGACACTGCGGTGCTCCGCATTTACATTGTTGCTGCAATATAAATACTTAAACAAATTGCAATTTTTACAACCAATTAAAGGCTCATATTTGGTCATCTTCCAATGTAAACATTTTATGATGTTTGTTAAATTATTAATGTCTGGCACCCTGAAGAGTTTATTCAATATTATACTTTGTTTTTGGATTATAACGGTAGCACCGCCGCAGAAAAAGCCATAATAACAAACTAAAGTTCTGATGAAGATGATACTAAAGTTTTAAATATTATTTATATTCTTTTCGCAGAACTTCAAGATGGCCCTTAGATACCAGTTTCAATATTTGTATCTCATCCTCAACTTTTTCATACAATTCGCAAAAATGAAATGTCATGCAAAATTTTTCTTGTATAAAGTCGTTATACAATACTGAGATTATGTATCGGCTATACAAATATTATGTCATTGTCGTAAGATGTTCGACACATGGCTTAATGGAAGGTATCTGTAAATATTTGTTAGAGAAATATTGATAAACATCTTGGTGGTAATCCTTGATGAATGGCAACATTATTGGTGTCAAGTGTAGCGTGACGAGATTATAGCATTGTGCAAATATGTGAGGGTGATGCGTGGGCGCATTCTGTTGCGCTTAGTTTCTTAGGTTTATATGCTGTTGGTTTTTTGGACGGTCTTCCGACTTGAGATTTTATAGGTGTTTCGCATTTGTTTAGAAAGAGACTTTCCATTTATTAGTAAGTGTTTGCCAGTTCTGCATAATATCTACGATTTCTTTTTGTTAGTTTAATGTGGATCTTTTTAGCCTTTTTAGAAAAATGAACGTCTTTCGAGTTTTCGCGCGAAAATGTAAAAGCAGTTAAAAAAATCAATTACTTATTTATTTACTTTGAAAATATATATAGCCATCCATTTACACAAAATATGTAGCACAAGCATTAATTCTTACAAATAATAGTTTATAGAAACGCGGTGTAAATCTGCCACAGCCGGTACACTCGTCCTAAATCCTTGCTTATCTTGCGGACACCATCTTATACGGTGTCCTGTTACAATGAGACATTCTACTAACTGCCAATTCAATATAAACCTTAAGAATAACCCTCCTGTTTTGTACTACCAATGCAAAATTCACGCGTGAATTAATTTGAAATAAGAATAACATTTCTTTTATGTGTTGCCAGGTTTTTTGATGTAATAATCTAAGGTTTTGTTGGTATGTTTTATATCTTTTTGTACCTTTACTTTTTTGTGGATGTGCGTAGTTGTTTGTAATTATTTGGTTATAAGTTTAAGACGTCATTTGATGGTTGGTTGGTTTTCTCTCATCATTATTATATAGTTTTTGTGTTCATATGACTTTTTATCGACTTGCGTAGGAACTCAGTGTCGTTGTCGAAGGCAAGTTGTCTATTTAGCAATTTTAGGTTTTCAGATTGTTTTCTTCATGTAGGTTAGTTCAGGTGACACTAGTCCTCACCAAACCCATTTTTTTACCAACTCAATTGATCATGTCCTGTAAGACCTTGTCGAAATGTTTATTTCGATTGTAAATATGTATTCTATTAAAAAAAAAAACATGAATTTAAATAATTTGATACTCGGTAGCATATTATCAAATCATTAACAAATACGAAACTTAGAAATTACTTAATATATAAGATAGGTAATGGAAGAAGCCATCTTTTTGCAAGCGCAATTTTTTTCGCGTAATTGAAAAAAGAGCGGTTTCAAGTTCATAATATTCAGCTATTCAGCGGATGAATTCCGGTATCTAGTGCGTCCTGCCCTACCCGCCCCCGGGCGGTCCCCCGGCTTCACTTACAAATATTTTGGAAATATTTCTCCAACTTGTCGCCGTTTTATCTACCGCTTCTTTCCGTTTAGTTGCCTATTGCATCGTGACTACTTATCCAGCACTATGTATTATAACGGACACATCTTCATCATCTAAATTGGACTTTAATCTGCAGCGGGCATGGTATATTTTAAATTAAACCATATCCGGTGGTTGAGTTGTTTTGGAATTGGTAGCACATTATTATCTGCAGCAAAATCTTTACGAAAAACTAAAATGGATGCGCGCAAAAAGCGCGATGCCAGTTTAGGGATGCAAGGGCTGTGTAATAAATTTAATTTAATTATATCGTTAATTTTATAAATTCTAGGGTTTAAGTTCATTAAAATATTATGAGTGAATTTATATCTTTTGGATTTGGGGGTTTTATTTATAGCAATGTATCGGTTTATGATTTAGAGACTTTGCCGATTTTACAAGAATTTTCGTTTTTTTAGAGATACAAATAGGTAATTCTGAATAAAAATAGTATAATATTGGTTTGAATTAAACATGTTTTGCATGAGTTTTTAGTACAACACCGACTTAAACATTTTCGGTAAAAATCAAGTTTTCGAGAGCCAGCCCTAATTTTTATCTCCCATCTCGTGCCACGTAATTTGACACTTTTCACTGACAAAGCCCACATTTGCTGCGAGACATACAGACAGACACAAAAACCTACGCGGCGATACAAAAAGCAATTAGTATTTTTTGCGAACCTATTCCGTCCGAAATTAATTTTTAGAGGAATTTTGTGAAAAAAAATAGGAGCACGTGTTAACTAAAGACACGAGAATTGTAAACTATGTCTTATTTTTCATAATTAGGCTGTGAAGTTTTTGGCAGGATCTATTTCGAGTGCGGAACGAATCGGGGTGGTCGGTATTCTACGGAAACCGTCAGAATTCCGAAGGAATTCTTTTGCGCTTTTAATTTTTCTTATTTATTAGTTTCTTTATTAACAGTTAATATAGCGGAGACGATCTTCAAGTTTTAATTAAGTGAAGGAAGTTTTTAAGGACACTTGAAACTGTTAGTAAATTAATCGCCGGATTGAGTAGCGACAAGCGTTAGAAAAAAATTATGTAGTGATGATTCGTTTTCAGCAATCAAGGATTTTGATTGGAAAATGAGGCTTTTATAGTGTGAATTAAAATTGGAATAGAAAAATCGTGACGCTTTTGAGTGTCTAGTATCTCGATACTAGATACTCAAAAGCATCACGATTTTCTCTGATTCTGATTAATTGATTTTCTGATTGTCTCAGATGACGAGTCTAGACGTTCCAAAAAGACAGGTACTTATCTCAAAATATTCCTTTCAGTTAATATGGTACAGAGAACTTCTTCCAAAAACACAAATGCACCTACAACAAAGATCACGGTAGCCGAACATCATCAATCAAATCACACTTGCGAATTGACGGTCCGATAAAGTAAATTGTATAAAGGCACCGTGCCCTAAGGCGAGATACCAATCGCAATCTAGTAATCCGAACAGGAAACTCTTTGTGCGAACAGATGCGAAATACCTCTAACAGTGAACAGTACTATAATAGTACATTCTGTGGGCGTGGTCGATTGTGCACAGAGAATTTAGGTCCTATCTAACGTTTCGGGTTTTATAAAGGTTGGTAGCACTGAACAAAAAACTGTTTTGAAGTTCTGTTCGGTTCCGCAATAAATATTGCGTTGATAAAAACTTGTGGGCGGATAACTGTGTTGTATGGAAGGAACTTAAGTAGGAAATATGAGGATGCTACACGAAAAAATAAAGGAGCTTCAGTTACGTCAAAAAGCAAAATTCCTTTCGTTCATTATCTCTTAGTTTTCTAGTCTTATTGCATCTCTAATTCAGACGACGACGTAAAACCACATAAAAACCTAAATAGAGCTCCGAATTTTATCTATACTACAATATTGAATATGTTGTTATCCTTATTGTTCAATATTTACCTTATCAAAGGCACATTACAACACAAATAGATAAAAAACGTATAAAAGGCGGTAAACGATTTACCGCCATATTTTATTTGCCTTAATTTTCTCGCAAACAATTATTCAACAATGCGAAAAGGAAATGCGAAAAAAACACTCAAAAAAGGAATGTTTTTAAAACACGAACGGAGTAGTTGAGGCGGCAAATTGATACCGAAAGGGATTTTCTACTGTTTTGGAAATACTTTCGGTAAGTCGGTCCACTTTGTGTAGGATTAAGTTCTGGGGTAGACTAAGATTGTTTTTACAGCTTTGGAACCCTTTGTCGGTTAGCGGAATTACATTATAACGTGGGTCGGTGTTATGTGGCATAGAAGCACCCATTTTACGGTTCTTGAATGGGTTCCGTATGGTCCTTGTATCCTTTGACGCATAATCTACGTGATGGTGAATGGGATCGTTTCTGTTTCATGCCTTGAGTTCTCAATAGACTGAAAGAGCTTTCAAGTTCCGCTGCCATTCGCTTTGTTAGACCTTGTTGAGTATTAGATATTTTTTATTTAAGTATCTGTAGTTCCTTGTAACTCAACTCACCTTTCGTTAAAAGAGGCTATTGAGCAGTTGCAGGCAAAGATGGTGAGATGGAATTAATATTATACCAATCAAATAGAAAAGTCCTTATTGATAGGACGGCGGTGCATAGTGAAACATGCCAAATAATTATTCAGTCAGGAGAAAACGCAGATGAAAAATAAAGAAAATAATTAAAGTAGGTATATGTTATGTCCTCAATGACAGACCAGCAATTCCTCTCCTTATCTCAATTAATTAACTAACTAATGAGGCAAGCCTTCATCCAACAAACACGCAGTTTCCTTCCTCTGTAATTTTCTCATATGTTTAAGCAGAATTAACTTATAGGTAATTTACTTTTTCCTCATACATTTATAACGCCTTCTGTGAAGCTTATCTGATGAAGATAACATCTTAATACCGCGTCACGTCGGCAGGTAGCTGTTTATGATCATAATCTCGTGTAAATTGCGCGTCTGGCGATAGTTCAACACGATAGGTCACCATTTATACGCGTTAGAGTCTACTTCATGAATATTTATTGGGAAGAAAGTCGTATTGGTTTAATCTTTTTGAAGATGTACAGCCTTGAAGCCAGAAATATGCCAGCAGGATAAAGAGATACTCAAGAAGATCAAATTCAGACTTGCAAAGAATATTTTGGCAAGATAGCTTGAGTGGCTTGCACTATGAAATTACTTGTTAACACTGAATTTGAATTGATAAGTGTAATGACCAAAAAACTATAGGCTGACTGTATAAAAATCATAACTTTAGAAAAATGGTGCCTACTGATATGTTGGCTAATAGGGAAGTATGGAAGAAACCATGCTGCGCTGACCTTAAATAAATTGCGATACGAGCAAGAGACTGATGATTAATATGTAATTTACTCTCGTATAGCTATCATCATCATCATGTCATGAGGAGGAAGAGGTCATGAGTTTATCTGTACAGTAATATATTTAAATCGGTCAGTATTGCTGTCGTCTCCCCTCTTGGAGGCGGGCGCTAATGGCCGCGACACAGTATTCCATACTAATACGGTTGTTAACGAACACAATTTTTTGTAAACTGATTTTTTTGTTCCAATAAATATTTTTGTATTTTTTTGTATTTGTATTTTGTATTTCAATTCGAAAACAGAAAAAAAGCCTATCGTATCATAGAACGCTCACATTTACTATATACCAAAGTGCTAGCTGTTCAACATATTGTCAGGAGGATATCCTTGGCTCCAGGTCTCTGGCAGAAAAGGTAGCCCTTTGGAAGCGTCTGGCGAAAAGTAAAAGAGAATTTGAAATAGGAATATAAAAACATATTTTGTTTTTATATTCCTATTTCAAAAAACATATTTTGTTTTTATATGGGACTCCGATACCAGCGTTCATTGAAGGCAGATGCCAAATATATTATAAAGTTTAAATCTTAAACATAGTTTTATTTTATAATAATATCATAAGTAGCACTAGCGTGAGTCCGCTAGTGTTACAATATAGTAAATACACGTTATATACAGGGCTACTATTTTGGCAGTGGTACGCAATAATTTTCACTGTGTTACGAACTGCAGCAGGCTATTAGAGTAGGCACACGATATTTCACACAGCCTTGTCGAAGCTACCTGCGCTATGCAGATATAAGGCTTCTTGTCATGATAACATTTATGGGTTTTCTTGATAGAGCTGTGAATAGCTCAATGATTGAGCTATCAGTAGGCGCGCTGTGATATTTAATTTAGATTTTTGATACATTAGAAGGAAGTCTAACTATATGGGCAAACAATTTTTTATTAACCTGTCTATACACGGTGTCCATAAGCAGTGTCATTCTACCATGGAGACACGATGTTGCCCATTGTCGCACTAAACTTAATTTATGTCACAACGATAAAAATAACTCAGTCCTTTAAGTGTCTAATCCTTCCTTAAAAAATAAGTCGAAACATCTTCGGATACCCATGACATAGATAATTCCTGTAATATCACTTTATAACTTAAATCCTGTAAAAAGTGGAACGTGAAATTCTACCAAATCATAAGCCCTGTGTAGGGACACCATGCAAGCTTCACAAACTAACTAAAAAACCCTTGTAAAGTAGAGGACAGTCATATATATGGATTAGGGATCTATTCAGAAATTCGGACCGTACCTAATCTTCCTTGAACCTCTCGCCTTTTCAATTCAAAAGGAAAATATATCATAGGACATTCAATTCATCGTGATTATAAAAACCAGGGGTCTAATGCATTTTTTAGCATAACCCACTCGAAATAACCGGAAGCCATATGCGCACAAATATTTAAAAGTGGTTTGCCTACGGGCTACGGACAATTTTTTCTTCGGTTTTTTGTATACTGAATTTATTTAATGGTTACTAAGTATTAGAATTGGACCCTTTTTTGGTTTGACATGCTTCGTTCGTGCCTCGAAGAGATTAGCGTCTGCATTGTGAGTCACTTTTTAGAGCGGAGCTTTTTTATAAGATTCGTGACGGGGACATTAATAAATAACAAATAGAAGGACGAAAAAGTTTCTGTATATTAATATTTTTAAAATGCGACGGGAGTTTTTGTTGTCCTCCGAAATTGATTTTGGGTAAAATAGCTGTTTTGGCATTTATAGGCAGTTGGCTTTCAGATGGTATTGTTAAATTTTGATAAAATTGGTCACTAATTTGGTCAATTTTCAAACCTCTTAACATTACTTAATAAATTATTCCAATGTCTTTTATCAGCCTGCATTGCCTGCTTTCGCCAATAAAAATACATTCGTACCTACCCTGCTAGCACTAGCTAGTTGGCTTATAACCACATCGTAGGGTTCTGGCAGTGCTTAACACATTCCAAAACCTTATTGTCCACCAAATTTTATGAAAGAAAACCATTGCAAATCTCAGTCCTTTCTTCAATTCCACCAACGATAAACTAAACCTAACTTATAACATCCCAAACAATATTGTAGATCAATTGTTAAGAAATAAAACCATCTGATTGATGATACAGTGGACGTACAATTTAGCAATGTCGAGTCTTCAATACTCGACAATACACATTCATGGCCCCGTATGTGCCTACCGACTGTGTCCTATAAATAATACATTATACACCTCTTTGTTAAACTTACAGAGAAGCTTTAAGGGTGGATGATCTCTTAAAATAACAAGTGTTTGCTTCACTGATTATCGACAATACGTATACCTTTAGCTGCCTCTGAAAGCCCTTCCAATAAAAGTAAATTTGAAGTGGGCTTGCTGGACGAATTTGAACTGTATTTTCGTAGAAATTGAAATCAATTTAGCGGGCTTTGTTGCGTTCGGAGTTTTGAAATGTGCAATGAAGTTTTAGTTTTAACTCGGTGTGTTAAAGTTTGGTTTTCTAGTTCGGATTTTCTAGGACAATTTCAATAAAATCTTCAAATAAAATGTGCGTGAATATCACGGCCAAGTTGGTTCACCATACAAAGAAACATCGTCTATTGATACTTTGCTATTTAAATGGTTTTACACATTTATAATATGAGTTACGGTAAATACGGTTGCATTGTGTGGAGATTTCATTTTGTTCCGATCACATTGTATGAAAATAATGCTTTTAATACTATTTCAATATTTAGACGATGTCTCGAGGATGCTTGGCGTAATTTTTGTAATAGGTATTAAAGGTTTAGTGATTTAAATATTTGCGGAACTTAAATTGGGTCTATGAGAACCTTTCGGGGACAAATTTGTTGAGCTTTGAGCTGTTGTAAGTGGAAGTAAATATTTGCTAAAGAAGCAAACATTTTGATAAATAATAAGGTTCTGAGATTCTTCAGTTCTATGAAAAATTAATTTGTTTCTTCAACCACTTTTTTCTAACAACGTAATAAAAACACAAATGGTCTATTAAATATTGGAGTCCGATCAAATCCAATATCAATTTAGATCTAAAGAGGCTATATTGATTACTAAGCAAACCTCTTTAAGAGAACCTAGTTAGACAATTCTGATTAAAAACGTTCAGCTGCTTTGAAACCACGCCTACTGGAATTAATTATATGAAATAGCGTGAGTCACCGGGCTGGCAATAATTGGGTCAGTGATAGGTCCCCGCCCAAGGACCGTTCTCCGCCCAGAACTGCCCATCAGGTGAATGTAACAAGTTTCTCGTGAAATAGGCTGGGCTGTTTGTTGGAGAGGCTATTAATGTTGACCTATTATGTTGATTTGAGTTAAATTTTTTTTTGGTAATTCAAGAAATGCTGTGATGCCCTGCAATTATACCTTTTCTGAGGCTGTCCTTTTTAGGGCCGGATTTTCGTTCACAATGTTAATTATGAGGTATATTATTGAATGTTTGCACTAAGTAACGGCAGATATTTGGCAAAATAATATTGACACTTTGTGTCTGCTAACAAGTTTATCATTAAAGTGACAGTTTCAGCATAGTAAAGCTATTGCAGATTGAATCACATATCCTGTTATGTTATCCAAGACATGTTTTATAAACGAAAAAATAAAAATACTGCAGAGAAAAAAATATTCAGCCAGATAACCCATCTTTAACAAAAATTACGAATTGCGTGCTGTCAAATTTTATCATTGCCGATTATAAATCTAAAATATTTATTTCTTGAATGACTCGACAGAAACCGAAGTTTGCAGCTTGCGTCGGCATTTTTAACACACAGGAATTAATTTCACAAATTGGCGAGGTTCTAAGAAGTAGTTTCGAGTTCAAATATAAGGTTTAGAGTTCTCCGCCCTAGGATAGAGTGCCCCGCCCTATCACGCCTAGAGCGCGAACCCTCGTTTCGCCCCAACACTAGAGGTGTTCAATAAGGCCGGGTATACACAATCCGCTAAGTATTTTAAGGCGGAGCTTCACTCACAAGTTGACATGTAAATTGTTTGGTCAAGATTGGTTCTTTTGATAAATGTTTCTATACTTGTACCGCTTTGTGCCTGAAGTGTAATGTCGGCACTTTGGATGGCGGTTGTTTATTGTCCGTTGGTTTGATTAAATATGTTTTCTAAGAAAACGGCTGTATAAGATTGGTACTTTAACGGAAATGTAGTGCGGTAGTTACACTGATAGGATCTCATTGAGCTTCAAATTGGTTTTTCTTTATTTCATAACGTACTGACTATACTTTTGCCCATAAAGTTTAAATCAACTGCCGACAAAGATAACAGGCATAACCGACTAATGATTAAATATTGTTTTCCTCAAGTGTACCCTCATAGTCAACCAAACGAGAATAAAGAGTGATGATGACCATCATTGTACTATGAACAATACAGTCACAAACAAAAGTGTTCGTCAACTTCAAGTACCAATGACTAGCACATTTTTTCAGCCAGCACCAAGGCGCCATCATTTCACCAAACTTAGGAAAAACTCATGACAATCGTTTTCAAAGTACAGTTAAACAAAAAAGGCGAAACACGGCCATCAGAGGCGAGGCTTATTTTTTCAGTACACATCCATTCTTTGTCCAACACAATAAGTGCTCAATGTTCTTATCTAACCATCTACGTCTTTGGTTTGAAAGGACGAAGATGTTATCGCGGGTCTTGGGGCCTTAATCCGAGTGCGGGGCGAACAATGGGGCGAATCATCGCGACACGTGGACTGGGACAAATTGGGCATTATGATCGTGTTTTTTATTGTTAGTCGTATTAATGTATTGTTTTTGAGACAGTGATGTATTGGGTTTCTGTTATGTGGTTATTTATATAGAATGTTAGAAGATGGTTTAGTTTGATTGAATCATTTAACGCTTATGCCTACGGTAGATGTAGGTAATGCGGTTTTGCTATCGAAGTAAATAACGACTGGAGGCAAAGTTTTTATTTATTAATTAATTAAAGGGTTAACCAACAGCTAATGTAAACAGCGTTTCTTATAAATATGTATTTCATTAACAATAGCATCAGACCTATATAGTCGCGAATAATAGGTTAACCAATAATCGAAGTGAGTTTACAACACATATTTAAGATATTAAAATTTGAAACGTAATAACATTATTAGGAAATAAAATGACTAGAAATTAAATTAAATAAAAAATAGAACAAAATTACAATGATTCGATAAGTTATAAAACAAATAAAACGATTAAAGGTAAAAACTTTTTACAAATTTACTTAACTATATTTTCCGAGTCTGGTGAAAAGGACAAAAGTATTCTAACTGTAAATATATTTACATTATCTACGTTACAAGAAACTGAGATAAAATAGAACAAAATATTATTTAACATTACAAAGCATCATTTTACAACAACCTGGGTACGTTTCTAAGATTTAAAACTCAGGTTGAGAGTAACTTTTAGAAAATTAATGGAAAATATATTTTCCCTATAGTAGCAATATGTAACATTGCGAAATGTTAAGCCTACTACACGGTACCATGGATGAAGTTGGTTTTCTGCGAATAGCTCTAATAAACAAGATGGATTAAAATGAATTGGCTGCGAGTTTGAAACTGACATATATCTTAATACAGTGACTCCAAGAAAAACTTCCAGGAATGTGCACGCATGTTTCACTAAGTAGTTACAAAAGGACATAATAGATATATATGGCACGCTTATAATTTCAACAATGCGAAAGAATTCAATTTATTCGCTCAAATGAACTGGATATCAAGACATTTGTCTTCATTGTCGCCAAATTTCTCCATCATTGTCAACCGTTTAAGGGTGCGTTAGAATTTATTAAAGTCGCTATTTTGAAGTCGTTAAAAGACTTCAAAGTTAAAGGCTTCGCCCAAGCGAGAGAATTGAAGTCATTATACGAGTCAGTTATTGATGTTATTAGTTCTTTTGTCGTGTAGATGGTTCAAGTTTTTGCTAAACGATTTGAAATAAACAGGGTGTTTGTAATTTTTTTTGTCTCAATATTTTTAGCTGTTGAGTATCTAGATGTCGCAATGGTCAGTCCAATGCGACATAGAAAATAATTTCAGATTAGAAATTGATTTCATATACTTTAAGATAATGATTAGGTATTAAGAAATCATGGTTTGCCTTTAGTTCACCTTTTCACTTCTCCTTACATATCGGCTAAATTGAGGTGTTGGCATATATTTCAAATTCAAAATTTCAACTTATGATAGTTAAAGTAAACTATTATGTAACAGAGGAACTGATGTTCTAGTCAAAATTATAATATAACACTCAAAAATGAAGCAGCCTGTATCTTGTTCACGGTTTGTCTCCCATCCAACTACAAATCAATAGTCAACAAAAGGCGATTTAATGGACCTTTTAGTAGTCAAAAACGAGACAAATTCACTTTAAAAGCCAATTCTATCGTGTTTGTGAGACCAATAGTGATAAATATCACACAACTTCAAAAAAGATAATATTCTTTGTCACATTCAAATATATCTTTTTTGAACCATGGAGCTAAAATGGTGCTCAAGCCATTAAAGATGGAAATTAATTAGTAATAAAATATATTAATGCTGAATTATTTTGACGTTTCGTTAGATGGTATTGTATACTTGGTGATAAATGTTTATATTTACTGAAATTGATTTCTTTTTTAAAGCATTCCATTTGAAACGACTTTTTATAAGTAAATGGGAAATTAATTCCGCTTATTAATCACAAAATGATTATTTTAACGTAGGTATGTATTTTAAATTCAGTTATAAGTACGAAATATTATGTAAAAGAAAGAAAGAAAGAAAAATGTTAATATGTGTGTGTGGGTGTGTGTGTGTTGTTGTTAATGTTGTATGTGATGGTACAACACTTAATTGTACAGCACTCGCTTTGTGATTATTTAGAAAACTTTTGAAAGCTAAAACTCTTGAAACATAGCAAAAGCTACAAATGACAGACTTCTATGATTCTGACATGTTACAAACGCTTACTTATATTTATAAATAAATAATTGATGTCGATCCACTTAATAGGACTCACAAACATATTTTAAGACCTCACTTCATTTAATATCAATACAAATATTCTCAACATCTGCTTATAAGCTGAGAAAACATCCTTTGACATGGCTCCCGTCAAAACCTTTCGCGTTCCGCCTAATATCTTCCAAGTTATGGTCTCCTTTAATATAATTATTGTCAAATGCCATCCGCGCGGGCGCATATTCTTTCGCACCAATGAATTTCTTCGCAAAATAAAATGCGATCAATGGTCCAAATCTTTTGGAGGTAGTCCTACACAATGGGGTAGAGGATAAAGCATCATATTTATTTCATAATAAATGACAATTATCGTAAATTGATTTCCGAGTCGACAATGTACATGCACCTAACCAAACATTGGCCGAAAAGGATCGTCCGTTGTCATTGTTAAGACCCTGTATCGTTTAGAAATATGAAAAGTGGAATTAACAAAAGGTTTGTATTTATTGTGCTTGGTAACGTAACAAATATTATGTACTAGCACTTCGCCCGCGACTTCGTCCGCGCGGATTTAGTAGGTACTCCACAAACTTCAACGCCCCCTCAAACCCTTTTTAAAGGTAAGTTTTGGAAAATTAAGCACTACGATATCCATTCAACGGTCTCAGGATCAGCCTACTATCCACCCAGTTCACCCCGTTCACCCCGCCAGAGGTTGACTATGTAAACATTGTTAGATCTGTTTCAAATTTCCCACTTTTAGCTTGTTCATTCCAATTTCCACGTAAATTGAAGTAAGCAATAATGTCCTCCCCTGAAAAATTCATCAACCCTTTTCGCCCCTTATATTTGTTATTCTTAATTTTTTATCCAAAACATTAATGCCGTGCATTAAGTTTCTCCCCAGTTAGCTCAAACCGCAACATTTTTCTTACTTAGAGCATCGAAAAATCCAAATATTTGTTATTTTTCTTTTTTTATCCAAAACATTAATGCCGTGTTTCAGCTTCATCGGACTAAGCGTTAAGATTCTCCCCAGTTCGCTCAAACCGTAACATTTTTCTTACTTAGACCATTTTTATGCCCGTCGTAACTTTAAAACGAAAGGTCCGATTTGAGTAATTTGAAGTGTAGTTTACATGTACATTATCAACCTTAATTCTAAACAAACAAACTAACTAATCTTTACTCTTTATAATATTAGTTTAGATAGATTAGATATATAATCCTGATGATGTGTCTGTTTGAGTATTATTCGCAAATTATCGGCATTCGATTGAACTGAGTCTATAAAATAATCATTAAAATGTCTTGCTATCATTTTAGGAATATTAAATTTCATAGAATTGGTTACCTCCCAAGTTGCTTTAGACTTGTTAGTGCTAGTTCCTATAAAATAGCTGTTTTGAGCCCTTTGTGTTAATTTGATCACTTTTTAATATCTCTTTGAGAATTATTTGAAAGCCGCTTTTGTATCACTATTTCGCTTTATTCTGTATTGCTATAATAAAGTTCATAATAAAGATCAAATAAGTTCATTGAACTTTATAGAATTTACTGGTGATTGTGGAATACTGAGCATACAAATGATAAAAGCACTCAATACAATTGCAAAAGAACTTGGCCCAAAGGAAATAAATACTAAAAATATTCTGCTTTTAATTTTCAAGATTAGAATCAAAATTTAGGATTCGTTGAATCTCGTGAGTTTGGAGGAATTACGTTACCCAAAAAATTGGGGCGTTTTTCAATTCTATTAGATTAAAACTCCTTTAATTGTATTAGAAGTTTCAACTACCATTACCGAAGTTAATGCAATTATCAATGTCTTCAGAACTGTTCAAAACATTATGCGCGCGTGGATTTCCTTAGCAGAGTTATTTTAGAAATGTATTTATTATACTCTTCAAAGATCTTATACTTACAATCATCAACAAATATATTTCGAAAAAGATTATTACAGGATTTTATGTTGATAAAAAACTCTATGGCCCATAACTCATTAATAGGTACCAACTCTTAACATCTTACACACGTGATAACTTTTAAACGAAATATCCGATTGAGATGAAACAAAAAGTATTTTACTTCTACATAAATACTCTTGATAACATAATGCTTAATTTCGATAAAGATTAATATTACGATACGTATTTAACGTAGTTTTTTTTCTTTAGACGATTTAATAATTATTTTGAACACAAAATGGGTTATTGTGATTAAACCATGATAGCTAGATATATGTTCTCGCGGACTTTTTTGTAGGTCTTAATAGGATCTTCTAACCCGTAGTACATCATTTTGTTCTTTTGTCAATAGTTTTTGCAGCGCACGCAAAAAAAGGTTTTTGATTTTACACCTTGTGTTACGAAATAGCAATTTTATTACGGATCCCTAATTTTGAAAAAAAAAAAAATAGCCTATAGCCTTCCTCGATAAATGGACTACCCAACACTGAAAAAATCATTCAAATCGGACCAGTAATTCCAGAGATTAGCGCGTTCAAACAAACAAACAAACAAACAAACAAACTCTTCAGCTTTATAATATTAGTATAGATGTATTCTGTTCCTGTTATTGGGCACTTTTGGAAAAATAAATAACTGTACTTTGCATACTACATTTGCTATTTGGTTTTCGCATGAAGTAAACAAATACTTATCCCACAGACAGACAGAGACATGCAGAGGAAAATAACAGTTTTTAATATCCTGAAAATAATCATTTATTTATTAAGACTTCATAGGTGAAAAAGCAAATTTAATGTATTAGGCATTCTATACTAGTCTTGAAGTCTGTAGTCTTCAATTCTGACTTCAGAAGTTTGGTGAAAAGATAACATGGCTGGTGTAATAACAGATTTGAATTGCAAAACTTGTATTGTTTTCAAACACTAAAGAACTGCGAAGCTATTAGGACATTAGGACACTACAAATTTTACTCTACTGCCTATGTTAATGCAATGCTAGAAATTTTTGAAATTTCCAATCACCGTGTAGACAGACAGCTCTAGCATGTGACAAGTCAGCACAACAAGGCAAGATATTAATCGTTTGGTTTACAGCTCAAAAAACTAGCAACGTGAGACTAAACTTTTACTGGGGAGTTTGTCACGCCACTTCTTCTTCCCAGCTAAAATCTAGGAAGTCCTGACGGTTTTGGGAGACTGCCTTTTAGCAAAATTGATGTCCAAAAAGGGCAACTGCCGTTTTTGATTAAATAACTTTTCATTTTGATTTCACTGATCATAACATCGCGATCTTCAATCTATATAACCAGCTTGCTGCTTAGCATGTAAGGCTTTTACTGTTGAGGAGTCCTGCTGGTTCAAGCTGAAGACTTCTTGGGACTACAGATGACAACTGTGTAACAATCAAATAACACAAAAGCAACTGCAGAAATATTTTGACACGTTAACGAACATGTTTGAAAGAGTATCCTCATCATAAATTTCCAACTCCTTACTAGCAGATGTTTCCTCAAGACAACAAGAATTTCCTCATGTTCGCGACTTGTAACTTATAGTACAATAAGTACCATCAATTAGATTATTTAAAGCGATACACAAAATATGTCGTTCACGCTAAAAACTATATAAAAGTCCAGGTGTTTGTCCACAATTAGTGTATAATCACTATATTTGGAGTGTTGTCACGCAGATTCTAAGAAAGTCTTTGTTAGTCGCCACCCAGTAGGGCAATGTTTGCAAACGGCCTGAATAAGCCTCGACCAATATTTGCTGTAGGAATGAAAGAAACAATGCCTCCGGTGGGACAGTTAGCGTTTTCTTGTGAATCACGGGACAATGTTAAGGTGGTGTTTCTCTAACGCGACCGGGTTGTTTTTATTTTTGTTTCTTTGTGGTGAAAAACACAAGTTCTGCTGTACATATTAAAACATATCATAAAAAAGCCAAGGTATTGCTGAAGTTACAGTTTCAATTCCTAGCTTAAATTACAGAAATCCGTGATAAAATGATTATCAAGAAAAACTTTTCTCACCAAATGATTTATTTCGCAAAACCAGAAAAATCTATTAGAAGCATTTACTGTAGAAATATTAAGCCACTTTAGTATACTACCTATATTTAATAGATTTTTATTACACTTCCAAGCTCCTAAAATATTTCAACGACCAAATCGCATCATCGAAACCGTACCTTAACAAAAATTTTGGCGACTATGTTTGCACGTCCGCGACGCTCGCCGCGGGAGGTTCGACCACCGAGCATTTTATTGTGCCTCTATTTACCCATCTTACTTTAAAATGCTCTTAACAAAGTCGTTGGGAGCACGAGCGTGATTTGCAAGGAAATGTCGAGCATTTGTCCCCTTAAGTCGTCTTTTGTTATATTTGAGAACGCATCTGAATTAGAATTAATTGTTTTGAGACGTGGCTGGTTTTAATAGTAGCTGTTGATGTTTTATTTATGGTTTGTTATGTTCAAATTGAATTGCTGAGTTAGGCGAATGAACGAAATTGGTCTTTTCGGAGCGGGAGTGGATCATTTATTTTCATTTACTAAAGAGGAAAAATATTCTTTGCGTGGATGCGAGACCAACTTTATTCTGTTTTAAATGTCGGTATAAAAGTCCATTTTTTGCTGTTGGAGACAGTATTACTTGGTTGAAGGTTCCATAGAGAAAAGAAGGATACCTTCTCATTAATGATGTCAGGGAAGACACGCATATTGCTCAAGTAAACGCTTTAAAAAAAAAATCTTTGATTCAGACCTTGATCCATATTATGTTAGTATTATACAAACTTAGAAGCTATGCTAGTACAAAAATATTAAAAGTTTTTTTATTTATATGTCTGTTGCACTCACCTGACGCACCGGGTACATGCACATGTACATGCACCCAATGCATGATGGTGCAACACGGCTTATCACTAATGACCCCCAGAATGCTGTTGACGCTCCCACGCACTCTGCACATCATGGACGCAATCCTTTTTCGCAGTATGGTATTGAAACCATCAGGATGTGCTTCGGCAAACATTCCTGATAGACGATATTGTCGCCACCGTGAGTAGACCCTGTATCCTCCTGTCGTGGGGATTGGAACAAAATATGCCTATGCTCAGCAATAGACGAAGTCGTCTTGTGGATGGTGATGATGATGAACCGATTAGGACTGTGTCTGAAAGCATTTAGCTGATGTTGATAATGAAATAATTGCTAACTTACTTCGACCATTTGCTGCTATATAAAGCTTGGTGATTGATTAATATTGTGTCAGCCTCGAGGTAAGTTGACGTGTCAATCAATTACCGATTCCAACAACAAAGAATCTTAAAAATCTAACATAACATCAGGCCTTTATTCTTTGGAGAATAAAGGCCTAAAAGACCTTTCACAGATTTTACCAGTCACGTTTAGATCCCATGGAATATGGGGCGAGGCTATATTTGCAAGCAACCGGTTAGAAATCCAGACTTCAGGCTGCTACTGTAAAACTCTAAATGGAAACCCGGAACCAAATAAAGAATTAAGAAAAAAATACTTTACTTGAGACCTTGATCCATATGATGTTAGTAATACACACTTATGAACTATGTTAATAAGTTTCTAATCATTATAATTGACTAACATAATATAACTATCTTAAACCGTTTACATCTACGAAACCTAAGTATGTACATATACAACAACAAAGTACACTCAGGCGTCAACGTATTCCTCCGCATCGCTGTCAGCTGGTAACGTGCCCAGAAGACTGGCAGCATTGTTACCTTGTTAACAAGTAAATGCATATCAGCAGCGCTACTCTACTAACCACTAGACCTACGAGACAAGTGAGTTTAAAATCTAGACTAATCGACATAACCCACAACTGTCCCTCTTATCTCAAACATAAACACCAGCAGCCGTCTTCGTGACTACTTCATAATGAACACCGACACATAACAAACCTAATCACGTATGCACATAATTGTTTATAATAAGGAGGTACACCACATTTGAATACCTAGAAGGAAGTGATAAAACCTGTTAACAACCTTGCATCCTGTGGAGATAGCGTCGGTTTACTTAAACAATACTTGAGTTAGGTTAGGAATTTCAACTTAATTTACATATCTAACATACTATTTTCAACCCTATTTTGTCACGTCGAAGGTTCGGATTAAGACTGGGCCCCAAGCTAAGTTTTAACCCGTTACTGAAGAGTTGTCGCCTAATATTGGTGTTAAGGGACCAATATTTAAAGTACCTGATTATGTTAAGTGAATGAATGGTTGATTATGTAACGACTTGCTGAGAAACTGGGGTACTTTAGATAGGTACGTGCTGTTAAGAAAACAACCCACGAATTTCGAGTTTTTGAGACAAGTTCAAGGAATAATGTACAACGTAGATCTTCCAAGCCATTGATGGTTGTGGGTTTTCCTTGGATAAATACACGTTCAATTTTGAAGCAACTACTAAACGTGACAAAGTGTAAGAAATTGATTGTCGGTGTACTAAAAAAATCGAACTCTCCAAAGAATCTCTTTCAAGAACTATCAAAACTGCCAAACACGCCAAGATCCACCAAAACCTATTGTGCCCCAAATAGATTCACCGCGTACAAAGCGTTTAGCAATCAGAGCACAAATCAAGAGTCCACGAATGGGCTCACACTGGGACATTATCCTTCAACCGTCACGCCGAACTTCAATACTTTGACACTATTGTGAAATTTCTCACTTCGGTCTCGGCGACCCGCAGCGCTTGTCGGGTTAACCCGCTATTGTGGGCACACGTGCGCAATGAATGGGCCCTTAGAAGGTATCTTAGATTTGACAACCCTATTTATGTTTGGGCTCCTAATTGAATTATAGGGCGCGGCCTTATGAGGGCGATAGCGATCCGATTTTGTAATTTATAGTGTTGTGTGCTGTTTCTGAATGCGGCGGTATGTTGTGGGGAAATAGCTGGATACGGGCTCGTAAAGTAATCTCGATTGGATTTATGTTTACGTAAATGTGTAATGTAATATTGTAAATTGCAATGATTGGTGAATTGGCGATAAAGTTTAAGGGAAAGGTATTTATTATTGACCGAATACGCAGAGCCGACGGTGATAGAGCATCTTATATATAAAATTCTCGTGTCACAATGTTAGTTACCATACTCCTACGAAACGGCTTGACCGATTTTTATGAAATTTTATATGAATATTCAGTAGGTCTGAAAATTGGCTACTATCTATTTTTCATACCCCTAAGTGATAAGGGTTGTCAACTCCTAACATTTTATTTTTATTTTTTGGACAATTTTTTTTTTTTTATAATGTATCATTAAAAAATACACACAACCCTGAATTTTCAACCTTCTACCACCAACCCTTATTTTTATAGCGGTACTTTAATTATTTTCTACCCTCGGCGGTCGATAATTGATCATTTACCAGTCGATCAGTTATTCTTGACTATATATTAGAAATTTAAATAGAATTGAAAAAAAAAAATAGTGTTGGGTAGCCTATTTATTGAGTCACGCTACGGCCAATAGGAGCCGAGCATTCATGAAAAATGTGACGCAGACGAATTTGCGTAGGTCAGCTAGTAATATATATAATGATGAGCTTCTAACATTCAAAAGTATGACTGTTCTTAACTATGAATCCAAGTAGAAAGAAACTTCTCCCGTTTCTTAAAGCACGTTTCCGTAAATGATATCAGAAATCTGGACTTCCATAGGTTAGTTATGAGCAACTCTTCCTCAGTTATCAGAACCACTTGAAAACTAAAATTCGCGTGCCTATCCTTCATATTTTTATAATTACAAAAATATCTTTTCACACCATTCTATCAAGACCCACATACCAAACTTTATCCAACCGAAATCATCCACCCCAGAAGGTTTACTTACACTGGCTGTTCTATTACCAAACACGGTCGTCCTTGAGAGCTAAGTACATATTTGTTTTGGTCTCAGGATCGTGTTATCTTTGCAAACAAGTGCGGGGGCGAACCAAAATGGCGGCGAATGAGATACGGCTTACCAAATGTTTGTGTAGGTTATGGGAAGGTTTAGAATACTTTAGAAGTTATTTTCATAGTAGGAGTGTTTATTTTTTGTTGGCGATTGGATAAGAAGTTAAGTGGCTGATTTTTGTGCAAATGGTATGCGATTGTAGCTTTTACCTTTAACGTGTCACTATCTTAATGTGATTAATTTGTTTGGTGATTTTTTTTTTATGTTGAAGGATTTTGTAGATCTAGGTTTCCGTAGGTTCATTCCAAGTTATGATCTTCTTAACTTATCAAAAGCGATCTGGAGGATCATCATTGGTGAAAATCACACTAAATAAACGTACACGGATGAATTAAATAAAAACATACGATTACATTATTTCGCGATATTACACACGAAAAAAAATTAGGTACTTTCCGATAACTGGAGAAATAAACTTATTACCAGTAATTAAGGAACAAAAAGACCCCTTTAAAACACGCACTTAATGTACTTGGGCGCAGTTAGGTACAATTCACAAGCCCTAAAATGAAAATGGACTTCGACTTTCGAATTTAACAGAACAGCGCACGCGCGGGTGGAAGTGTCCAGGAAGGAACTAGTCATAACTTAACATCATGCAGGTTTTCCCTGAAGGATGAAGCAGAATTATTCCCATAGTACAGCCAAATTCCAGTAGTCGTATTCAAATCCCATGTACGAGGGACAAGCCTATTGTTACCAAGCAAGCCCAAATCCAGATCCAGCGCTTCCCCTGGGTTGCGGAATTTCCTTGGAACGCAAACGACATTAGTATTAACATCATGCAGTTTTTCCCTGAAGGATGAAGCAGAATTATTCCCATAGTACAGCCAAATTCCAGTAGTCGTGTTCAAATCCCATGTACGAGGGACAACCCTATTGTTACCAACCAAGCCCAAACCCAGATCCAGCGCTTCTCCAGGGTTGCGGAATTTCCCTGGAACGCAAACGGCATTAGTAGGAACATGGATGGGTTTGAGTCAGTAAAGTCTGACACTCCCTTCCTTTTCGCCCAGAGCGGCAGAAGTCATTTGATGATTTCCCATGCATAAAAAAATATGGATTAACATCTGGGAATATCTAAATAGCAGCCTATTTAGATATTCCCAGATGTTAATCCAGTTACACATTCCCCGACCCGGCAATCGAACCCAGTGCCTCATACTCAACAGTAACGCGGCCACAAGACCACGAGGCAATCTGTTAGTCATCGTCACATTTTCTTGCTTATATAATCAATTGCCCGTAGAAATTCTGCGACAAATTCTACAACACATTAGAATATTATTCAAAGAATTATGTCTGTCCATACTTCTAATGTGTCGCTATTTATATAAATTGACAAATATGTCGTCTACATTTTTCATGGGTTAGTATTTAACGTATTTGTGCATCCTGCTCTAGAAAGGAAACGGGAATATATCAGTTACACATTGCTCTCGTTCCTTATTTGTAATACTGGTGCTCTACGTGAGTTCAGGTATTTTTAAATTCATCTAAGGCTGGGTACATTTTAAAGAAGAGTATCTAAGGATGAGACGAGGAATCTGAACTCATATTATAAAACCGGACAAGTGCAAGTCAGACTCGCGTACCGAGGGTTCCGATCGAGTCTTGATTTTTTCCGAGTATACAGTACCCATTATTATTATTATTAAACATCAATGTTTGTCACGGTCAATTCTTCAACCGAAAATATAAGTTTGTAATCTCAAAAAAATATTTTTTAAATGATAAAACAACAAATTCCCAATTTTCGGGAAGTACCCCACATGTTTTGACGTCCCGTGAGCGTCAAAAAATGCGCAATAATCGGAGCATAAACGGCCTCATTTTTTTACATTAACTTAGGGGATTGATTTTTTTACAGCTTCAAGGGACTGTAGAATTGTACTGTTATACTGTACTATGACTGTAGTATATGATTTTAGTTTCAATTCGATACCTCGACACGTTCCCGAGCTACTGAGTCTTGACAGACAGACAGACGGAAAACAAAGTGATCCTATAAGGGTTCCGTTTTTCCTTTTGAGGTACGGAACCCTCAAAATAAGCAAATTGTTTGCTTGTAAAAGGTAACCTTTGGAAATCCTGATCTGATTACAAGATTGTTTATTAATTCATGATCAACATACAAGCAACAGGGATAAATTTGAAAAAACAGAACCCAAACATTTAACTGATAGAGTGCCATAGGCTACCTTATGTTATTGTATAGAGCGTAGGAGCAAGAGACGCTCGTGGCTAAATAATAACAACCGCACGGGTTGGTCTTCAAGGTTAATCAACGCTTGGCGGGCTTAGTCTGTGGATGGGTGACCGAGACTCCTCCGTGCCTCGGAAAGCACGTTAAGTCATTGGTCCCGGCTGTCATTTGTCTTTGGCAGTCGTTACGGATAGTCAGAAGCCAGAAAATCTGACACCAGTCTTACCAAGGAGTACCGTGTTACCCAGTTAATGGCTTATGGAGGTCTGGTAGGCAGCCGCTTCACGGAAAATACTGGTATTCAGCTGAATCCGGTTTGACTGGAAGCCGACCCTAATATAATTGGGAAAAGATTAGGCAGTGAGCAAAATCTAGGCAAATGCCAATACGCGATAGCTTCGTTCATTATTTTCTTGTGTTCAAGTTTTGAAAAAGACATAAAATAATTTTCTTTTATGTTTTTTTCAAAAGAAAATCAGTATATATTTGATCATATAGAAAATCAGTATAGGATCCAATTTCATGAAAAGCATATCCATTATATGTGGCACTCACCCTACATCTTACATTTAACAACCTTCGTAGAAGTTACATACATAAACTTGACATTAAAGCAAGATAAATAGCTTCAACAAAATAAAACGCGAAAGCGTTAAAGTGTCATAAAATGAGAATCAATGAATATTTTCAACAAAAGATGTACAAAGTTCCAACGAATTATAAACGTGCGCGTATCTAATCAAAACTATACTTTGTAGGTACTTTAAACTCATTCATAAAGTTCTACTATACAATGTACTTCAACCTTAAATCATTGTGTGAATACTAAGGAGATAATAAGGAAATGCCGATTTTACGCTTCTTCATTCACGTGGTTTGCAAGGAGTTTGATGCTTTTTTTCATTTCGACCTGACATTAACCAAGTATTAGGTACCTTCACAATACCCGTAACTTGCGACAAAGAAGGTATATGCAAGAAGGTTGACAGCTATTGAGTCAAGTATCCGAAGTTGTTTATCCACAGCTTCTGCTTGCGACTTCCTCTGGACTTCAGATCGGGACTAAAAGTGATTATGTATTAATGGTTTTGACTATTTTATCCAAATCTTTCAGAAGTGTTTATGTGGAAGAGTAACAGTCACAAACATTCATCAATATTAGAAAGATAGGACAGAATTAGTAGGATAGTATAATAAGCTTAGTAGGATAGTAGGAAGTAGGTTGGCATTCCTACGACTAGTTAATATATTGCGTAGGTACAGTACAACTATTTTCTTAATGTCCCTCGGCAATCATCGCATTTCCGAAAACGAATGGTAATTTCCATGTCCATCAATTATTAGATGTAACGTGAATAATAATTTGAATTCAGAAATCAATACTTTATTATTGTTTTGAAAACAACATTAAAGTACTTAGTTCTGAGTTCAAATTATGAATTCAAAAATTCAGTACGTACCTACTTTAAAAAAAACGAAAAAAGTTTTCACTTCAAAAAAGTGTTGTATTCGGAAATGCGACGATTGCCGAAGGACATTAAGAAAATAGTTGTACTGTAAGTGTTCTATGAAGATTTGAAAGCCATTGGCGGGAGACGGGCTTTCATTATACGTCCTCATCAATCGTTCAGTGGCGGTAATCGCCCGAGGATGGTTTTAGCTGTAAACAGCGCAAACGTTTCTAATTTACGATCTGTGTTTATAATGGCATTATGACATGCAAGCTTGCCTACATAAAATTAATGGCGTGTGTTTTTAAGACTTGATTTTTATACCTTAAAAGGATTTTTTGTCTTGATTGCATGAGCTTTCAGTTTCACTCAACCAATGCAAAGAATAAAGAAAGAATTAAAGGCTTTCACCAAATCCTAACTAATCCTTACACGAAAAGAGTTCTTTTATCCCTCTTTTGGTTTGAGTATCCAACTAATCTTCATATTGTTGCGCAGATGACAATTATTGCTTTGCTTTGTTAATTTTATATAGAGTGAACAAGCTACTTCTGGGTAAGCTCGCTCCATGCTTGTTCTGCTAGATTTTTCACGTGCTTTTGACTCTATCAATACATCGCTTCTCCTCTCCAAGCTGTCTTACTATGGATGTCAGCCTGAGACGGTGCAATGGTTTCAGAGTTACTTGACTCACCGATCTCAGTTAGTCCAGGTTTCAAGCGATAGTGATGGAGCCGTTAAGTCCTCTGATCCTAAGTGCGTGAACAGGGGTGTGCCGCAGGGATCGATCCTTGGTCCGCTTCTTTTCATTTTGTACAGTGCTGATATTACTAACTGCCTGCTCAACGCCAAGTTCCACCTTTATGCTGATGATCTGCAGATGTATTTGCCATTTCATCCTCAGCAGACTGTTGACACTGTAAAAAGAATGAACGAGGATTTGGATAGGATCTCTGCCTGGTCGACAAGAAACTCCCTGGTTCTGAACCCAGTAAAATCAAAATTTATGGTCATGGGGACTAGACATTTTTTAAGTAAAATGAGTAATGTGGGCTTGGACTTGAAGATTGATGGGTGTTCCATAGAAAGGGTGCAGGAAGCCCGTAATCTTGGGGTGATATTTGATGAGCAACTGCATTTTGAGACTCATGTCATGGAGGCTGTGCGCAACTGCTTCTACCGTCTCAAACTCTTGTACCGTGTCCGTCCCTACATAAGTGTGGATATGCGTGTCATGCTCTGTGAGTCACTAGTTTTATCCAAGCTGAACTACGCTGACACTGTGTATGGGGCGTGCATTCTTGGTAGGAGTGAGAGATTGATACAGCGGGTACAGAATGCTTGTGCAAGATTTTGTTTTAATGTCCCTCCTAGATCTCACATTACTCCGTTTTTAAATAAGGGTAATTTGATGAGAATGTCAGAACGGAGAAAGCTTCATCTGGCTACCCTGCTATTTGGCATAATTCTCACAAAAAAACCTGACTATCTATATGGTAAATTAACTTGGTCTCGAGATGTGAACAAAGTCAAAACTAGAGCATCTGCTTACCTCTTGTTGACCTTGCCCCATAGAACTGCTGCATTCCGTGGAAGTTTTAAATTCGCTGCTTCTCGTTGCTGGAACGACCTGCCACCGCCGTTTCGTGCTTTAAGAACAGTTGGTACTTTTAGTTCCAAATTCAAACAACACCTATTATGCATTCAAAAGGATACCACATAAACTTACCGTAGGTCTGCACGCTGTTAGTAACATAATTGGTGATTTTGTTCTATTTTCTCCGTAAATGCATGACTCTGCCTGGCGACAAAGCACTACACTTCACAGCCCGCAACTATTAATATTTATCTTTATTATACTTAAACGCAATTTAGATGCTTCAAGTCGATATAGCTTTTTGTTTTGTTTATTTACATTTATGTTTCTGTTCAACGGGTTCAACCATCTTTTCTTTGTGACAGCCGACCACACATAACCTCCCACTTGCGCCCGCGCGCTCTATTCATTTGTCTATGATATCGACAAATGAAGCTGGAGCACTGGGCTATTGGGTGTCAGCTTATTTATTGTTTGTATGTACCGATTATTATTATTATTATTTATTTTTTTTATTATTTATATAATTATATATTAATAATTGTTGCATTTTTTTTACCCATATTTATAATTATTATTTTATTTGTATATTTCTGTTAAATATGCTCCGTGACTGTATCCGTGGCACCACTGACTGGCCCTATCAGAATACCAGCGCTGCGTTATTTATTTTTTAGATATCGCAGCATAAGCTGAGATAGGGACCATTTTGGCCTCGCGCAGATAATTATTTTTTTATACTGTTTAGTTTTTAATTTTATTTTACTAGTTTGTTAGTCTTGTGCGAGTCCCAAATAAACATTTTTCTTTCTTTCTTTCTTTCTCCATCGTCGACTTTGTCTCTGTCATCTCTGACCTAGACTAGAGTCAAGTGCAGGCCCATTAAAAAAAAAAACGTGTGCGTCTCGGGACGCCCACCTGAAGTGATAACTTAAACTAATCTAAGTTGAACTATTTAATATGGGAAGCGTCCTTTCGATATACGACAAGCGCTGTGGGTTAGAGTGAGAGAGGAAGAACCTGCCTACCACTGCCGTATGCGTGAGAGAAAGGGAAGCCAACCTTCCCATAAGAAGTTATCACTTCAAAAAGGAGTAGTTTCCGAAGAGGAAACCCCAAACCAAGTATTAGCGTTAACTTTCATTGTGCGAACAACTAAGGAGTGGAATTATCTGCCTGAGTCTCAGTTTCCTGATAGCTGCATACTAAGGTTTTTTAAGTCAAGAGTGAATAGGTTACTTCTAGGCAAGCGAGCTCCACGGTCGACCAAAACATCGCTTTTAGTCAGGTGAGATTATGGTCAATCGGAGCCTATCAATCATAAAAAGTATTAGCACAATTTGGCTATGGAAAATCCTAGCTGTAATAACGTTCCTCCTTCTGGGTCTGAAGGGAAACACAGAGAAGAGGCCTGTGTCCCTGCAGTTAATTAATAAAATACGTGCCCTTACCAATGAACATACCATATGTTCCCGTGGGTGTTGTAAGAGGCGACTAAGGGACTCACCAGAGAATGGGCAGCAGCATTTTCTGTACATTGCAACAGATACACTGCGATCGCCAACTCGCATGCCAAGCGTGGCGATTATGGCAACCCCCAAGGAGGCTTATGTCCAGCAGTGGACGTATTTCGGCTGGTATGATGATGATGAACCAATCAACACCCAATCCTTATTCACCGAGACCGACTTACACTATTCTCAAACCACACCAACCTTACATAATTCCTACTCAAATCCTTACTAGAAATAATAAGGAAACGCCGATTACATGCTTAAAATTCACGGAATACTGAAGAAGCAATTTCACGAAGTTTCTCACGGAATCCCGCGAAGCCTTTTTGGTCAGTTTCCGCCATTCACTGGACTGAGTGACCGTTGTGCGTTGTGAAATCGATTGCGCGTGCGCCTCCATTCATGAGGCGTAGCTGAGATCCTTAAGATTGAATGAACGCGTCGTTTAAGTGGTGTTACGTAATGGAGGACGGGTATCGTGTATTGATTTTATTGTTGTTGAAGATACTACGGAATACTTGAAAATGTTTGACAATACGCCTCTTTCTCAGTATTGTTGTAAATGTGAAAGTGAGCTTGGAGTACTGCCCGTTAAAGGTATTTTCGCGCCTAAACTACTTTCTTGATCGCGGGCATACTATAATAAGCAGTGATCGGATAATCTGGCGCTCATATACCCAAACATCACTTTTAAGCCCACGAAAGTACAATACGGACATGCTTTTCAGAATCCCGGATCCCGGAATCGTTCGAAATTCCTGAGATTGCTGAAAATGCCCGCATACAAAATATAGTTAGAACTCGTTGTAAACTCTCAGTGTATTTTTTTTTAATTTCAAAGCCACCACCACCACCACCACTATTGTAGGTACATAAAGTTTTAATAAATAATAAACTTTTAATTTACAATTAAAGTTTCTTCTTTAAGTTTGCTATAGTTGTTTTTATAAAATTGTTACATCCCGTTTTACTTATTTATTCAGAAAGGAATGTCCATATTATTCTTTCACGGGAAGAAGTTTAGGTATATAAGCGCCCGATTTTCAATCCTTTTAGAGGGTATATCTCTCTAGTGTTGGCAGCACACAGTACCCCTAAAAGCTACCAAGTTTATTTGAATAAAATTTGGTAACTAGTGTTGTCCAAGATGATAGCTTCCCACACTTTTAGCCATAACCAACTATATTTACAAGAAGGTACGTCAGGCGTAAAAAGCTGCTGATTATTACCAACTTAAGCAAATTGACATTTGGTTAGCGAAACGTAAATATGAAAAGATGTGCGTGAGCGCAGTTCTGAGAGGTTTATTTTACGGTCGATGTGTTCAATAACAGAAGAGTGAGAATTCGGCATATTTACATTTGCGTTATTATCTTGAATAATGTCATAGTGTGAGAAAATTATACATGTTTTTCCACTCCCTATTTCATGGTAAAACATGGGCAGCGGAAGCTGAAGCAGCGTTGGAATGCCTCCTGCAAGGTCTACCAATGAGGTAGACCTGATAAGGCTCACAGGAATCCATTCCATACAAGATGCACAAAATGGGTAAATGTGGCGATGCTTGGTGGAGGACTGTGTCCAGCAATTCGTGTCCTCGTTCTCAAATCATGGTGATGTGATGTTGAAGCGATCAATACATTCATCAGACATTTGAGATCAAACAGAAGCTCAAGCCCACCATTGTTTAAAACTGTTACATATTCACCTATTCCAAATAAAACAAATTGAACCCAGAAAAATCATTGCAAACAGTTACACTCAAAAACCGCTAATACAAAAGACTTCAACGCGCTTAACTTATGACCGCGTCGCCAAGAGATTGTTAGACGTCATAAAATTATACAAAAAAATAATAATATCCAATAAAAATACGAAAATTATTGGGACTATAATGAGCCCGTATTCTCAGCATGGGTCCGAAATTCAATCAATAGGAATTTATTGCTCAGATTCGCAAAGGCTACGCTTCGTGTCGAATTTTTGAATTGTATGAGGCGGGGTATATTTTTTGTTGGGAGATAATAGGCCGGCGCGAGCTAAGGCATCACCTATTATGCGCTAGCGCAGGAATGACAGTAAAAGTTACGCCCACTTTTTAGATCCTTTTTGTGCAGTCTTCAAAAGTTTTTAAAGATTATAGAATAAGTTTATGGTTACCGTTTTTGTGGCAGTCTGCTTGTGTTAAAGTTTTGATGATATAATAGGTTCCATGCACGTATTATGTATCATTTTATTGTGTTGCATGTATTGTCACCGTGAGGTCATGTGTTGATACCTACTTGTATCTAGTAGGTTTAAAAGGCCTATTAAATAGCTCGTAAGAAAAGATGTATACTATAAAATATCCTTGGTCACTCAATCTTTGATAGGACAATTTCTTTTCGAAACAATAAGCTTTTCTCATGCTGGAAGATTTAAGTAAAATTCAAGTAAAACTTTGATAACCCAAAAAAATATTACATCCTTCAATTTTCCTCAATTTAATCACAAATTTCAGTCATTATAACAAACAATTTATCCATAGGTCACTCCTATTGTCAGTGGCATCCGTTCTACTTGCGATAACGACTCCCCATTATCTGCTGGATACACACAAACAAGCTCCACTGCCTTCTAGTGGCCATCTAACACGTGTTCAAACTGCTTTGTTACTTTAACTGTATTGGCACAATAACCTGGAAACGTACATAGAAGACTCAACCATGTGTATCAGACGATAGGCTGTTGATTTCGTTGAGAAAAAAAATCGCACTTCTGAAAAGTTGTCGCAGTAAAATGTTGTAAGTGACGGTGGTTGTACATTGGATTTCGAATGGTATGCTGAAAAGATTAGAGTTTACTTCAGGATGTGAGTGATAAACGAAGATGCCTGTTTTCAGCATCAATAAAAGTGAAGAATATCTCTTGATTTTTAAGGGGCACTTTAAGGCTCTTCTAAGTTCTCTCGTAAAATGATTGTGTTACGGCGATCCATCAAATCGAAGACATTTCGAAGGCTTCTATTGAGCTTTTTGCCGCCCCGTCATTTCCTGTGCCCGAGGCCAGGATTTCGACCAAATTTTTGCGAGAACAATTAAACTTTTTTCAGTTTTTTTCCTTTTTCGGTCAGTCGGTAAGTATTAAGTTACCGAATCTTAGATAAAATAGTTTTTTGAGAAAAAACCGTTTGTAGTATACGTGAGTTTTTGGGGTTTCTTTGGCGATTTTTTTCTGTAAATCTATCTTTTAGAATGGACACGTTTTGTTGGAGATAAGTAGCCACGGTTTTTATTGGACGTCTCAGTTTATTGGTAAAGTTTGCACCTGCCTCTTATGTAATATCGTTAAATTACATAGCATGCATAATAATCTTAACCTAATCGAAGAATCTTGCTTGCCGAATTACCAGATACTTCAATCAATATTAATTATAAATAACTAGCTGGTCGCGACTTCTTACGCGCATATCCCGTTTTTTTCCGTTCCCCTATAGCCTATAGTCTTCCTCATGAATGTGGTTATAAATAATTTTCCAAATCCGACTGGTAGAATTTTCCGAATCCGAATGTGGGAATCCGCTGGATGTGAAACGCACCGGACCGGTCGCTTTGGCGACACTTGGGGAGGCCTATGTCTAGCAGTGGACGACTTTCGGCTCAATTGAAATATGTATACTACATACTAGTGGCAATCGTAAAATGCCCAAAATATGAATTTCGTTGGTATCTCTCTTGAAAAAACCAATGTCGTACTTTTTATTTTTATCCTTTCGACTCATGAAACGTCATCACTGTATACGTAAAATCTTTAGGTATATATATACTTGTCGGTGCTTAATTGTAATTATATGTAGGAATCAGAAATCTCTCGAAATAAATTAAATAACGGGACATCATAACGTTCAGGTACTTTTGAAAAAACTGCAATAATGACGTTAACAGTCTTCGTCAACGCGTTTTTTCGTGAACGAACAAAAATCCGCAGTTTCCGGTAAAAAAATGGAATGCGGAGTAATTTAAAACCGCACGAAATTGCCGCCGTTACACACACGTGCAGATAAAAATACCACTTGCTACTATTAAAAAAATATTGGTGAGTTACAAAAAATTATGCGAAAGTTACAAAAAAGAATGCGAAAGTTACAAAAAGGAAGATGAAACTTGGAATTCGTTGGTTTATGTTTTTATGGAGTATTTTGTGACACGTGTTTCTGATTTGTGTGTCTATTTGTGTTTTGGGCTAATGGGACCGCGTTGTCGCCACATTTCCTTTCGTTGATTGCGTCAAATATTGCGGCTTAGGCGCCTGATTTGCTGTTTAGTCGTGTGGCCAGGAATTTGGGTTAAATTTGAGATTTGAGATAAAATTTCTCAATATTTTTTTTTCGTGTTATTTATTGATCTGATGACATTTTTGGAAGGCTTCGTAATTTATATCTGGTGAAAATAGAGTGGGACAAATTCTAATACTGATTCTTATTTTTCTGCAATAAATTATGTTGGGCTGTGTCCATCAAAATATGTATTCAATGAAAGGCTTCAGAAGAAAATAAAAATGCCTTTCAAGAAAACTTCAGTGGATTTTATCCGATATATATTTTATTGAAAATAGTATGTAACTTCCACGAAAACTTGATGTCCTATCCCCATTGTCATGAAAATTACTTGAAGCTTTTTTTCGCAACTCTACAGTCACCCTACTCGAGAATCGGAAGCTCCTAAGTGTTACCCAACGCACCTAATTATCTGCGTTCAGTAATAGCTTCCTGTACACGGCGCTTTGCGAAAAACAAGCCTCTTCACCACTAATGCGAGTTTCGTGTCAATAGCGGGCCATTGTCTACACAGTGGGAACCACTTGTGATAGCTGGCTTGCGATGGAACTGACGCTTTTTTGTTTTCTTACAATTGTTTTAAGTGTTAATGGTTTTGGGTTATTTTTAAGGGCTTTTGGCACTTGATCTAATGGCTTTAAGCTCTGGCTAGAGCTTTTATTTTTATTTTATAAATATTTCTTCCTGTTCTTTGACCCAGAAGGATGTTATGCTGATGTAAATAATGGCCAGATGTATTGAAGACGGCCTATAAGGGCTCTTGATTTCGCACTGAAGGTGTTGGTTAGAAAAACTGCACTGGCATTAAAAATTGCACTGGCGTTAAATTCGTATGATTTAGAACACAACAGGATTTGCACATTGGCTTAAGCGGAGTTTATGAATAGGAGTTAGAGTTGTGAGTTGAGCTACTCGATTTTTATTTATGTATTTACTATAAGGCTTCTCAAAAATGAGTATACCAAAGCTTTAAAATTTGTACATTGCAAACTTACGTCTAAGCGCCTCATCTCTTACAGAGAAGCACAGCTGACAAATGCTTGCACTGTCTGATCAGATCCACTCAAATCTGTGTGGAACTTTCTCCATAATACCACCTCAGACCATAGGTCTTATGTACTGGTCACATCACATGAGGACTGCATAGGTTGTCCTCATGTGATGTGACCAGTACATAAACAGTATGGAATTTAAAAGAGACTGAGCTCTCAGTTTGTTTGTGTTCCTTTTCAGTGTCAGCAAGGAAATATCGGCCTCACCTTGTTTGAACTGACCAAACTGATTGAAGTATAAAATATCATTAAATAATGCTTTTATGGACTTTTGAAACTTTATCTAATGGTTCTATAATCATGGTATGGTTTAGTTTGCGCTATTTTTAATTTTGTTTCTGTTCATGACCCAGGACGTTATGCTGATTGTAAATTATGGGCAAACGTATTAAAGACCCATTAGCCTTGTATGTATACTTACAGGCTTTTGAATTCG
Source organism: Mamestra configurata (assembly GCA_002192655.3). Taxonomy (NCBI): domain Eukaryota; kingdom Metazoa; phylum Arthropoda; class Insecta; order Lepidoptera; family Noctuidae; genus Mamestra; species Mamestra configurata. Next base: position 957,805 of record NDFZ01005487.1, read on the forward strand.
CATCGAAGGCAAGAAACACCACACTGTTCTTAAGAAGGTACTCATTGAATCCATAAAATGAAGAACACCTAAATTTGCACACTGATTTTAGAGGAATTTCTAATTCTGGATACACCGGTGTCCTTACAGGCTGCAACTTTGATTAGGGCAACAAAAGGAACTTATCGTAACATTGTTGAATAACCTTTTTATATTAATAGCATATCTCAATCCTGTGTTGTCTTATCTCCTTTGTCCCTAAACAAAGTAAAAGCTGTATTGACTGAATTATTCCGATAACCACCGGTTTCTTAAAAGAAAATTCACGCCTTGACCATGAATCAATATAAGCGTTATTTTTTTACAAACCTAAGACCCGTGAACCAGTCATTGGCACCCTCAAAAACCTTGAGGACTTGTTAAATACGGCACTTCGGCTGGCTTCCCTTGTTGGTATATTGAAGCGTGAACTGGTAACACAAACTTATCAATACTGTTGCTTAACTCAAACTTTAAACACCTTGATCGTTATCCCAAGGCGCTAGAGGCTATTTCAAATGAGTTGGGAGTTTCGTAGCTCCAAATTCTAAGTTGATATTTCAACAGTTTTACCGAAAACATAATCTGAATTTCACGCAAGACTTATTTGTTTTAGATGAGGCTGTTTCTAAGGGAATTGTGTGCGGCCGTGAATTTTAACAAGCCAAGTGGCGGTATCGGTGTTGGCATTCACAGGTTTGTGATTCTGAACGGGTGTTTGGTCTCATTTTGATGCAGTTGTTGTGATCCGTATTAGTTGCGTCCTTGTTGGATAGTGTAGTGGTAGCATGTAAAGCTGTTATAATAATTACGGTCAAGTACTACTTTTATTTATTATTTATTTATTTATTTATAATGTTAACACGGTTTGTAGACCAATTACATTAACATACACCAATTACACAACATAGGCCTGGTCCACAAATTCAAGGTTGCTCAGCGTGCAATGGAGAGAGCAATGCTCGGGATTTCTCTGGTGGATCGAATTCGCAACGAAGTCATTTGCCAGAGAACTAAAGTCACCGACATTGCGCGTAGAATTAGCATGCTGAAATGGAAGTGGGCCGGCCATGTCTGCTCCATCGACCGTCTGTTTGTCTAACAGACGGTCGATGGAGCAGACATGTGTTAGAGTGGAGACCGCGTATGAGCAAAAGTAGTGTGGCACGATGGATCGATAATTTAAAGAAGAAGGCGAACTGCTCAAGACCTGGATGGTTGGCGCACTTTGGGGGAGGCTTACGTTCAGCAGTGGACAGGCATTGGCTGATATGATGAGATGACTACTTAACATGTATATTTAATAATGGATATTCATAATCGAAACAACTCTTCTACGATTACTTTTTGAAAGAAATGATTTTATTAGTTGAAAAGAAAACAACAAAATCTATTTATTTTGTAGTCTGATGCAGCGTTTTGTAATTTCAGAGAATAATAAATAAATGACAACTTGGTATTATATTACCCAAATAATCGTACCTATTTGTCTCAGGTGTTTTATTTTATTTTGTAATGTATTTTTGTTGTGACCAAAACTACAAAAGCTTCTGTAAATAAATAAGTAGATATGTATGTAGTACATTCTTGTTATGTGTGTCGTACTGGCATCACCATCAAAATAATCCATTCGAATATTTTTTCTCAAATCATACCAACACAATGTTTTTTGTCAACCATACAATACCGCTCTAAATAACTGCCCATCTCAGTCGGATGACACAAACGCGCCGACAAAGAGGCGGCGATCCTCACACAGTGGTCACAAATAGTCACGAGCGGTGCCTGTGCCACACATGAACATTTGATCCGTATGCGGCTTATCTGTGCTTGGCCTTATGTAATAGAAGGAGATTTCTTTATGAAGAATACTTGTTCTTGAATTTCTACTACGTTTGCTTAAGGCTACTAGAATTTGACACGACCACACATAATATTTTGCATGAAGTTTTTTGTTTTATTTGTTATAAGGCTTTCTGACCTCTGTGTTACTTGATGGTAAGCGATGATGAGGTCGACGATAGAGTAGCGATCCTCACACAGTGATCAGGAGTGATGCCTGTGCCACACATGAACATTAATATATAATTTAATATAAAAAATCCTGGGATAACTCACACACGGTCATCCGATCCCAAACTAGGCAGAGCCTGTACTATGGCAACCAGACAACTGATAAACATACTTATATATTTCTAAATACATACATATTATAGACAAATTACACCCAGACACAGAACAAATGATCATGCTCATCACACAAAGATTTGTCCTGGGTGGGAATCGAACCCACGACCTTCGGTTAAGTAGTCAGGGTCACTAACCACTCGACCAACAGACATTTGGTCCTTATGTGGCTTATCTAAGGTGGCCTCATATAATAGGTGGTGTATGGAGGTTTCTTTGATGATAATACACGCTTGTAGGAACCCATACTAGGAAATAGGATATGGAATAGGACACACCCGTACATAAATACTTTCATGTCAGGAGTTTTCCCTTGGGATAATCTTCAAATTTTCATTTTCAACTGACAGAAGCTGGTTTCTAATACGTTTGCTGATGCTAGAAGTTGATATACTCATATTTTAAAATTATTATTGATGATTTTAAAATATGAGTATGATATCTCACCTGATGGTGATCGATGATGAGGTTGACGGTGGAAAGGCGCTCCTCACACAGGGGTCACAAATATACACGAGCGGTGTCTGTGCCACACATAAATATTTGATCGTTTTGCGGCTTATCTGTGCATGGCCATATGTAATAAGAGGAGGTTTCTTAATGATGCATCCTTGTAGGGATTTCTAATGCGCATTATGTTGGCAAGAATTTGAAAAACATTACATCTGAGTGAAATTGCACAAGACTTTTGGTTGAAGTTTTTGTATCGTTTAATTCTAACTTTAGACCGATGGATACTTTCCTTCATGTTAAGGTAAAGTTAATTTTTGACTGATTAAATATAATAAGTAATTTTATAAGGGACCATTATTAGTTTTCTGTGATTTGTTTGCGACGTTTCGAATTCTTCAACTTCCTCTTTTTGTTGTGTCGATAGCAATAATAAGATTATGTAGATATCAAATTGTAGTAGTAAAGAATATGAATACGTGTTACTAAACAAAAATCATGTGAACATTGTTTTTCAGAATTTCAGTGAAGCTTATTCTTATAAATAAAATTGGCTTCATCGGCAGCTTCAAGCCAAACCTTCATTTTCGCCGAGGGTATGAATGATGATATGAAATGTTTATACTAATTTTACTGTTGAGGGAAAAGTTAATATAATACCGAGTTTATATCCCACAATATAATCTATTTGTATCAAGTCCGACAAAGCTGTGGTAATCCCACTAAGGGTAAAGTATGTCAAAGATATTCATATGATCCTTATGCAGCTATCTATGGCACTTGACCTGCGTTTATGTAACATTACAGAAGATAAACAAATGGATAAGCTTTTAAGTGATAGCCATTACCTACTAAGGTGCTGTACGGGGCAATCTAATACATTCATTATAAGTAGAAACCTTATGGTTCAGTCTAGATTTAAAGTAAGTTTATAAATAGGCAATATTATTTGTTAAAAAGTCATCTGATTCTGAAAGTTCTTTCACTGAAATGAAGCAACAATATTATGTCTGAGTTTTATAGGCTAGTTTTAATCTGAAGAAAATTCACAATTTCCATCACACGAGACATGGAAACGAAGCCAAAACTAGTGTAATAGTAATATGAGTAATTGAGTATACGATGTAGAAGAGTGGTCTTTAATAATTTCTTAAATAAATGTAACTCACCTAAAGTTTGCAGAGCTGCTTTCTGTCGCTAGCTTATTAAAACTTAGTAATCACTATCTGAAGTGGTCTGAAGGACTAAGAGGTCACTTGAAAGCAGTAGTAGTTTTAGAAAAGTAGTATACTCTGGGTGTATCGTCCTCACATAATATTAAATAATTTTTTGTATACTAAAAATTGTAAAACCATTATTTGAAAAGAGTAACTATGGAGTTTCTTGTACGTTCTTCTCTATAAGAATCTACCTTTCCGAATGGACAGTAGATTCACTTTTTTAACTGAATACTATTATTTTCTTCTTCTCAGTCGTTTCACTCTTGACAGAGCGGTCGTGGTCACGTCGAGGCGTCCACGTCGGAGGAGAGATCCTCAGCCATCTCTCCCTGTTGGCAGACTGTCTGGCGCAATCAAATACGCGGCTTCCTAGTGCGGATTTAACTTGATCAGTCCAACGCATAGGTGACCTGCTGCGCGATCGACGATTATTTTACTGAACTGTAAATTATGACGTTCAAAAGTGCCGTTTAATGGCCTAATTGAAATAAACGCTTTGACATGACTTTGACTTTGAAAATTATGTATTGGGAAAAACGTTAAAGTGCGAAGTGACTAGCTCTATTTACTTGAAGAAAATATTTGTTGCTTGTAAATTCTTTCACATTATCGTGAAAATTGCAAGCTGAGAAAATGTTGCGAGGACAACACTATGCCACATACCTACATAGTTAATACAAATAAGTAACTATAGAATTTTATGGGACATGTGTCGTACATAGTTAACATGAATAATGACCCACCTCTATTATAAGGATTACAGAATTCTGTAAAACTGCCAAAATCAAGATTCATAACGAGCAGCTGTGACGGAAGGTAAGTCAACATCAATGTAACGGCTAGAGAACCATGAAATCGCGCGAAAATCTAAAAGCCGTGTCACATCTTTGAATGGCTTATACACCCTGAATCAAAGGCCATGTGTTTGTAATACTGACACCCGTTCAGTATGACGAATCAACGAAGAAAGCCCGTACAAATCCCTAAGAAATAACCGAAAAACCGAAATTTTTCAGCCATTCGTTCCGCACGCGATTTCACGGTGCCCTATTACTGTATCCTGCGTGCTATAATATACCTTTGACGGTGTGCGAGGGAGTTGACAACCTTTTTCGTTAGTTTGTGTTGTCTTTTTTTGTCTTGGACTTATATAGGGGTGAAGAGTACATACTTGTTTAGAAATTGTTGCTATTCCACCAATTCGCACTAAACGTTTCCAAACGTCTTTTATAATACGCACAGCAAAGGAGTGGAACTCTCTGCCTGCGTCTGTTTCCGAAAGCATACAACCCAAATCTCTTCAAAATTAGAGTGAACAGGCTTCTTCTGGGTAAGCTCGCTCCATCGCCGACTTTGTCTCTGTCATCTATGACCTAGACTAGAGTCAAGAGCAAACCCATATTAAATTTAAAAAAATAGGTTTGCAAAAATGGAAGAAAACGTAAGCAAAAGCTTCTATGTAAATAAGTAATAACTGATTCGATTCTCTTATTCATATGTTGTACTTATTGTTCGGTTACTAGATAAGATATGTCTGCCAGGGTTGCGGAATTTGTTCGAAAGAGTCCCCGCGGCCCTGGAACGCAGAGGGTTTTAGAAGGAACACGGATGGGTTTTAGTCAGTAAGACACGCCCTTCCTCTCCACCCAGAGCGAAGAAGTGATTTGATGATTCCCCATACTTAATAAAAAAAAAAAAAAGATATAGGTAGGCACAGTTGTTTATTACACATCATTTGGCGACCGCATACTAAATTTCCTATCTACTCTCTTTAATATCTTAAAAACTCAGAAACACACCTCTGCCTTCTCATACCATCCTTGTAACAGGTTCACAACCCCTGTCTACCAATAGGTGTCGCACTTTTGTGAGCGCCGTCGAATCGGAACGAATCGCGGACAGAATAGCGAACGATTTATCATTCTTAACCGCTGTTCGCTGGCCGTCTTTGTGGATCGCAAACTAAATGGACATCCCTATTCCTTAGTAAATGTCACGTATTCCGAACTATTGCTTGACACGTAGGTCTCGATTTTTTATACGATACGTGATAGAGAAGAACGATGTTGGTGACCCCCCGTGATTTAGATTTGTGAGGTTCTGAAATGATGTAAAAGATTGATATAACTCAGCGTCGTTTTTCCAGCCCGGCCCAGTTGTGTAAATTTATGCCCTTGTTCGGCTACTGGCCTACTATGCATATTCCCGCTTTTGGATTGCAGCGTGTAAGCCTCTGTGAGAAGCATTGAACTGTAGTTCAACTGACTCGCTAGTTTGTATGCTTATGGACTTAAGATTAAGTAAATTTAGGTACGATATCCTTTAAATTGATAGTCAAAGTCAAAGTCAATTTGACTTTGACTTGACTTTGACTTTAAAAATTGATAAAAAAACAAAACCTAGAAAAATCTTCGTCACTTTTTACGGAAACAAAACTTTACTGACTATCAGTTATACATCTGTGACAGAAATGAAAATTAAAAGCTGTACTCAAACGTATGATCAAGTACAAGTAATTGGTGTTTCTTATTACAACTGTGGCCAAAACCGTATTGCCATTTTAAATGCGCAAGCGCAGCACCATCTTAAATAAAGGATAAACGGACATCGGGCCCCAGCGAGCATTTTACGAGAACTTTAATACGAAATAATTAACAAAGAAATTAGCAGGCAGAAACAATTTATTTCTGAAATATACCATTTAAATGCAACTCAAAATTTTATGACGAAAACCTTTTGAAGATTATTATAATTATTTAAAATATTGGATAACGGTATGATCGTACAAGAAAACGCATTTTATTTTATAGCGAAACATTCTTTATTTTTATAATAATATTGGTTTTTTAAAGTAATATTAATTGGGAATAATTGGCGTTCGGTAGATGGTGGCTGTAACTTATGTTAAGAAAAAGTTTCTGTGTTAAAAGGATTGCATTTAAGGGGCTAATTAAGATGGGAGATAAGTTTGGATTTCGAAACAAACTTGAATCATCATCATGATACCGCCATTGATATTATATCGTTAGTGGTATCATGATGATGATTAAAGTTTTGTTTGTACAGTTGGTCGAAGAACATAATAAATTGTTTTTTCCCAATTAGTGCCTTAAAGTCAAGCCGAAAATTCATTTATCGAAATAAATGTATTTATATTGGTGCAAGTACTTATTATACCTATATGATTATTTAAAATAATATATGCATTAACAGTGCAGGTGAAGATCGCACCGTATAAATCTAATCTCCAAAACCGAGGTTAAAAATGGAAAGCGTTTTAATCAACACCGTTAAACGATGAGACTCTTATGTTTAGTTAATATGTAACAGAAAAGGGTAACACTATCATTCATGGATCAGTAGATCATCTCACGATTTAAGAAATATATTTTACGAATATCAATATTAATTTAACCTATAAGACAGAAATGAACAATTTGATACAGATAGTCCTGATTCATGTTCATGTATGTAGATATGTATAACATTTGCTACTATTATATTCAAAATAATAAGAAACCATCCAAAGGAATCGAACAATGCAATAATATAAAATTATGTTTCTTTCCGCCCTTTGAACAGTGCAAAATGTGCCACGGGTCGCCACAGTATAGGGGTCACGACCTTTACAACTGAGTGACCTTTCCCCTCAGTGACTGAATGAATAAATGAATGAATGAGTGAGTGAATGCTCACAACAGCTGTTGTACTATTGTCAAACTTCCCCTGTTTTGAATAACATTATTACAAAATCTTTCAACAAGTTTAATTTGAGGATTTAGGGGTGGTCAAGCCCGTTTTTCTCGTTTGGGAGATGACAGTGAGAAAATATTGATATTCCCCTTTACGAACAATTTTCCTTTCTCACCGATTTGACGGTATATTTGGTGAATTATCATCATAATAATTTTAATACATTTTTAATCAGTTTCATGTTTCTTTAGTTATCTTTTTGAGCAGTTCTTTTCGGCTTTTGGTTAGTTAAGACAAGGCTTATATTTAATTTTCAGCATATTACTGAACTTCAAGCCACGCGTAATGTGTTCGTATAATACCAATTAATATCTATCTGTTCTGCCTCGTCTATACTTAATACTTAATATAAAGAGGAAAGATTTGTATTTTTCTATGTAACGAATAAACTTAAAAACTACTGGACCGATTTGAAAAATTCTTTCAGCAATGGATAGCTACATTATCAGTGAGTAACATCTATAGGCTATATTGTATCCCCGTACCAACACGGAAACGGGAAATACGAGGGTGAAACCGCGTGACGTCCGCTAGTGCGTGATAAAGAGGGAAGTAAAAATAACGTTTTTCTTACTCTCATTTCGTTGCGGGATTAACAGTTGAATCAGTTGAAGAAAAAGTTTTCCAGGATTCGTCGAGCTTTTTGGCGCTTTTATGGTGGACGCCACTGTTTGTTCTAGCTCTCAAAAGTTGCAGTGGTTTAACAATGAACAAATCAGGTAAGTTATAACTAAGCAGGCGGTTGACCAAATATCTTCCTCTCTATTATATCACCTCCTACGAAACCTATTGGCTCTCAAATCAACTGAATAACTATAATATTAATGCATACCAATAAAATAAAACTTCCATGTATAAGATAAGTAAATGGGCTTTAAATAACATAATTATTTGGTTGTAAAACTTGATGACTGTCGTTCTTTTTTATGGGTATAGCGAATGGAAATAAGTCAGGGTTGCCAGAGATAAGAAGTTTCTTCTACTACGATTTAATGTAAGAGTCAATAAAGATAGGTCTCTTCATTGTTATTGCTCTGAAATGTATTTTGGACATTATTTTAAGTTTTATCTGGGTGAAAAGAAAAGATATCGACCTGAGTGATGATTTTTATTACTGGGGGCATTGCTGAATCAATGATAATTATTTTTTTATCTAAGGTGTTAGGCAGCATTACTGAAATCCAAAATAATGTGAAAGAATTACCTATAAAATAAAATCCTAAACTATAAGTGGAAAGAATTAAGCTTCTAACGTGGTCAAATCGTCTTCAGCTGGCAATTAAGAGTTTGGTCAAATAAATATTAGGTATTAGACACGGAAATGCTAAACAGTACGATGTAAACTATGGGATTTAAACTGGGTTTACAATAGTGGCAAGTAACTGTCTCGTGTCATTTACTTTAGTTTGGTCCAATTTGTACAGGAATTGTAGTGAATAATTCTAACATTACCTGGCTCTCTCCTTGTTAATACTAGTACGACTAAAGTTGGCGGATCTGAATAACAGAGGAGTTACGGTTTCTTAACGGAAATTGGAATGGACTGTGTACGTAAATATTCTTAAACCTGATATTTTAGTCAAGTTCCATAACTTTTACCAGAAGATGAAATGGCGGTTTGACATATTTTCTATACAAAACCTATAATTGTTATTCCTCGAATACCAAACAGCTGCTTTAATTTGGTATTGTATTAGTCTCTTCACTGAATAGTTTTCACTTAGGTTCAAAGTTTTCAGCGTGACAAAATGTAAGAGTTTTGGAAACAACGTGTTAATAACGTGGTCATGTTTTCTATTGTCAGCTATGGATTCATTATTTTCTGGCTGCCGCAAAGTGAGCAAAATAATTTATTGGATAGTCGACAAGGCTTGTGAGTCCACTCGCTTTCTACTAAGAGTCAAATAAATTCCCTTTAAAAAATCAAAATGCTACGGTGGTCACCAATTATCAGTATTCAAGTCACCTGTAGTCCTTACGATACTAGGGAAGATAAATCTCAAACCTTTTTCATACTTCTCATACAATATTGCCTAGCAATTCTGTTCAAAAACAAGTTTCATGCCTTAATTGGATTTATAAAAAGATATTGAATGTGTCAGGCGACTAACAATGTTTTTTTTTCAGATATAGGCTGTAGGTAGCAGGTATGATGTGTCGTAGGCGGTGACTCCAGGACTTGTCGCGACTTGTTGACGCGAGTCGGTGCCTGTATCACGTTGCATCAACACTGGAATAAGGTTGGCGTATGGATTTTGCAATTTATACAGTGTTATGAGAAGTTTATGAGGTTAATTTTATAAATGAGGACCGAAATTGAGAACTTGGGTGTTGAAAAGTGTTGACGGATGTTTAATGTTGTAATTGCAAAGCTTAAACTTGTCATTTATAAAACGTTATCTTGTGTGGTATACCTACCTCCGATATCTGAATTACGCAGAATTTGAAGTTGATTATTTGTCAAACTCTACTTTGCCCTAAAAACCTGTCAAAATTTCGCATTAAAGTGACAATTTCTTAACTCAAAATATTTAATTCAGAATCCCGCCCAAAGATTGATAACAAAAATGCATAAACATATTTTATATTCATTAGAACTATTGTACTTGAATATACTCGTAACTTCATCATCATCATCATAACAGCAGAAAGACTTGACTGCTGGACATTGGCCTCCCCCAAAGGGAATATGCAATATTCGCCACGCTTGTGCAGGCGGGTTGGCAATTGCAGTGTAGCTGTTGTTTCTTTTACTTCTGACACCATACAGGTACCTTATGGAATGCATTATTTTATATTTCATTTGTCGGTAGCTCTTGTTGACACATAATATTAGCGTTGGTCAAATAAACAGAAATTCCCCGCGCCATTTTAATACCGTTGAATTAGATATGAAACACATTGAATATTGCACACCTTAATGAATACATTTAAAATGAAAGTATGTTTCACTTAAATTGATTCATAAATTCACGAACTGTCATAGATAGTAAACGATTTGACCTTTTAATTCTCGTTCGTGACTTAACACGTGGGTCGAGCGATATGGACCATAATTATGTGAACCAGTACAGTCTTACACAATTTAGGCACCTATTTCAGTTGGAACTATTTATATGGGTAACTAGCGGACGTCACGCGGTTTCACGCGCGTAGTTCCCGTTCCCGTGGGAGTACGGGGATAAAATATAACCTATGTTACTCGCTGAGAATGTAGCTATCTATTGCTGAAAGAATTTTTCAAAATTGGTCTAGTAGTTTTTAAGTTTATTCGTTACAAAAAAATACAAATCTTTCCACTTTATAATCTTAGTATAGATTAAGTTACAAAACACTGAATAGAAATATTCTTTATTATAGATCTTAACAAATTATAATAAGAGATTTGGTCGAGAGGTCGTGAGTAAGCCTGAGGTCTTGGGTTCGGTCCCGGGTCGGGCGGGAAATCACAGAGAAATAGAACTTAAAACAAGTGGGTGTGTACCACAGGTAACCCTTACGAAAATATTGTCGTGATGTTGTGGTGTCGGTAAAAGTTTAGGGCTCAGTTCTAAGCCAAGATCTTCATAAGAATTTGCGGTAAATGAAAATTCTACAAAATTTTAAGCAACGTTCGCATTTATATCTTATTCGCAATCTGTCAAAAAAGCCTCAATTTCCTTACATTTTCGGCAGATTGCAAACTGTTTAAAACACATAAAATTGGCACTCCGTACTATTTTACATCATCATCTCATATGCCTAGCTTTTTCCCAATTATATTGGGGTCGGCTTCCAGTCAAACCGTATTCAGCTGAATACCAGTATTAGACGTGGAGCGGCTGCCTACCAGACCTCTACAACCCATTAAGTAGGTAACACGGTACTCCATGGCAAGACTGGTGTCAGATTTTCTGGCTTCTGACTATTTTACATGTACATGAAAAATCTATCACAAGATTATCTTGATGGGTGTAAATCTAAACACAATTACAATTTGGTACTTGCCTGAAAGCAATCAATCAAACATCGCATAGGCCGTGGAATGTTGTAGCTAGTGCTATGGTGCAATTTGTATTAGCCCTACGTCCAGCAATAGACTGCTTCGCTCAGTTAATTATTGGATAAAAAACCTCGATTATGTGACCATCAGAATGGACGGTCACTACTCAAGGCTGATGTAAAACATCATCCTTAGAAAAAAAATGGCACTCCATACATGGTATGCTATCCTAGTACTCTATTCCTTATTTTTTCCTTTTTTTTTGTTTTCTGGCTGCAAAAAAGCGGGAAATTCTATTTTCCCGCGCAAATTATACTCTGAATCAATATATATGTTATAGTAGTTATCGAAGTTCAAAGTGTGTGTTGTGTTGTTTTATTATATTAATACCTATTTTGTTTTATTATATTCTTGTGTGTTTATTTTATGTATGTTGTTCAATGTGGATGGTAGCATTAAGCACGTGTTTTCACACTTGTATTCATGTATTTATGTGTGCAATCATTAAACCTCGTTTTACGATGTATGTGTAACTGCTTTTAACGGTTATAGGGTAATAAAGTAAAGAATCATGTTTAAGTTATACAATAATGTTTATTAAGAATCGGAGATCAAACGAAAGTCTTGAATTCTTAACGTTATCAGTCTAAGATACGAGTGCTTATCTAACTTAATTACTTAAATTAATTATAATGATAAAGAGTAATGATAAGCGAAAAAAAGTCACCTTAAACAATTGACACAAATGGAAGAATTCATCAAACAAATTAGAAAAAGTAACTTAACTTAAACTTAACAAGTAAGAACTTAGTGAGTAGGTACTAGAACTAAATTAATTAAGATTGGCACGCTCGGCCCACTTCTGCGAAACTTACAATTGTTATAAAAAATTTAGAAAACGAAATGATCTAAACAATACACAATGACATTAAAAATGGAAGTTCAATGATTTTACTTAACATAAAGAACTTACAAACTATTAAAGCTTCGATTTACAATATGTTACGTTCATATCAATATCTATCAACTACTAAAGTTCACTTAGTGTGCGAATATCACATGAAAAATAATCTAAAGTTACTAACACAATATAAAGTGATGTTTAAGAACACTTAGCGAACGAATCTAGAACTTAGACACTAATAAACTCTTCTTATACAATAATAAACTTTACTTACATCTAATTAAAGCTTTCAATCGTTATATAAACTCTGTATCACAGACAAAAACTTAACACTACTGGAAGACGTTGGATTAGATCGAGAAACAAGCAGAATTGTTACGCATTAGAAGTTCAGTGGATAGCCGGAGATTGGTGCAATGATATAATTATACAGTGCAGTTCATTTAAAGCTGTCTACCAAAACTTGTGACAATTTACTGTTACAACACTAATTTAAAGGATGACACAACGCCTCACTACGAGCTACCAGAGATCACAAACATTAGGCTACATCACAGGCAGAGGCGCCGCACCAATCACTCACTAAGTCTAATGGAAGACGTGGATCTGTGCTACCGAGCACGTTTACAACTAACTGATGGAAGACGCGATTTTGTTTTCACTGCATTTTAGTACCGAAGGAAGAACTGAAGCGAAGGTTTAAAAGTAACTAATAACAAAGTTTACATACGAAGCAGTTTTTAGTGGCCGAGTGGCAGATCTCGAACACTTCGTTGGCCATGTTGTCGCTGATCTCCAGATCCTCGCTCATCAGCTCGAAGCGGTTGTTGGCGATGTTCTGGTTTTTAGCGTTGTCGTTCTCCTCCACGGGCACCGGTTTCACCGGCTCCACAGGGTAGAAGAAGTTCGAGAAAGGTATAAGAACAGGTTCCTCAGGGTATGCAGTCTTTTGCGATGGTAGGTCAGTGCGGGGGCCCGAGTTGGAGATCAACTCTCCCAACTTGGACCAGCACTTATTAAGATTAACCCGCGTAGAGGACGTCACCTTACGGGGAAGCCGAGGTTTGGAGCTCTGTAAACAAAGAAAACGTAATAAGTACACATGTTACTGGACCACAAGTCGTGAGTTGTGGGACGGACAAGTTGCAACTGATTAAGTCAGAGTCGGTTGAATCTGGAAACTTACCTGACGGTTCAAAAGCTTCGCCCAAGGCGAGCGAGGTGACGAGACCTCCTTCTGCGGGGATTGCGTGTCCTCCTTAGTCAAACACATGTTAACTATTTATTAACTACTGTTATACTATTAACTTAGACTAAACAAGTTACGACTACGTATTTACAGAGCTACTGTGGTGAGATACAGAGCGTCATGCGCGCACGATGCGTCAGCAGGGAATGATTGAATCAGGAAGGGCGTGGGGCTTTATATAACAGGGCCGGGCCAGGCGGGCGCGCGCGCGTGCGCCGGGAGCGGGGCGACGCGCGCGCAGCACGCGAGCGCAGCGCGCGCTACAGACCCGTTTTTACGAACAACTTCTACGAATAGAGGCTTTGACGTGCCGCGACTGGGAATAGTTACAGAGTACAAGATTGTGCTCGTAAAGCTTTATTGATGACTAACTTGCTTGATATGGGGATCTCTTCTCCTCAAAATGAGTTTGATATATTTTGTTTTTCTCTATCATAATGACTTGTAGTTATTTAAGATTTCATGTCTGATAGCGCTACGAATAGATCAGTATTCTCGCTTGGTTGTGAATGTCGCGCCATTTTCATAAATTATGGCTGCATAAACTAATCCATATAAGGAAGTTTGAAGACGCTAAGCGAAAAAAGAATTAAAGTGGCCATTGAATTAATTTGACATTTGTTTTCTAGCTATAAATCTGTTGGTGGACAATAAAACAAGACGTACAAAGGGGCCGATGCCTGGCATAGGTAATGGTGTATACTAGTTTAGCTAGCCGTCACCTAAGGCGGTTCCTAGGAAAATAAACAGCAGTATCGCTGCATTATGAATCACGGGCCGCAGCTGGCCATCGGATAGATAAGTTCCTGCAGATTTATCACGGCACGCCGGTGTTGCTTCCTGTGATTAAATCGCATGCGCCCGCGCTCGCAAATCACGTACACAGCACTGATAAATCATTTCCTCCGGTCAGTTGAGCGAACGACGGCTAAATTATAATAATGTTAGATGTATTATAATGTTTTGAATTTTCTTGGCTATGTGACAACGCCTACGAGAAAACGGCTGTTCTGTATATTAGTAATGCTACGTTGGAATGCGTCTAAGGCTAAGTTTACATGAAACAACTGTCATCTGACTTCCTCGTCCGGAGACAGGACATGAGCTCTGCCGGTATTTCATATTCTTAAAGTCTACGTAGCTTATGGGTGGTAAATTAAGTGCAAGGAATTTTCGCTTCCGTCTTTTGTTTTAGGATGTCAACACAGGTGAGTTGACAGACAAATTCTAGTGTCAAAATGCACGTGAGGTGTAGCAGGCATTTTGACTTTAGAATTTGATTGCCGTAGACATAAAAAGACACTTGATTTTTTCACAGACAGGCAGTCTTGATTCAGTATACGCCCAGCCTTAAGTTCTATTACAGTTCTCAGTATCATCAACACTGTTTCTTCTAAAATTGCATGTCTAGTACGCAGTCGAACTGAACAAAGTCTGCGACCGTGCCGTGTGAATGGAAAGACCGTTAAAGGTAGCGTTTATTGTGTGTGACGGTTAAATGGGCACGTTCTATATTGTTAGGTTTAGAAACCAGCCACGTATTTCGAAGAAGTTACGGAAAAAATGGGGTTTTTGGACGAACAAAAATTTTAGTTGCAAAGCTTTGAGACTGGGTATAGTTTTCAAAAACAGTTGACCTTATCTGCCATTTAGGCCTCTAAATATATCACGATGGATTTTACAGTAGCTATCATCAGTATCAATAAAAAAAATTAAGCAAAGATAGAATCTAAAATCTTGTAAAAAAAATAGTTCACGGCTCTACGCGTGCTACGAGCTCGTAGCACTTTCGTAGACCCAAATCTCGTAGACCTTGGCTAAGATAACACGTTCTAGTTTGAAATAATACGAGTGTTTATCTTGCAGTCAGTTCTAGTTTCTAACGTTAGTAATTATTATAATTTAGAATGGCGCCATTCGTTCCTCTATTTACATTGCTACAATAACTTGAAGTTATTTTCGTGTGAGTTTCTTTGGTTGAAATAAGATTTTTAAATGATAAGTTTAGTTCCGTGATTATCTTTAAAAAAACTTAAAACTTAAATCAGAGTTGTAAAAATATGATTTTTAAAAGAGTGTCCGTGGATTTTCTTTCACATTCTTCTCCATAGAGATCTTCGCTTTGGAACGTGCAAATGAGTTCATCTTTATGACCGACCGACCTTGACAATTCAAAAGTGCCTGTAAATGGTCTAATTGAATAAATGCTTTGAGTCTTTGACGCCATGCTCCTCATTTTAATTAGTCCCTTAGGTGGTTTTTTTAAGATAAATACTTTACTTCTACTTACTTTGTCGGAAAATGCGCAGTTGTAAACTAAGACTAGATACCTGAGTTAATGAAAAACTTTTATAATTATAGCAAAAACCATAATTTAACCATTTAAAATTCAGATTCCATCACATTCAACGTGAACAAAATACGAAAAATATTTTCTACGCGATGGTTATCCATTCAAATAGGCATTTTACATAAGAGATCGCGCGTTTGAAACGCTACTGATTATTTTATTAATAATAAGATTATAATCTCACGAACGATTGTCCGGATACCATGTGTTTAATATGCTAATCGAATTGCCCAAAAACATTTTGTAATAAGATACGGTTTTAAAATCACGAGAATTTTCGTTAATAGGTGTCATTTAATCATGGAATCCATTGTTTGATGTTTTCTATTATTTGAATTGTTTGTAATTGTGTTGTTTTTTATATTGTAAAGACGAAAGGTATTCCAAGAATGGGAGTTGAAGATAATAAAATTAAAACAGTTTTCTTGTAATGTGATGTTTTATTATATATTGAATAATTAGGCATATGCATATTCTATTACGAATATTTTATGTTTAAATGGTCTCATGCTTAATCTTATGTTTGGTTAATGTTTGAAAGTATATTTCAGGTTTATATTCAAAATAGTTAAGTTTTTTTCTCATATTATTAGGCAGGTTCTTATAAGTCTTATATGATTTACTTAAAATAAGCTTTTACCTTTTGTTATTATTAATAGAAGATTCTTGAGTGCCCATAAAACCATTCTTTTCAATTAAACAACAGATGAAGATATTCTCATCTTTGTGATTACAAGAGTCGGTAAACAAACATTAAATTCTGAATCGTTATAGTAAAAACAGTATAGTATTTTATTTACATTATTAGCCCGTTTTAATAACACCAAGAAAAGTGCGACGTTTTGCACTAAAAACAATTTTTACGAGGCCAGCGTTAAACTGCCGCACTGTGTGCCAACACTGAAATTAAAATGAAAAAGTAATACTCTTAAATTGAAATATAAAAATTAAATGCCTTCTTTAATTGCCACACTTTAATACTTAAAAAAACAATCAGGCTATCACTTAAAAGTATAGCAAAAGCAATATTATTTTACTTCTTTAATGGTTAATAAAACTAAATATTTATTTGGTGTTGATAAAATTATTATTAATCAATATGTTGAGCTGGTGGTTAGGGTTAAGTGGCAGACATGATGTACTCTAATGGGATGGGTTTCATGTTTATCTTGGGAATTGCGAACGGATGCGATAACAGTTTTATGCCTTTAATTATCACTGTCCGAATTTGGTTTGATGCATTTTTGCATTCGATTCTGAGGATCCATCGACGCATTACGTAAACAGAAAATTATGTTGGAAATCTAGATTCTCGCTCGTAACGTATGTTTGATGCAACTTTTGAATCATGTCACAATCGAAGTTATTGATAAGATTAAGTCAAAGAAAATTGCATATTAAATTATTAGCTCAAACGAAAGATTTTATGTATCTTTAATTCTTAAAATGAGATTCTCTTTGTTTATTTTGTTACCTTTAATTTAGATGTCCTCAAACACAGTGCCATAAAATCAGCTAATTAACTAAATCAAGTGGTCCTTCCAATTTATTGTTACGACTCTTTTACACTCCTTCATTTTATATTGAAGAATCTCAGAGTTAAAATTGTGATTGGGAAAATAATTATCTCGATTCTCACTTAAATCAACAAATGACTGACGAAGTCATAATCATAAACCATAATCATTAGAATGTTGGAAAAAGTATTTTCTTTCCAATTGGACTAAATTAATGATCGGGAATAATCTAATAAGTGCTAAGATGAACACGTTTTCTAGTTTAAGTTTTTAAACATATTATAATTTTCAATAGTTTTCCTAGTAGTCGAAGAATTTTCAAAGTTTATACAACCAAGATATCTATATATACAGGATAGAAAAATATCAACAAACTATTAAAAAGTTCCCTTCTTAAATTACTAAAGTAAAACTAAACAAAAATCCTGTTCGACTCAAAACCTAAAAGGTAATCGATACCCTCCACTCTACTGAAGAATTTCACAACGTAATACTTTCATTAAAAGAAAAAAATAAACCTTCGACCACAGCCCGACCACGTGCAGCGATTGCTTTAAAAAAACTGTTCACTTTTTGCCCCTTCTACTCGGGGTAGGGTTACAAAATGGAACTTTGTATGTATCAGGGGTACAATGGTATTTATGAATATGTGTTGTGTTTGTAGGTGTGTGTGTTGGGTCTGAGTGTGTCTGACGTGTGGACAACACACGCCAGGGTACTGTTGACTTAGTTTAAGGGATTTAGTGTCGGTATTGCGTGATAGTGTGGGCTTATTGTCTTGTTTGATGAAGAGTGATGCTTGATATTAATTGTGGACTTGATTGGGGACATTCCAGTGCACTTTATAAATTGTATTATTTGGGTGTGGTTTTGTAGTTTGAGAGTTCTAGTTCTGAGTTAGATACTTAATAATTTTCTTTTTAAACTTTCATAACATTTTTTAGAAAGTAGTGAAGATGAAATGGATTTTCACTGAGAGTATCTTTCTACATCAATCATGAAATGACTTTTTCTTGCAGAACAATAGAATCTGCCATAAAAACATGCTAATTTGAGTAATAAAAATAATCATGCATTTCTCAACAATATTCTGTTTATTTATAAGAAAGAAAATTACCATTTCCAATAAGATTTTCACTCGCACAACATACCATTATTTTTTTTAAGTTGCCATGCAATAGGGATATTCTCTCCACTTCATAGTTCCCCTCATAACTATTATGTACCAAAACAATGCTATTCGTTAGACCATTATGGGTTATAATTATTCAAGAGGCAGAGGTGTCAATAAAACAATCACGTCGTCAGATAGGTGCGTTGAGCGCAAGACACACGTCGTCACAATGACATTCCATGGACGATGCGGGCTGTCATTGGTGATGTGTCGTTGTAATGTTTGGGTGTGGGGAAATTGGGGAAATGTCTGGGATTTTTTTTATGGTATGAAAAGCGTGTTTATTGGTTATTATAAGTTCATTTTCTGAACACTTTTCTGCGTCGATTCTGGCGCAAACTATTATATTATGAAACCGTATAAAACTGTATTGTTTATGTCGCTCGGTTGTCCCCATCTTTCTAGTTTCTCCAAAAAGGCAAAAATAAATGAGACATCAAATTAAAATTGTTTTATTCACGATGGTAACAAATCTTCCAAAACTGAAATACTACGAGTATTTCTTACTATTAACAATCATTAATTATACACTACCCAAATTTTAATTCGCCCTACAACTAAATAGTATTACGAATTATGAGCACTTAGAACGTAAATAAAGTGCTCACGTGGTCAGAACCTGCGCGGACGCACGCCGCGCAGCCCTTTGCGTGCGCAGTGACAATAGCGGTGAGATATGGGTTAATTTTATTGTTGTCGGGTGGAGTATTGTTAAAAGGTGAGAAAAAAATTGCAGAAGTGGTTTCTTGTACTTTGACTATACATTTTAACTTGCTTGAAATGTTTTTTTTATCTTCCTTATACTTTCTCCTGCCCATCTTAATGTCACTGTCATCCACTTATAAATGTACCTACTTCAAATGTTTACTTAATCTAGATATATTGTAATCAGCTTAATTTCAATTCGATTTCTTGGTATTTTTTCAGTGAGCATATCATAGGGAATAAGGTAGTTACTGAAGTAAAGACCTAAAGTTGTCAAAACAAAAAGGCACTTCATAACTATCCCATATTCGTTATTTGTCAGCAACAACTCACGCGCCTACACGCTTTCATATTAGTTAGGGCGATCATGATCCGTCCACCGCACGCCGTTCATTTAGATCGCCAGCCCCATTGTCCCCCGAAGGGCACCCATTTGTATGCATGCCTATCACACAAACTATGATAAGCCCCCAAATCTATATTGGTTATTAATAAAACGGACGCTAATAAAATAACGATGCTATCTCATTTAGGACGTTGACACTTTTTTAAGCCGTCAACATACCTACGCTTAACTTTTATTGAATGCTTCATGAATAAATGCATACGGTTATTAATGTTAAATTCCTCACTGAATAGGTATTGGCTTATTTAAAGTCTTTAAGGTGTAAATTGTAAAACCTCCACTATGTATACGAAGACTATCATTAACTTAATATAAAAGCATAATGGGACAAGACTTTCAAGGAAAATGAGATTTGCATATTAGCTTCTTCACTCCAGGATATCGGTAGCGTCAGATTGTCGCGCGCTGAAGATTTTATGTGACAGCCTCCGTTGATTGTATTGAAATTTAAAAAAACATTGTGCGGGTACTTATCATACAGATCACTCTATAAAAATAAATTACAGGAGCAAAAGAAAATGTAACAGGGCCGTCGTTATCATAAAACTAACATAAGTGAATAAATCAAACGCCAACACACACGCCTGTGGAAACAGAAACACATGCGCGCGCGTCGTAGAGGATAACGTAAACAGCCCTTCTACGGGTACTTACGAGTAGATGGTGTAAGTTGAGCCGCGCACACACAGGCGCGTCGCGTGCGCACACGCCGCGCGGGCACACACGCGTGGCACTTCTAATCGGCGCTTTCCTTCGCGTGGCGGGCGTGTGTGCACATCCCCGTTAAGGGGCGCAGGTGTGGCGTGGTGAATGACGCGGCCGTGGGAACCCGCCTCAACCCCGGGTTCCCATGCTCGCGCCACCTGCCACCTGCCGTACTACGCATAATTCGCGTTCGTAAATGAACGGTAGTGACCACGTGTGCCCAGTTTTTTCATCTCAGCGAGGACGCGGAAGCCGGTGGAGCCCAATTAATTTTATCTTAATGATAGCGAGCCGATGCCATCGGGACGGGGGTGTGTCGATGAAGATTTCTCCGAGTTAATCGATTGCGTCAATAATTTCGTGTTATAGAAAAGTCATTAAATGATTTTTGTCGGTGTCCAGTTTGTAAAGTTTGGCTGTATTAACCCCATTCTTGAAAAGAAAGCGTTTTGTGAATTCTGTGGTAATTTACTGCAATTAAGGATTTTTAATTTCGTGTATTTTATTAATACGTCAGTCAGGAAGATTCCAGTTTCTGCAAAACCACCCTATACATGCAAACCAGAATGCTTTAGATGTTATCAGTGTAATCAGTTAATTGCCTGTAGCGTATCGCGATCTGTAAACGTGTTTCTCTTATCCCTGGCTCACGTTCAACAGGCACAGAACTTGTTGATTTGCTTGCAATCGACAATCTTATCAAACGTCTCCCGACACATTGGGATCGTCTATAAATATAACCACCCTTATTGATTAGCTAACTGATTGATTGACTGCTTCAAGAATGATCTGGAGAGAACAGTAATTATTTATATCGTATGGAAAATTTATTAAATAATTGCAAGGTAATAAATGACTTCTTAAAGATCCTATCACTCTACTTCATTATAAAACAGCAATTGTGACCTAGAATTAGGTACATCATCTTACCAGGGTTGCGGAATTTGTTCAAAAGAGGCCCTGGAACGCAAAGGGCATTTGGAGGAACACGGGTGGGTTTATTCAGTAAGAGTCTGACACTCTCTTCCGCTCCGCCCAGAGCAGCAGGAGTCATTTCATGACTTCACAATAAAAAATAAAAAATGGCATATCATCACCAAACAACAATGTTTATTAATACGAAGCAAAAGACTGACACTCATGCAAATCAACTACAATACGTCCTGAAAAACAAAACAAAATCGAAACAAAACGTAAAGTTATTCTAAATTCGCATTTTGAAAAAGGAAAAGAAAAGACAAACCTCCATTACAAATAGAAATATCAATTTTTACTAGCTACGAAGTACTAAAAACAAAAGATAACCTTAAATTCCAAATACAAATTTAAATCAACCAGCTACAGACTACTAAACCAAAAAGATTTCTAGTCAACCTTCAATTCAACTATGTAAAATCAATGAGCGTTCGTCCTTCAAACATTACAAAAGTCGTTACCGACTTGCCACACTTTCGATAACAATCGGTATTCACCGTTGACCTTTCCACTTGTTCCGGTGTACCTGTTCCATTCCGATATACCTGTTCCGGACCGGTACGGACCGTTCCGGCCCGTGCGCTATGTCCGTTGATGTTGAAAAGTAAATGTTATTATTGTGTTACCTTTTTGTTAGTGATAAATAGGGTAATTATTCTTTGATGTCGCTTTTTAGGGTTGACATTTTGTAATTAGTGTTTGTAAGGGTTAATGAGGGTTGTAGTAGACGTTAGAAATGTTTTGTCACGGAATCTTCACGACGATATAACTTTTCTTCAGACACGATAATCACTTACATATTTACATTTTTTAAAGCGATGTAGTTTCCATATTATTATGTAATTACTGCAACGCCAACTATGTACCGCCCACACGTTTATTAATATTTTAATAGGATTAGTTGATTAAAACACTTTACGTTAAATTACTGCAGAATTAATTAATGAAGGTTTTAACATTATTTTTTTCTGAACAACGTGCGTAGTTTTTCTTAGTTTATTATTCGTTAATATTAACATAAATTAAAAACAGTCAACCTAAACTTTAAATTTCAAGTAATTACAGTTGACTACGGACCCAACGGCTGCTGTTAATATTTTTTTATATCACCGTATATTATCCCACTGTTGAGCAATGGTCTCCCCCTTCGCTTTCAAATCTTCCCAATGTGTTGCCTTCTTTTTCTTCTTTCTCGCCGGCCTTATTCGGCGCGCGGCGCCGACACCCGTCCTCTGGCTCCCACTGCGTACGACGCTGGTCCATCTGTAGGTAAAATAAGGTTGACACTAAATATAATATCCACCAAGCTAGCTAGTAATTCAAGCAGATTTGGTGCAGTATTATTGATATTTTATTGGGTTTTCCAATCAGAATGAGAACAGGCTAAGAAGCAAACCAATTATTCTTGTATGAATTACTAGCTTCTCGCTCTATTTGCCCATCCCTTAGAAACCGTTCACTTTTTCAGGTAAACCAGTTTGACTCTCAGCGATCGTGTAGCTTTTATCAGTGAGCTAATTTCCATTATCGGATCAGCACTTCCTAAGATGACGTCTAAAACAAACAATCAGTTTACCTCTTTCTATTTAATAGGTACTACATGAACCGCGACCTTCTTAGCACCTTTTTTTTTTTTTTTTTTTTAAGGATGGGAAATCATCAAATGACTTCTTCCGCTCTGGGTGGAGCGGAAGGGCGTGTCAGACTCTTACTGACTAAAACCCATCCGTGTTCCTTCTAAAGCCCTTTGCGTTCCAGGGCCGCGGTGACTCTTTCGAACAAATTCCGCAACCCTGGCAGGCTCTGGCCCTAGCGGGCCCCGTC
>NDFZ01005487.1:983377-1095559 GCA_002192655.3 Mamestra configurata
GGTGACCGGGGTAGATGACGGCCCTGTCCGTCAAATAGGCCTCGACCACGCGACGGAGGTAGGTTGGCATCCGGTGATACCGGAGTGCCTCCCCAATGCAACTCCAGGGCAGGGAGTTAAAGGCATTGGCGATGTCAAGAGACACCGCCAAGACGACCCTGCCCCGGGACACCGCATCCCCCGTCGTGAGGGCTCTCACGCGCATGATGGCGTCCACCGTTGAGCGCCCCGTGCGGAAACCGAACTGGTTCTCCGCCAGATTCGGCCCCGCCCTCACCAGGTGCCCGACAAGGCGGTTTGCAATTACTACCTTCTTAGCACCTACAATTTAAATGATTGTATGGACTTTATTTTTTCCTAAACAACCCTGGATTAGGCGAAAAACAAAATCGAATCTATCGAGCTATTTACGAGTTTCGTAGTCATCGATTAGTTTCAATCGAAATCCATTCAAACATTATGTGGTCGGGGTCAAAAGTTTGGGGACGCAGATGGAAATTATATTATCTGCCCCCTTGATGCGTGTTACGATGAGGTGGATGATTCGGAGAAGTGAAAATCCAACCTGTAGTTAATGATGTATATCGACACACGGTAACAGTTAAGAACAATATTGATTATGTGTAATTAACAGAGGTCGGAATTAGGTGTATATGTTGATATTAATATGGATCTTCCCGGGATTTCTAATAGACAATCCCATGTGGCCAATAATATTACAAATAAATAAGAATAATTTTTCTTTTGTTCTCACAAGCTATGTTGTACGAACTACAAATGTGGCAACATCGCGAGTATGCGCATTGGAATTTCGGACATCCGACGTCGTTGATGTAAGTTTGGCAACGTCGCGAGTGCAGTGGTTTAAATTGTGTAAAAGTAAATAACTTTTTTATTTAGTAAATTTTTAAAACTTTCGCAGTATGAAATTAGTGTAAGTACATAAATAACTCTACCTAATTCCGACCTCTAGTAATTAACTAATTATTACTAACGTAGTCCGTGTCTCGTGGCGGTGAACAAGTGGGCAAGTCCTGAATCTAGCAATTCATCTCTTAACAAAATGAATCTTTCCGAGAAAGAAACCTGACGTTTAGAGCAGTAATCACGTACCATGAAAAGTGGCAGTACTGGGCCCTTAATTACTTACAGCAATTACTTTCAGCTACAGGTGTCGTATAATTGGCTGATATTATTGTACCTACTTAATTTAAACACGTACTTCTGCGACACTTAATGATCTGTCATTGATTCTAAGTACGAATACGGTAATGAGAATAAATGTTGGATGGTTGTATGGATATAAATTGTTGAGACAATATTGTGGATATGAGGAATGCAAATTATGATGGTACAAAATATTAATAGGTTATTTTTTTTTTTTTTTTTTAGCCTTTGCTGTAGCCGCTCCAACTCTTTCCAGACATTCTTCGTTCAACCAGCCCTCATAGTACGCTTTCAAATCATCTCGCTACCTCTTTCTGACCCGGCCTCGACGGCTTCAACATTTTCAGAAACCCACTACCTGGAGACTCCTGCGCAGCGGTTAGTGTGCATGCGGCTGGTGGTTTTTGGGTAACCTTCTAATATTTTAAATAGGTTTAAGTTTGAACGGTTTGGAAATGATTAATGAATTTATCTAGTCGTGTCGTGTCGTGTCGTGGCTATTTATAGCCCAAAAGGGTAAAAACGGCGAGTTCGTTCACGCGAATCTTATTCTGGGTACTATTCTACCCAGTCCCTATTGCAAGAACATTGTTCGGCTAAGTGGAAGTAGCGACTGCTGACATTGACCTCCTCTGAGTGGAGAGGAGGGGGCCGTAATCCACTACATAGGCCCAATCCGGGATGAGAGACCCACTACGAGATGGTGGATTACACATGTCTTCTAATTTTTGGTTCTATAGGTCATACTGTTTTCCTCACGATATTGTCCACCACCGTTTTGAAAGCAGTGGTGATGAAATAAATTAGCCAAAGGTTTGGGTTTAGTTAAGGTTTGTACTCCCAAGCTACGACCTAAAGCCGATTGCTCGCCTCAATGAGATTATTAAAAAACATAAGTCTTCAACCAATCATTATAACGCAAGAAACCAATTACAAAGAAACATCCAACTTTAAATGAGATTTTAAAAATACTACGTAATGACCTAAATGCAGACCCATTATATGGCACACCCTATAATATGTCCAAGTGTTTAAAATTATTGCCTAGGAACGCAAATAGTATAGAAAAATTGCCGTCGAAACGCAATTTCAGTCCTTAAACTGGATATTTTCTTTTAGCAATAAATGTAATTACTGTCATATTTTAGAGTTCTTTGTGTCGAATCATAAATCGATTATTGTGGCTCGCAGTAAAATATCCGACATTTCACAGTGTGTTTAAGGGCTGGTATAATAATTAAAATATAATTGACATTCGAAAATACATTAAACATATCTAGAATTGGTAAAGGTTGGGCATGAAATTTTATTACGTGAAAACATTGTTGGAGTCTTCCCTAAAATGGTGTGTTAAAGTTATCATAACTGCAATACCAGTCTATTTATTAAACTTATTAACATACAATAGTCATTTTTGTATCAATCATCAATCAATATATATGAAATTCTTCCGTTACTGAGTGACTGACAGACAACGCACAGCCGAAAGTACTGGTTGAAGAAAGTTGAAATTAATTTGGCATTTAGCTTTTTTGGGGAGTTTAGGGGAGCACTAAGAGAGAATTTCCCGAAATTCCTACGGAAACGGGAAAAAGCGGGTTATGCGCGTACGAAGTCGTGGGCAAGAGCTGGTTTGATGATAACATCAAACAAGTTTTTCTTTACCTCGTTATCTTAGTCAACAGGCACAAATTTCAGAAATGAAGTATTATTTCTATTTCTTGTCAGCCAAATACCTAAAGGAAATAAATACCTTTGATACCATCTTCAACCTCACACAAAACCGTTCATCATACTAGTTCTATAAATGATAAACACAACTACAGTTACCTACGTAGGTGTTTAATCTGTTTCTACGAATTACCGCGATATATTACAATGACACGTGAACCAACATCGAGCTAAAAACACGATCTATCTAGTTGATAAGACTTAAGTTCAACATTAATAATTAAGCACATAGTTAAGAAGTAAATGGAGATGCATCTGTACCAATTATAAAGAGGGATTGATGAAGCCGAGAGCTCGATGTTATCTTTAATCACTACGGAACCATTTAACCTAATGCAACTTCGGACTTGTATAGAAACTGGTGTGGAGTGGGCGTTTCGTATTTTCTAAGAATTCTCGCCTCCGTCTCTGTTATTACAAGTATATTTTTTAAATATTTATTTCGATTGTATGTCTCTGTTTATGTTTTTAATTATGCCTGGCTGTATTTATTTGCATAGTTTTCCAGGCTATATATTCTATATTCTTGTAAAAAAAGTTTCCATTATAACTTTTTAACCATTATAACTTAAAACTTTTTAACCATTATAATATGATTAGTTTAAATATAGATGAAAAGATTTTGAATTGAAATTTTATATGATTGAAACATTGATCAAAGCTCAAGATCACGATACATAATATGTGAAACGTATACGGAATGGTTTATTTAACGGATTATGCTTGTGTAAGACACCAATCAGGAAAGCCAATTAATAAATATCTTCATATCAACCTTCAGAACCACATAATATGATGGCAAGTCTCACAAACAGTAGCTCAGTCCAAGTACGACAAGTGAAGCGATGATTACAGCCTCAGGGGCCGACTGGATACGTAATAACAAGTAAGGAACTCATTCATAATTATGTATAAACTGCTGGTAGCAAAATACGAGTAGCAGGCCTAAATCTGATAGTTTGGTGATATTTTTCTCTATAAATAACACAGGAGCTTTTGCATTCGCATAACTGTCAAAAATATCTCTAATTTATATGACAGTTTGACAAGTTTTTAACATTTAATTGTCGCTGAGATGATATATATATATATATTAAGGATGGGAATGACCAAATGACTTCTTCTGCTCTGGGTGGAGCGGAAGGTCAGACTCTTACTGAATAAAACCCATCCGTGTGCCTCGTGAAGCCCTTTGCGTTCCAGGGCCGCGGTGACTCTTTCGAACATAAATGATATTGCGACTTAAATTTGAAGTCTTTTTAAGTACGAGTATTGGCATTTTGGTTCTAATAAAAATACTAAATTACTGTCAAACTCTGTCGTTTTAAAAAGAAAACCGTTCCTATCTGTAGCCAAGGATAATGACACGTCAAACAGTAGCCCAAGTACGTCAAGACGCGATGATTACAGCCTCAGGGCCGACTCGATACATAATTACGAATAAGGAACTCAATTATTATTTGTGGCAACAAATTCGTAATAAACACTGAGGAAAATATCCCACAAATTTTAGAACCTGAATCTGGTAGCACAGGGTCAATTTATCAGGATTATCTGCTTAACTTACCAAAATTAGAGACTTATTCATAACTAGCCTTTGCCCGCGACTTCGTAAGTGCATATCCAATTTTCCCGTAGGAATTTTGGGACGAATTAAACACCTAAACCTTCCTCATGAATAACCCCATCCAGTTGAGAAAACCGCATGAAAATCTGTTCAGTAGTTTTTGAGTTTATCGAAAACAGACAGAAAGACAGACGCGGCGAGGGAATTTGTTTCATAATATGTTGTAGTGATTCCATCTAAGAAAAACCACATTTTAAAGAGAGAGCACCAAGACAGACCCCGTACATAATCACGTTTAAGGAACTCATTTGTAATAATTATAACTATCGGAACTTAGGAAATATATTTTCGCCAATGAAAAATCGCCTTTTTATATAAAACTTTCTCTTTCTTCACATTTAATCAATGTTAATCATTTTTCTCTGGGTCTTACAAAATTACGTCACGTTTGTAATTCAAGGAACTCTTTCATGATTTGTAACCAGTGTGAAGAAACTTAATTTTACTTTGCCTTGTATCTAAACCTGACAATCTCGAGGGGAAAAATTATAATTTGCGCTCAATTTTCCCTCCAACTACTACTACACTACTGTTGAGCATGAGATGCTGGGCTTGATCCCCGGCAACGTCTACGAGCAACGTTTTATTGGTTTTCCTATTTGATATTTCTCTGAACCAGCCCCGAGCCTGTCTGGCTTGCTTTGCCCGATTGATGGCAATAGACCCGCCCCCTATTACATATGACCAAGAAAACTGACACAACATGGGTGTTACCTACTTACTATGGATATAGACACAGTCCATCAGGAATAAGCCAGATTTCATGAGATATTTTATACCAAAAACTTTTATTTTCAAGAAATCCTTCAACCAATTATAATGACACCTCACACAGCAGCTCAAGATGCAATAATTACAGCCGCAGGGCTAGCCCAATACATACATAATGATTAAGGAACACGGCCCTGGATTCACTTCATAATATATAATCTGTGGAGGGAAATGTCACTTCGCCTAAGGACACCAGTTTTATGGAGATTGGTTATCAATTACTGTGAGGTTTCAAAGTCGTTGAATGTTATTTTGAAAGGGAATGAAGATTGATGAGGATTAAGGAGGTTTCCTAATAATCCGTGGGTTCGAGAAGATTTAGTTAGCTTTAAAATAAAACTTAATTTTGTATCACATAATGTCATTTAGTGATTCATACAAAAAAATATTGACCGCTGATGATGATGCTTTTTCAGTAGTAGGTAATAGAGCTCGGTGTTTTTTTCCTTTTTATAAAAGTAATTTAATAAAGTTTTAAACATTCAGAGAGGAGTAGCGTCCTACAGTTTTAATGGAGTAAAAAAATACTTTTCTTCTGAGGCAGCCAAGTTAAAATAACAAATCCAGTAAATCTCCAGTTAATATTTATGAATCTCAAAATAAACGTATATCTCATTAAGTAAAAGCCCTTATAAGACAGCACAAAAAGCAATTTAGTGTTTCCTTTCACCATTTAAAAGCGCACAAACAAATACACTCTAGACTTTATGGTGACAGTAACTCTTCTCCAGAAAAACTACTTAAGCTTATTATGCGATGCACATTAATGTGCACACCGAAGATAGGTCACAACTTCACAAAATAAATAAAATACACATTAATATACGACATTCATGGAGCTGGTCCACAATCACAATGTAAACAGAAAGGTCATGCGCACACTTAACCGCACTTCATTTAACCATACCAATTAAGGAACCCTCAATAAATTTAACTAAAATAAAAACCTGAAACATACGAGCCCCTCAAAACCATCGCAAAAAACATTGTCGTCTGATAACCGAGCCACACCAAAAAAGTGAGCAGTATCATTAAGCTCACAAAATATGTTTTCCATTTACACAGACGCTTCGAGGCGGTTATAATTTTGTATACGCTGAATGTTTACTCAGTAAGAAGTGCTACGGATCGGTAACACCTGCCGCGTTTTCCCACGACAGCGTTCGGCCGTCTTCGGGTGTACTCGGGCGTGCTCGGGTGCGCGGGCGACGTTTACTGTGATAGAAACACGCACGCTTATCTTGTCACGCGACGAAATCTGTGTGGGGCGACCCTAATGCCTTTATGTGCGTGACATGACGTGCCCATGAATAATATTCATTTATTAAGTATGTTTAGTTTTACATTCCTTATCTAATTATTCGAGTGGCCGTTGATTATGATATTGTGTTTAGATCATTCAGTTACTTAGTAGCTAAAACATAAATGAATCACGTAGGTGTATAATTTTATTTAATCTGTTCGATGTTTACATGTAAGTATTAGAGTAAGAAGGTATTTATTACTCAACTCATAGTTAATCCATTTTTATTGAAATTTCATTAAACATACCGTATATATCGTAAACGTCGTTTGACTTGGAAATAGAATAAATTCTAAATTTTCCACAAATCATGAAAATTGCTGAAAATAGAAACTCCTATAAGTACCCATTAAATTAAACAAACACAACACGCACAGAAACGTCTGTGTATATATTTTTTCTAAAGCTAAAAATATACCTTCCCAGTTCCCAGTACAGTCTGAAAATAAAACATATAAGAAACCGTACAGATCCTTAAACGGTTATAAAAAGCCTAACGTACTATTTTTAAGTCCGATCCGTTACCATTAAAATGAAAACAAAAATGGAGGTAAAAATAGTGATACTGTCCTCGTAGGCTTTAAAAAAGTTGCTAAACCTGACTGGGGTAGGACCTAGTAGAATAAAAAAAAACATAATGGCAAAGCGGTTAACCGTTATGGGTACCGGTGCTGGACAATATTGTGACAAATCATCGGGACCATGAAAGTCGAGTCGTTTTATGTTTTATTTTATTTTATATTGGCCCTAATTAGTTGGTTGTGTTCTTTAATGGCGTGGCTTTGGGCTAGACAAAGGAGGGGAAGAGTGGTTGTTAGATTTGATGTTTTTGAGAGATCGGTGTTTTATCTTTAATTTCTATCTTATACGATTGAAACTTATAACTTACTTGCTCTAGTTTCTAAATATCATTGGAAATCATGTCGAGTACCACTTGAGTTAAGTACATAGGATTTATAATTTAGTGTACCTATATTAAATTCTTATTTCTACTAAATCATAAACATAATTACATCAAAGTCCCCTTCGTGCCCTGTCGCACAAAATAACCCATCAAAAACAAAATTACCCAATCAAAACTCGAAACCCCAAAACGGGCTCAATTTTATGTAAAAAAAAACTTAATTCGAGGAGCATTAATTAAAAATCAATATAGTGGGTTGCAAAAAATGTACGCGAGCGATCTCGAGTGTACCCGCTAGCTCACACCTGCCCATTCTCCCACGGTGTAACACAACCTTTTTTAAACAACCTTTTTGCATTTAAAATAACCACTTTCCTTCCAATTTTGAATTTTCGTGCGAGCACACCTCGTCTTTCATTTTATGGCACGTTTATGGTTTTTATTAACGGCCAGTTTTTGCTAATATTTTGCAAGCTTCTTGGTTTTGATCTTGTTCTTTTTCGTTTATTTTATTTCGTCTTAGACTATAAATTTAGCATGTTGATACGACTTTATGACGATAGTGATGTGAACATTGATTGTGTGAATAATGGTTGTGTTGGAACTTGAAAAATACTTTTGTTGATGTCATCTAAAGAAAAATAACTTTATAAAACGAGCTTTCTAGTACAGTTAGAAGGTATATTTTGAAATATTACTTTGAAAATGAGCAGCTCAGTGCAGCTCATAATTTTGTCATTTCAGCGCATTTTTAAGTGTTTAATTTTAGTTATTATTTCAGAGCACTATTAAGTGCATGCCATATAAAGTTTAAGGACTATTCATTATATTCCAATGTTTTAAAAACATCAACATTTCTTGTCAAGCAATAGATTTAGTAGATTTTAGTAGATTACGACGACAAATTGAATTGATTCTTTTGTTTATGAAAACGACTTAAGTATTGATTTCCTACACATTTCTAAGCTCGGGCATAGCTATTTTCAAATAATATTATGCGTGCTGATTGCCATCTGACCTCAGTAACCCTAACAGGAAGCCATCTTTTATCAGCAATCTTCATCATTTGTTAATCAGTGAGTAAAGGTGAGGGGTTTGACCCCAAACTGTGTTAATGGGTCCCCAAAACCTTTCTTTGTACAATTTGAAGTTGGTTGGTATTTCGCAAATTGCATCCATTTTATTCCTTTACTCATTATCCATACATAAATGTCTAAATCGCTGTGGCTCTGTCTCGCACAAGAGTCCCAGCATTATGCTGAGTAATGGCCGTTTTGCGCGAATGTGACGCATATCTTCCCAACTTGCATAACTTTTTTTATATTTTATTGGTGTCATGCTTGTCGCAAATTAACTCTTTTTCTTTCTTTCTTAAATGCGAAAATAACTGTGACAGTCTGTTTGTTACTTCTTTACATCTTAATGGCTGAACGAATTGGGACTTGGCACACCGGTAGAGCACGAGGAGCTCGTAGCTAAGTAATAACAGTCACACGGGTCGATCTTCAAGGTTAAACAACGCTTGCCAAGGTTGGTCTATCGATGGGTGACCATCTTAACAAACCGAGATTCCTCAGTGTCTCGGAAAGCACGTTAAGCCGTTGGTCCCGGCTGTCTTTTGTAGATCTTTGGCAGTCGTTACGGATTCTTAGGAGCCAGAAAGACACCAGTCTTGCCAAGAAGTACCGTGTTACCCAGTAAATGGGTTATGGTGGTAGGTTAGGCAGTCGCTCCACGTAAAATACTGGTATTCAGCTGAATCTGGTTTGACTGGAAGCCGACCCCAATGTATTTGGGAAAAGGCTAGGTAGATGATGACACCGATAGAGCATGACCTGGAATAGGACATACGATACGTTTCAGCCCGAGAGTATCCTCCCTTGAAATCATTTTCGACTTTCTTGCAAGTGTGATTACTAATTAGAGATTTTTTCATTGAGTTTTTCATTAGTCAGCTATCGATGTTTTTTATAATATCGCACAAAGAAAACATACCAATCATAGTTCTTTAGTTCATTCGCAATCCTTTACAAAAATCAGAATCACAAACTAAAAAATTGTACCTGAACACTGAAATATATTTTTTTTTAAAAATGTGCTCCTCAAAATTGTGGATGAGCAAAAAACCGTGATGTGACCAGAATATATGGCATTGCAACAGGTGTGCCATTGTTATTGTTCAAATATGCATGGGTTTCGTATTTTTGTGCCCCCATTGTTCACTTCGAGGGCATTAGGGCAAGACTTGATAAAGATTTTTGGTTAATTTTTTGTGCGCATGCGCAGGATTTTGTCCGTCAGTTTTTAGGTAATTCTGTATTTATTTTTTTGTTATTTGAGTGGGGCAGTTTTGAAATATGATCCCAAGATTTTTTTAAAATAAATATCGATTTTGTACAATTTATACAATTTTTTCCATAGGTTGGTCTACTCCATACCTATGAGAAGAAAAAATCAAATGTTGTATTCTCTTATTTTTATACTCAAATAATGAAATAAAGGCTGAAACTACTACTAGGTACTACTTTTTACTGCTATTTAATAAAATATACAAATTGCTACGTGATTTCAGAAGTGAAATTAAAAAAAAAAGTAGTGAAAACTGCAAAAAAAAAACTTGTTATTGCAAAAAAAAACTCATTCCAATACCCGTAAAAATTATGATTTAATCACCGATTGAACGTAAAACAGTCACTGTCAAATTCTAATAAGAATCGTGTAAGCGCAGATTTTCCCAAACATTAAAACAATTTGCGCGGAAAACCTCATTACGCCTAGGCCAGCGTCGGGCCGTGATTGGCTCACCTCTGGCCAATAGTAATGCTTGTTTCGGCCCACGGGCGTCAAGCGCGCATGCACGCCTTCCTAACTTCTATTTTTGAATTCAAATAGACGTTCGAGGCATTCTAATTTTGAACGTTATTCGACGATGAATAGATTTTGGCAAGTGTTTGTTTAACTGCCCAGTTCTTTTAAGAGCGTTAAGTTTATTTGAATGAGTTGAATAAGTGGATCAAGAGAGCTTTCTCATGTAAATTAGACAGTATTTGTCTTTTAAATCTTAAAACATTTTCTATATGCCGAAGCATATGCTGAGCAGGCAATGAGTTGCCAATATATTCATCTAAATTACGTTATTTTTCAACCTTTTATTTTGCAGTTCAGCGTCACAACTCAAAACGTGAAGAAAATCCCTATTCAAACCTAACGTCCCTTGAGCCAATTTTCAAACTATTGTTCAATAGCAAAAAAAAAACACCTTTTAAAATAACCTGACCAAAATAAAAGACCTTTAATTAAAGAACTTACTTCAAAATACCAATGCAGACGTAACGATCAATTAACACATAAATCCGAAGATAAATCAACTGAAGCGGAAATTAACATCACGCAAGATGTGCTATCGTCAGACGAACGATGAGATATCGTCAGATGAACGCTGAGATAAACGATTCCGCAATCTTGAAACACGCACATGTAAATTGGTTATCTTATTAAGTCGTTAACAGTGATGTTCTTAGTGCTACTGGATTTTGGTAAAGTTTTTGGTGTTAATCTAGCAAAAAAAGATGTTTTACTTTTAGAATAAGACCCATAACTTGAAATCTGTAAATTAATTAATGATAATAAAAAAATACTGGCACATGATATAAGTAACCAGATTTTCTTATTAGAATTTTTAAACATCTTTGAAATGCTGAAAAAGAAGTGTTATTCAAATGGCAATACTAGTAAAATGACTAAGAAAAAATACAGTTGAAACTTGTAAGTGGAAATCAAAACTAAACGACAAAACTTTCATTAGGTATTAGATAAAAACTCAAACACCAACTAATTATATAAAACAACTATAAATAAAATTAAACAACACAAAATGCATCAGAACCTGATATCAATAAGTAAACAATCATTCAAGTTTACTTCATAACAATCACTCGCTCAGTACACAACAAAATGTTCATTATTAGATAATAACCAACCAATAATATAAAACTAAACTACAATTAATTAAATTAAACTACAAAAAATGCATCAAAACCAATAAGTAAAAAAATCATTCAAGTTTACTTTATAAAAATCACACGCTCAATACACGACTAATACCGGAAATTAGAATCAACACACGACACTTCGATTGCTTATAGAAACGATTCTCTAATTTTGTCGACTATCTACATTAACGGGTCGATCTTCAAGGTTAAGCAACGCTTGCCGAGGTTGGTCTGTGGATGGGTGACCATATTAACATACCGAGACTCGCCTCGGAAAGCACGTTAAGCCGTTGGTCCCGGCTGTCTTTTGTAGATATTTGGCAGTCGTTACGGATAGTCAGAAGTCAGATAATCTGACACCAGTCTTGCCAAGGAGTACCGTGTTACCCAGTTAATGGGTTGTGGAGGTCTCCGCTCCACGTAAAATACTGGTATTCAGCTGAATCTGGTTTGACTGGAAGCCGACCCCAATATAGTTGGGAAAAGGCTAGGCAGATGATGATATGCTCCGTGAGTGTGTCCGTGGCACCACTGACTGGCCCTATCAGAAATTTATTATTTTTTAGAAATCGCAGCATATGCTGAGATAGGGACCATTTTGGCCTCGCACAGATAATTATTTTATTATATAATTAGCCATGTTTGTTACATTATATTACTGTTTAGTTATTAATTTTATTGTAGGTACTGTTTTGTTTGTCTTGTGCGAGTTCCAAATAAACATTTTTCTTTCTTTCTTTCTTTAAAAAAATATAAAATTTTCAAGTCCTAGTTCTATTATCAAATAGATGGCGTGGAATGGAAATCCCTGCCATGGTCTGTGTTTGCTGATAGCTTTAGCATAAGGGAATGGAAACAGTTGGAGGAGGGCTATGTGTCACAAGACACGCTGATCACTAAACCGGGAAACGAGATGTGTTAGTTTATAAATTACATAGTTTTTGTATGTTTAGGTTCAGCAGTAAAGGTTTCTTATCTATACATATATTAAAAATGTAACGGATCGCTGTCTGTACATGGAAGATATATGAGAAAAAATATTATTGAAAGCAATTAGCTCCCTCAACAATGATTGTTAGAATTTTTGTCTGTTTGTCTGTGCGTTTGTGTACGCTAATCTCAGAAACGAATTAGATGTGGTTTTCACTAATCGATTGTGGTGAGCTTCACTTAACATTTAGTGTTTGTTTCATGTCAATCGGTTCATAAATAAATAAGTTATGCCTTTTTAAAGAATCACGTCGAAGATTTGTTAAACTATCTATATTTATTCTTTCGCTGATCAGTATTTATTATTTATTAAAACTTTATGCACTAGTAAAAACACTGTACAAAGGCGAACTTAATGCCTAAGGCATTTTCTACCAGTCGACAGTAAGCATTGACTGAAACTTTACTAAACTTCATAATCTTAAAATAAAAATGTCTGCCCCAAGTAACTATTCCACGCGGACGAAGTCGCGGGCAAAAGCAAGTATTACAATAATTATAATTATTATGGCCTAAGGGTTATTTAAGTTTCTAGTAAAAAGGTTACTTCTAGGCAAACGCATGGAGCTCAAATCAAACTAAAATTATTTCCAAAATACTTTACACTAATGTTTACTGTATAATTATGATTATATAAGGAGGAAAAACTTTGGAGAAAAGGTGTCCTTGGGCCTAGTACCTGCAACTAGGTGTTGAACTGTATTGTTAAATATTTCAATCTCTTTCATATCTATTTTGACGTCAATAAATCACCAATAAGCAATATCCGCAGTTGATCAATTCAGCAGTACAATAACAAAAAAACATCTTAAAACAAGTGTAACGTATAAGGTTATACAATATCTTATTAAACAATTTGCCTTGTCTTTCTTAAAAAACAAATATTTAAATTATTAGGTATACCTACAGTCAATAAGGTCACTTTCACTGAGTTTTCCTTCCATTTTCTCGCCACTCTGATAACATCCAAATATCGTTTTGAATTTGATTGCATATTCTGATGCAGGAAAATAGAAAATACACTGAAAGTTTTCAGTTTTAGAATGACAAGAGTCCTAACAAAATTAGTTGAAAGTCAATCAAATGAATTCAAGCGTAGTTAGTGCAATACCTAATTATACTCAAAACTGATCGAACGACAGTTAAAAATTTAATTACACACAATATAAAAGCTTATCTTAAAATTAAAACTTGTGGCGCCATCTATGTGAAAATAACGGAACCAAATGTTTTGAGAAACGCCCACGCGAGCGCTGTCGGCGGGAGTTCGTTACGACTGAACCCAGTTTTCACGCGCCAAAGTGTCACAGAAAATATCGATTTCACGACAAAATCGACGATTTTGATTGAAATCTAGCAACGGTGAATATTTTAATACGTCATGCTCGTGACCATTTTCGGTCAAATCGGTAATTTCATACTTTTCTCACAAGGTACCCAAAATTATCTAAAGCTCAAATTAAAAACCAAACATTTTCCCCAAAAATATAACCTAGGTACTGAAAAGTACCATAACAAAACTATAGTATGGAACTTTTTCATTCCAATGGAAAAACTCCAGAACGGAACGGACGTTTACCGACAAACCACTTTGTATTTACTAAACTCATAACTGTTTGCAAATTTCACTTTAACGCCATTGAAAACGATTTGTTATTAAACTCAGCGATTACAATAGCATAAAACCTTTCAATAAGCCCACTGAAATGTAAACAGCGCCCTCTGTCGACGGAGCGTGGAAGGAGAGCTGGCCCGTGCTGAAACCGCCACGAGCCAAGCTGATAATGCCGTCCTTTTTTCTCAACAGCTTTATACTATTTGTGTCTCTCTCCCTCAATGGTATTAGAGCTCTTGTCGCGCGTCTCGCTCCTATCGCATCGATCATTGATCTTTGAAATTCGAATGCGGTAACTCGAGCGGCGCGCGCGCAGGCCTTCGGCCACCGAGTTCCGTCCCGCTCTCGCGCGCGGGCCATCGTTACCGTTGTCTCGTGTTTCTTTTATTGCCGTTTTATTATTTCTTGTAGATGATCACGCGATTGTGAGCTGTCGCTTGGCGCGCACACGTCACATTCTGCGTCTCTCTCTGTGGCTCGAGCAGTTGGATGTTTTATCTCACTCGGTGGGGCGCATGTCGGACTCGCTGCCGTGCGTCGATGTTTTGGGAAGTGCACCCGCCCGGCGTTCCCACGGTTACCTTCGGCCGACTTCCTTACGAAAAAAACAAACAAGAGCACTTTGTTGAAGAAAATCGACGTCTGCCGGTCGCGCTGAATGATTAATACAATTATGATCGCGCACGCTGCTACCTACACGACTTGATCGTAATAATAGTTCTTTATACGGGACACGTGGTCCGCGGCTCGGATCACAATTATTGTTGTTCGGACACTAATTTTTCGGTTGATACCGTACATCGAATTACATTTTATACTTGAGAAGAATGTATAACATGTTTTTAATTCTGTACTAATGGGAATGCGCTCGTAGACCATTAACTACGAGCGCGTAGCGGATTTTTTTCGTAGCATTTCGTAGCTTTTGGGGAAATCAGTGTTTGTAACACAATTGGGGAATGTTTTTTTTGCACTTTTGAGGAAACTTACGCAAACGACCCTCGCTTTCTTCTTGTTTTATTCTGGGTTATTGAATTCGCACTTTTTTATTCTTTTGGCATACTTAATATTCGCTACGGTATTTTTTGTTTTGCTACTGGTGACTTATGTATGAGTTTCTCTTCAATATTTTTTTGGCTAAAATTAGTGATGTTTTTGGATTTAATGAATCGATTGAACGATTAGGTTTTTTATTTAGAAAAGTAAATTATTTGGGTTTAAGAGGCTCTTTGTTTTTCTGTTTTTTCCTCAGATTATTTAAATTCAAGTAATTTTTTTTGCAAAATGGCACACACATATCTTTTCATTTTACGTACACAGACACAACTATTTGCTCACCCTTTTGTTTGCTGAACCAACATTTAGGACAGATAAATAGTTCACTATAAGGACAAAGACATTCTAATCAAACCCACATGTTGCAAAAACAAATGAACTTCTCAAGACTAAACAAAACACAATCTAGATTGCTCATTTGATTTATCCTGTTTACATTCATTTAGGTCAAATATTAAGAACAGTGAGTCGTTGAAAGCATACTTTTGAAAATGTATATGTATCAGTACATTGTATAAAATGTATAGGTATACATTGGTGTCGTGTTATGTTTATGATTGAGTGCGGAGACGCGGCAGATGGCGAATCATCCTTTTATGCGGGACTTATTCAATCAGACAGGAGTTGCGGAGGAATAGTGAGGATAAGACGTTCCTTTTTTAAATGATGTATGTTTTATTCTGTATTGTATTTAGTGAAACCATTCTTATGAAGGTTTGAATTTCGATGTTTTGTGTGTTGACTTTTTAATAGACCTATGGTCTGATGAAACTGTGCAAAAAATAGTATGTCTAATATGATAGATAAGATTACGTGAAAATCAAATGGCAGTGATTGGCCCTATGCTTGTCATTTTCACTAATGAGCGTCTGCTGGATGCGAGAAGCACGGGTCAGTTCTGTGCATTAGTGGACGGCTATCAGTCTATCCGGAAGCAGCTGACCAGTATTTAACACGAGGCGACTGCCTTACTGACCTCAGCAATACAGTACCTCGGGAATCCGCTACCTCTTGGCAAGACTGATGACAGATATTGACTTCTAGCTACCCGTAACGACTGCTAAAGGTTTACCAATGACAGCCGGGACCAAGAGCTTAACGTGCTTTCCGATCCGTCCGCGAACTGACCCTGTAAAGCATTGCTTTACCTTGAAAAACGACCCGTGTTGGGTTGGGTTATTTTATTAGCCACGAGGTCTTCCATGATAATGAAAATAAAATCTGTGTATATAAAAGGGAAACTGATTGACTGACTTATCAACGCACAGCCAAAACTACTGGGACTAGCCACATGGAATTTTGCATAAGGCTTCTTTTGAACCATGGATTTCTAATGGTGGTACTGAAATAACATTAAGCAAAACGCCAGCCGCAGCGGTTTTGCGTTTTCAGCTAGTCCTAAACCGCTCACGTTTAATCGCAGTGCGTGCTAATATGAAATAAAATTGTCGTATCCACATTAAGTTGTACGCGTGTCTGGCATGTGCTCAAGAAACAATATCCCTACTTGTGTAAGATGTCCCGAGGGAGCGGTTCTCACGGTCGGCGAACACGTGGCACTTGGATATCACACCTAATTACTTTATGTATTTTATAAACATAATGTACTGGGTTTGGTGTTTGATGAAGTTTATTTTTGGTGGCATAGTTTATTTTGTTTAACGAATTTCATGGCTGTAAATACTACTCTAGATTGACTCTGTATATACCTAAATATATTTACATAAGTAACGAACTTGGTATTTCGATTTTCTTTCTAGATGGACCATTTTCTTGAAAGCTACTGACTGACTGACTGACTGACTGAGTGACAGACAACGCACGGCCAAAACTACTGGTCGTAGAAAGAAATTTGGAATATAGGGGAGCACTAAGAGAGGATTTCTTGAAATCCCTACGGGAACGGGAAAAACGGGATATGCGCGTACAAAGTCGCGGACAAATGCTAGTGGAAATATTATCTCTAAAAGTAAGATTTCATGGAAATGTTAATTATTGTTTTTTTTTTGTCACTTATAGTCCTTTATCAGATTACCAGCTTGTAAATCGTATTATATCACAGTTACAACGTATTAACGAGCTTTTCATCAAACGTCGATTTTGTTTTAAAGAATCAATCATAGTCCACAATGGTCAACAATTAGAGAATAAGTCAATGCAGCATTTAAATGCCTGTCTATAGATACATCATGATAATAATATCTTGGGACAACTCACACACGGTCATCCGATCCCAAACTAGGCAGAGCCTGTACTATGGCAACCAGACAACTGATTAACATACTTATATATTACTAAATACACACATATTATAGACAAATTACACCCAGACACAGAACAAAATTAAATGACCATGCTCATCACATAAAGATTTGTCCTGGGTGGGAATCGAACCCACGACCTCCGGTTTAGCAGTCAGGGTCACTAACCACTCGACCAACAGGCCAGTCAAAGGAAATATAGTGCCCTTAATTAAAACGTTTTTCTAACAAGTGCAGTCTAATTAGCGGCCGTAGGAAGTGTGATATTATCGCTGCGTTTCAAGTGTGTTTCTTTATTTTTATGACGTCAGGAAGACGAGATAACGGCTCTTCGGTGGCTGTGATTTTTATCTGTTGGAAGTAGGTACGGAGCTGAGAAGTGATAATAGTTTTGAGAATGTTTTTAGATTTTTAGGTTTGGTTTAGAAGCTAGGAAGGTAGCTTAATCAAGTTTAATAATACTGTCAGTTACTGGAAGAACTTTGCTCCGAATAAAATGTATTGGTATAAGATCCTTATAACGTTTTAATAAGTGCTTAATTCTTTTGGGAATATATACTTTCACTGTGCGTACAAACACAGACTCTGGAACTGTAACTGTGGAATTCTCTTCCAGATTTTGTGTTTCTTAATTGCTACTATAGAGGGTATGCGGAACAGAGAGTAAAGTCCCGCATACCGCCACTGAAATAGGAGGATCCTCCTACCAGACGGTTTGTTGTGTCTGGTGGGCAACAGCCCGATAGTTGATATTCGGACATATATTTTTGTTGATATTCGGATGTATATTTTAAAATCGCACGGAGAACTTGCGCGATTTCGATGGTGATGGATTTCGTTAATTCGTCGTAGATGGCGGTGCGGTTCTTTTTGTTGCCGTACAAATTTCGCTTCTTAGTTTTTCATCTGGGAGTATTTAAGTCAAGAGTGAATAGGTTACTTCTAAGTAAGCGTACTCCATCGTCGACCACAACATCACTTTCCATCTGGTGGGATTTTGGTTAAACGCCAGGCTATCAGTTAAAAAAAACAAACAGTCATAATACAACTCTACTGCCATATTGAAGAATGGGTAACATCGTAATTCTGTTTAATGACCACGTATGTACAAACGTTTTCAGTTTTCAGTAATGTGATGAAGTGATGAAAATAAATGGTGTTACATTAAAATCATTATTTTTTTATTTACTGCGTTACAAGACTATCAAGTGAGGAGAGTCTTTTCAAAAGGGGATATTTCCAAAATTATTTTTTCAACTGTGTGTGAGGTCTTCTTACGTTTGCTGAAATACATCATACGTTATACATCTTGAACGAATGCAAAAAGGGATATTCCATCTAGCAAATCGGACTTGAAAAAGCACGTTCAAAGCAAAACAGGACATTTTCTCAAGGAAATCGTCACTTTTCACGTAGTCCAC
Organism: Mamestra configurata; assembly: GCA_002192655.3. NCBI lineage: Eukaryota > Metazoa > Arthropoda > Insecta > Lepidoptera > Noctuidae > Mamestra > Mamestra configurata. The sequence goes on from NDFZ01005487.1 coordinate 1,002,216, forward strand.
ATTTAGGTATTTTTCGTTCTGAAAAATTAGATAACATGCAGATATCCCCTTCTGAAAAGACACTACTCTAAGTATGAGCGTGTGACCATTATAAAAATCTCTAAAAAGTTTTTGCAGCGTTTGTCAGGCTTTACGTAATTTAATACAGATTGTGCACTTTTTACGGTTCGGACAGATTTCAAGGCCGTTAAGGAAGTGGTAAGGACATGATATTGTGAATCTTATATGGATTCTTTCCCACGCCAAAAAGTTCGGAGAAAGGATATACGTATATTTGAAAGGGTTCCGTACTAAGAAACTAAACGGTTTTTGATATCTAGATGGCTGTAGTATTCATATTGGAAAATATTGGACACTGCTTTCCTAAGAATGATTAGCATTTACAAAAAATGGTTTTTAGACAGATAAAAAATATCGCTTTTAATTGCAATGCATTTTATTTTAGTTTTACCTTAACACGATGGCTTCACTAACCACGCATAATTAATACTGTAATTCAAAACTCAGTGTGTATAAAAAAACATGGAACATATTATCTTCATTTCAATACTGTTTTATGACTGTATTGATACCTCATTGCACTTAGTCTTTCATTTGACTTGACTTCTTCACAAACCAAACGATCTTATCTCACTCGGCACTGCACACAAATCTCTACCTTGAGCTTAAAGATTGAAGGTGTGGTTTTATATGAAAGGTGTGTGTAATTAAGTATTTTACGATAGTTTACACACGATATGTGACAACACCTGTCTACTTTTCCCACAGGGCAACGGATGTCGGTTGTCAAGTTATCTGAAAACATATACGAACGTCTTGGAACACCTACGTGTGTTAAATGAAATGCATTTACTGTTGATAATTGTGTGATTTGTTTGGACTTGGTTTAGGTAGGAGTGCTGGGGTGATGACGTCATTGCACACGATGTGTTTTTGGGAACATTGAGGGGTTAGGTACTTCATGCTGTGCAGTTTTGCGAAGGTATCGATATCAATGCAGATTGTGCTGAAGTTTGTGTATATAGGCTTGTAACTGAGATAACTATCATCTTTGGACGAAGGGATGGATTTTTTTACCAGAATCTGTTTGTTGCTAGAAGGGAACTATTCAGTCTTGACTCAAAGCCACTTTGAATAGTTTCCTTCTAGGCAAGCGTGCTCCATCGTCGACCACATCAACGCAACGCGCAACGCGAGCGTTTGACCACTATCTCACCTATAGTAGTCCCTCCACAATACAGTCTAATGCATGCTTTTAGCATTACAACAAAGGAACGATAAGATGAAAGGAAAGTCTTTAGAAAGTTTTCAGTGGTTCTGAAATTTAGGTAGGTAGCCGCTGAAATTGTTATTGTAAATAATGAAATATCTGTGACTGCACATCTACGGGCACAATATTGTTTTATTAAAGTGTAAATAGTTAAATGTTTATGGCGTATACTAATTGAAAATAAAAGATTTTGCAACATTTATTTATTTATTTACTGTTAAGGCACTTCAACGACTAAGAGCGCGTACCCACTATGTCGTGACATCATTGGACGACTGTCACATACATTTTGTATGTAAAAAGTCGTGGACGACGGTTAATCGCGTCGCCCTATATGTGAACATCTCCATTTAAATGCACAAGCCACGACGCTTTAAACGACTATTAGAGAACTCAAGACAATATTAGACATCGTTATTTAATTTATTTACAAGTTAGAAAATCAAAGTTAAAATGAGTCAGATTTTTAATTTTTGTTTTAGTTGCTGAATACAAAAAAGTTTTCTAGGTTTTTCCTTGTTTAACGTACAAACGCCAGCATATCAAGCTCGCATCTGTCAAATTTCTTTAATAAATTTTCAACTTTATCGCCAAACCATTAGGTTCAAGATATATCGGGAAAAATTGACAGTTTCGGGTAGCTTGATGTGCTGGCGACTGTACCTACAGTGTAGTTAGGTTTCTATAACACAGTAGGTACTTAAAAAATATGTTTTATTATGTTCTCAGTAATCAGGTACCTACCAAACATAATAATCAATAAAAAAAGATCCCCCATAATGAGATCGAACTTGTTTTTAAAAAGTCGACGCTCGTGTCTCTGGTCAATTAAACAAAGTCAATTAACTATCTTGTTTGAATTAATTTATGGAACAATCTTTTGATTCGATTTTTTCGTTATTAAACTGGTTATTAATCAAACAAAATATGTCAGCGTAGGTTTGTATGTAGGTTTTTTTTTCATAGTGCGTTTCTATTTAAAAAATATCAACTGTAGGACAGGGACTTAATATTCACGGACGCACGAGTCGATCTTCAAGGGTAAGTAAAGCATGTCGAAGTCAGTCCCGTAGATGGGTGATCATCATGGATGGGTTCCGTTGGTTACCCTTTGGGTACGGAACCCTAAAAACCAGTACCTAAAAAACATCTAGTGTTTTTTTTAAGAAGATCAATTTATTTATTTTTTAAGTTTTGTTCGTTTGAGAAGGCGGCGCCGTCCGAATTCGCCGCGGGGCAGAGAAGCGGTCTGATAGAAAAGCTACCTCTAATTCCGCTACCGTTTTTGTTAACTATTCGTTTATTTTTATTCAAATCCTGCCCAGAAGAGGTTTAACTTTAAAGTACCTAAGCATTGAAATAGGTATAACCAGGTTCCATAGTGTGCGAATTTGTTTCTATAAAAATCCAAAGTATTTTAAAGGAATCTCTATTCCAGGGTTTCTTAACCAGGGGGTCCATGGACTCTATAGGGGCCCTAGAACAAGTGATGGGGGTCCAACACAACACCACACAGTACCTACAGTGTACTTTAGGACAAGTAACTTAAAGACAAGTTTAACCTTTTGTTAAATGAGCAATGTCTGTAGAATTCCGTTTGCGACAACGGTAACGTATTCTCACTCGTGCGAGTTATCTTGACACCTGGCTGGACACATTTCAAATGACGTTTTGACATTCTAATTTCATTTGAACAATTCGATTTTGATGAAAACAATATTAACGCGTTAACGCGTTTAAATTATTTTCATCGAAATCGAATTGTTAAATTCAAATGTCAAAACGTCATTCGAGCGAGGTGTCAAGTTAACTCGTAGTATTAAATCGCATTCGATGAAGCGTGCACAACGCTTCATATGTATGAAAAATATGTTTGCTAGAGACTGTAAAGCCTCGTATCCACTAGGCAACATTTGACGCGCGACATGATGCACAACATTTTGCTCATCATGTTGAACGGCAACGAAGAACTTTTATATAGTAACATTGTCAATGTTGCGCGTCTGCTGGAAACGTCGCGCGTTGTTGTGCAACTTTGCTGAACATGGTGGGCGTCATGTGTTGCGCGTCAAATGTTGCCTAATGGATTCCAGGCGAGGAGAATAGTGTTGAATTGTCAAAATGAAAGACATTGGTATTGATTGTGTGTTACGGAACCAAACTATTGGATTTCTTAGTTAACTTGATTTCCGTTTTGATACATGGTATATTAAAATCTTATTCATAGGTACAAATTTCCCAATCAAACTTCAAATTAAAAACTAATTATAAACAAACAGTTACCCAAACCTCTGCCTGCACTCAAAACAATCAGACTCAGCATCATTAGCTGTGCTTCAAGCAGGTGTTTGTGTATTATTAATTACTATTATAATAATAAGGTCTGCGAGACCACCCAGCTATCGACACTGGTATAAATCATCGGTAGCAGGGATCGGCTTTTAATTTGTGGCTATTAATTAAAATAGGAGCCATTTTGTGTTGACTTTTTATGATTAAACGTTTCGTAGATTTGATTGTGCGTGGGTTGGTAGCAATGTTTTTTATTCTTGGGTCAAATATTGGCTCATGAAATCATGATTGATTTGATAGCGAGCGCAGCGAGTTTGGCATAATCCTATTTCAAATTAGAAACAAACAAGTCAGTTTATCTGCAAATAATATAATCAAAGTAAAAGACATTGTTTTGTTCACGACTTTTAACTGTGTTTCTCTTCACTACTCATTCAGATTTTCCTGATGATTTCATGAGTAAATTGATTTAAAACTTAATAAGTGTAGTTGAGCTAATGGTGATTCAGAACGATGTTGTAGTCATCATCATATCAAGCGAAGGACGTCCACTGCTGGACATAGGCCTCCCCCAAAGGGGTGGGGGGGTGCCATTGGCACGCTTTGCAGGCGGGTTGGCGATCGTAGTGTAGCTGTTGCAATGCACAGAGAATGCTGCTGCCCATATTCTTGTGAGTCCCTTAGTCGCCTCTTACGACACCCACGGGAAGTGATGGGATGGTGCTATTCTTTTACGTCCAACACCATACAGAACTGTTGATTAAAACAACAGTCTATATGGTGTTGGACGTAAAAGAATACCATACTAACTACATTTTGTAGAAAGAATATACTGCTTTGCAAAACAAAGAATGGCATGGCAGCATTGTGTACTTGTAGTTTAAAGTTAGTATCAGTACTTAGTGTTACTGATAATGGATACAATATAACTAGGTACTGTTACCAACTTCAACCTGCAAATAGATCTACGTCAGTTGAACCCAAAAATTCTCAATAGTGTTCAATTCAATACGAAACTTCAATTTATCATAATGTATTTTTCATTCATTTCCATTAAAGCTGCCCAAAATGAATGTGTTATATTAACTATTTCCTATGAATGTAAAAGATGCAGCTGTTTCTTAAATCTCATATCCGTTGAAACTTGATTTTTAATCACAAACTCTTCACTTGCACGTAGTAAAACCCCATGAATCCGTGTACGGCTCGCTCTTTGATTTTATGGCGTATTATTGGTTTTTGAATGAATATTATTACCACTTTACCTCTACTCTTCATTAAACTAAACTTACCTCTTACTGTCACACACATAAAGGTTCATATCCTTCAGCAGTTTGTTTAACTTCGTTAAAGTTAATGTTGTTTTACTGTTGAAATATATCGACTTCCTCCCAACTCAATCCAATTTGTCTCTACTATGGAGATTAGCTTCATAAATCGTGTAAATTGATACAGGAAGCCCTTCCTTATCTTAAAGAGATACTATTTGTAATTAGTAGAAATTATACTTACAAATTACTTAAGTCGTGTACAAAATTACACTGTGACGAAGTTACAAGTTACAGTGGACGCCTGCAATCTATAAAAGGCATTAAATTAAAATTGTGTATTCAAGAAAAAGTGATATCGCTGTTTCTAGAAAACAGTTCTGTGTTTTATTTACAGCTTCATTCCATTCCCATTTTAATTTCACCAAGTTTCTGAAAGTGTTCAAGTTTCATATTTGAGAATCTCCAATCCAATCAAGAAATGCTGGCTCCTGCGATCAGTCTACCAAATACAGGGTATTCTAGAAGTGCGTGGTCATATTTAAGAGTGATGTTGATACATAAAGAAAAAGTAAAAAAACTAAAAAAAATACTTATTTCTTTGTTTTTTCGTTTTTTGACACCGACTTCCGAAATTAAAGTTATTTTATACTTTGAAGTATTTTTTTACATGATCTACACAATAATAGCCAGTTGTGCGTCGGAGCTGACACACATTTTTTTTAGTCACATTTTTATGTTTTGATTTTTTCCTTAAAGTATATCGGCTACTCAACATCACCCTTTAATATGACCTGTCACTTCTGGAACACCCCGTACAAAGAAAAAATCACATAAGTTGACATTTGAACTACTTAGGGCCACTTCCACAATTTCTAAGCAACGTTCGCAGTCGCATCTCGGTCGTCAAAACACCTCTAATTTCCTTACATTTCGACAGATTGCGATGTTTACGTTGTTTAAAAAAACTTTTTTACAAAAAAACGCAACTGACTTCCAAATAATAAAAAAAAACACTACAAAGTATAAAATTACTTTATATATACACCCACACCGACACCTAACAACACCACTGGAAAGTCACAGGAAAGCAAAACACGCAATTTCGTTTACTTGGATGATATATTTTCTATTTCCTCCAGTTATTTTGATTGAAAAACCAAACTACTAAACCGATGTTGATAAAATTTAACACTTCAGAACTTTCCCGCCGTCTTACGAATTTTCGATCAGGTCACGTGTCCTGACGCGAGTTTAACATTTTTACCCATCCCAAAAAGTGCACAACGCCGCTAAAGAAGTTTTCACTTCAAAAAAATACAACCGAATTCAAAACCTCCTCCTTTTTTGAAGTAGATTAATGAGTAGAATTGGCACTCTTATTAAATTAGGAATAAAGTTTTAAAAGCCGAGATAAACTATTTACTCTTTATAAGCAGTAGGTAAGTCGTTGTAACTCGGTTAGTGGCTAAATTAGCGTGCAACCGTCAATGTCTACATCGAATGTCGCGAACAATTTAATTGCAATTACAGTTATGCTTCAATTGCGGCTGCAAATCATTGAATTATACCTCGTTCTCAGGGCTGTTACTTACCATCTTCCATTCCATTACTGTTCCAGTCAAGTTTGTAGGTTAATTGTCAAGAAGTGGGCACTTAAGAGAGGAAGGTATGCACTTGCATCGAGAAAATTGAGGAAAAGTCACGTGCCGCTTGTCATGGATCTCTAATATTTGTTGTTCCGGTATGTTGATGTCATTCATAAATCGGTCCTTCATTTTATTAGGTTTTCAAACGTCCATATGGAACCCTTATTAAGTCTCGTCGCTAGGTTTTAGAAACAGGCCATGATGGAATTCAAAAGACGTAGATATATTTGTAGTTTGAATCACAGTAGATGTACTGTGAATGACTGCTGTCATTCTTTGTATGCCAACTTTCTACAACTTGTAGAACAGTTACACTAACGTTCTAAATCACCATCAATGTCAGACTAACTACACCCGTTAACTTATCAGGTTAAATTAAAATTTATGTTAATACTCTGACTAGTCTAGCAATAAAATCTTAGTCATTTATTTCTATCTAACATCTAGCACCTACTTCGACGTCGTGATAGTCGCAATTCATTCCCCAGGAAAATTGTCCCTGGTTAAAAAGTTACAAATGTCCAGTATGTTTCAATAATACACAACCTACCCGTGTGCCACGTTTTATCCAAATTCGTTCAGTCGTTGAGCCGTGAAACGGACACAAACAGACAGATACAGTTTCTTTCGCATTTAAAGTATTGTTAATCGTCAAGCTTGGCAGGCGGGTTGGCAATCACAGTGTGGCTGTTGCATTGCACAGAGAATGCTGCTGCCCATTCTCTGGTAACTCCCTTAGTCGCCTCTTACGACACCCACGTGAAGTGATGGGATGGTGCTATTCTCTTACGGCCGACACCATACAGAATAGCTTAATTTATTTAAACGGTCCCGTTAAAAGCATTAGGATTCCACATAAAGTGAAGGCGCCGACATTTTAAAAATATTTTAGAACTGTATCAACCCTACTTTGTTAGTCATCACCATCCTGCAATCACGACAATTGTCAAACGATGGATGGTCGGTGCATTGAAACAAATGAAACGTCGTAAAACAAGCTGTTGAGGGATCGTTAAACTGCAGTTAAACCGACGATAATATTCAATGTCTGATAACTGATAAGTCTTAGTGAGTCCCTTTAGCTGGACAGTAGGGAAAGGTCACAAGATCATGATCAATACTCCGCCTCTGTTATTTTCTGATGAATTTCGTTGCGGTGTCTAAGAAATTTGAGATTTGAAATTGGAAAAACTTGCTTTATGCCTCGGCGTTTTTCTGTTGGTTGCCACTATTATTTTTGGCTTTAGGAGTTGCAGAGGTTGAGAATAGTGTGGCGAGATTACCTTATAACATAGATCATGATCCTGTATTTGCATTTGAAGTGCTGTAGCCTGTGATTCTGCGGAAGAGCAGGGGCGACCTTTTCTAACAGCATTTCAAATTCAACTTTGTAAACATTGTCAAAATTTGTTTGTTCAGGAAACCTGCGAGTTTTTTAGATTATGTCCATTTCATTAAGGAATTAGCTTGGTTTTCAATGAAAATATGAGAACATAACGAAGCAGTTATATCACATGACATACGTATACCTATGCAAAACTCCTTGCTTGTCATTTTTGTCTCATTCAAAACAATCTTTAACGTAACAATCTCAATACCCAATTCGTTACCAGAAATCGTAAACCCGAGGATATCCATGACAAAATCGAGTGTCTGCAATGACCACATTAGCGTCACAAAAACTCACTAATTCGAGTTACCTACGTATGTATTTGTGCGTAGGTAGATGTACGCAAAAACGCAAAGCAATAAGCTTGAGACGAATTATGCACGGATACGCGTGGTCAGTTGGATTGACCACAATAAGTCACACGACTGTAGGATTACCATATTGAGGACGTATTCTGGACATGTCCCGATCACGAAGTTCTAATGAATTTGTACATCGCCTTGGTTTAGAATGCTTTTAAAATAAAGTTGAATATTAGTTCGATACCTACATAAAAGTGACATTTACCGATAATAGATAGTAGAATGTTTTTTTTTAAATATTGTTTTTAGTTTAACAAGGGCGAATTTTTTCAATAACGGCCCGTTTCAATAAAATATCTACCTTTAACCAACTGTCAAATTAGCTACCAACAGTAGCTGAAACGTCATTTTTGCCTTTGTAACATGACGTTTCAGCTACTGTTGGCTAATTTAACAGTTGATTAAAGGTAGATACGTTATTAAGACCGGCCGTAAGTTGAGCATAGAATCTGCGGCAGATAAATCAACTAAAGCTGAACTAAATTAGCTTTATCTAGTAAAAATCCGGCCAAGTGCGAGTCGGACTCGCGTGGAAAGGGTTACGAACGAATTTCATTTTGTTAACATGTTTCTTTAAACCCATAGACTTCGTAGAGGTTTGCCTTGGATTTCTTGGAAGTCTTTCTTTGAGATCTGTAATTTTTTTGAAAACTTCTTTAGGCGCGTTGAGCACTTTTTAAGTGAACAAAAATCATGGAACTCGCGTCATCGTCACCGAACGGTTTAGCTTTCACTTAGTTTTCACTTCTATCGGCAGTCCCCAAAGACTGCCCCGCATGTTTTTTTTTTCATAATTTTACGCTCATTAGTTTAGGAGATAAATCGCGGCAAATGTTATGACTGGTTTGTTTCTTATTTGAAACATAGGGAACAAATAGTAGAAATTGAACATTATAACAGCAGCAAAAATGAAATAGAATTAATCAGATCCGACTTCAACTTTATACATTATGGTACGCAATAAAGAATTGAGAATTGAGATAATTACGGGTGTTCGGAACCCTACTGAGTTACTAAAACAATTTCCTAGTTACTCATGAAAACTAGTGTCCTTTTAAATGGGGAATCAATTTCACCAGTTTAAATTATTGACAACAAAAGAATCGGACGCAAAAGGGTATCTTTTCCAGTCTGTATTGATACCTGAATTTGGTTTTTTACTACAAATATATTTATCTTATTTATGTAGTTCAGCATTTTGTTAATATATTTTTTTAATTGTGGTCTCAGCTTTATTAGATATAACTGCGCCAGAAGCTACTGTCGAAAGACCAATGGTTTTCAGGTGCTACCGTCCGAATGGTATTGACGCCCGATATATCAAAAACTCAGGATATCGGAAACTATCCTGAACTTTTCTATATCCCAGTCTCAATATTCATGGTATTCTTACATATAGATGATGGTTCTTGTCGCCCAATCGTTCCCATAGGTCGGCACAGGTGTCAAACAGCTCGGGGGCCAATTTAAATCGCATTAGCGTGATAACTCAATTGTACGCGGAATATGCTTACAGACTTATGAATCTGTAATTTTACTACAAAGAGTTATGATGACAGCGATTGGGTATTAAAGTTTCTGCTTCTTGATTTAAAATCAACTTAAGAGCAACCAAAATACGCTTGAATTTTTGTTACGCAAATCATCTTGGTCTTTATTCCACCGGCCAATTATGAATAGAAACATTTTTTAGCTAAGTAGATTCATTTCCATCAAAATAATAGTAACCATTGGAAAATATTCCATTTATTTTTTAATTATTTTTTTGCATTGTTTATTACAGTGCAAAGGAAACCATTACTGAATAATTATTTGTCACACTTGTTTGTATTTTATCAATTCCACTGTTCATATATTCGAATTGAATTCCCTAAAGTCTAGAAAACATTCAGAAGGCGTTACTCAAGTAATTCATCAATACCTCATCCACACCTTCGCAGCGCTCAACATAGAACATTCGCATTACTTATGGAAATGGGTTCCATTAAGTCTGATTTAAATGTTAGTGCTGGTGTCTGCCCTGGGCAATTTGTCCAATAAAGGGCTCGCCATTAGCATTGCAACAAATGATAATATAAAGTATTCTAGGGCGCTGATGTCCGGAGAGATTTCCTTTGATAGCTTGCGAAGCGATTTTGTTATTAGAGAAAAATGTTGATTGTTCGTGTTACAGATTTGTAAAGAGGGGTAATTTTCGTGATCTGGGGGGCAATTCTAGCATTTTTAAGAAACGTTCGCTTAGAAAATTCTATAATTTCCCCACATTTTAACAAGTTTTTGTCATTAATTGTCGCTGAGATGATCTTGCGACTTAAATTTTTTAGTACCCATTCTTCAGATGTGGTAGAAAATGTTTGACAAAAGGATTTTATTCATATTGAGATCAACATAGATAGAACAGAAACAGTCAAGACGAAGAAATGAGGTATTAACACAACTTTTGTGGATGTAACTAAAAGAAAGCACGTGACAACAGTCAAGTCAAACAAAAATAATGATGAAGCATTAAAACGACTAAACAAGCCTTTTGATATAATTTTGATACCAGACAGGTAAATAGGGTTAGGCTTTAAGTTATTGGACAAGCCAAAAAATCTGACTCCAATCTTGCCAAGAATGTTACCCAGTTAATGGGTTGTGTATTTAGCTGAATCCGGTTTGACTGGAAGCCTTTTCTCATCTATACTTTGGGTCGCCAAATATAGATGGGAAAAGGCTAGGCAGATGATGATGATCAATTTATTAGGAAATGCTGTCTTTATTATTTATTTATTGTAAATATTTAAAACCTTATTACTTTGCCCTTATTATGCACAATGTGTCCATACCTTAAGCACGTAAATAGTGCTGTATCGATAAGGATCGTTAGCGATTCAGTTGTTATTTATTATTTTATTGTACTTTATGTTTTACGAGCGATATGTCGACTCGCTCAGGGCGCCAATTACACTTCACTTTTGTATTCGTTTTTTAATTTATTTGGTCTGTTTTGTACGTAAAAGGTAATGGCTTTTTCCAGGCACTTCTGTTGGGTCCGTGGCTTAGGCCCCCAGTGGTCGACGCACCTGTGGCCGACGCCCCCGATTCGATTAATTTAAATCAAAGTAATTTTTGATCAAATGTACTGTCAGGCACAAAAATTGTTTTACAAAAATTTTAAATGTACTTATATTGATTGTAAGTATATGCATAACATTAAATCGTAGTTATATTTATAACATAGAAATGCTTTTATATTAGAGGTATGTTTTGAAAAATTAAAGTCTTAGTTATTTTTCATTATTTATTTATATATCTCGATACGAAATCTAGCTTTTTTTTTAATATAAATCACAGTTTTTATCACCTATAATCAAGAGAATCATTTAACTTAATTATTAGTTATTATTATTATTATTATTACTTAGTCTATTTTTAACTATATCGTAATTATTTCGTACGAGCCCTTGCGAGGGACCTTCGCTCGTCATTGTGAGATGACACACTAAACTTTCTTATCAGTTGCATATTGCAATATTCAATAACTTGACTCAGGTGTGAAAGAGATAGACATAATATCTATTCATACTTCCTTATTGTTTTCAATTTTGTAGACAAAAAGACTTTTTATTGTTACCAATAACTGGTTTGGCTCAGTTAGTTGACGAGTTGGTTGAAGTTGAAAGATAAAATTTCCATAAGGTAATTTATTATAAATGTATATTATAAACATTCACTAACATTTTATATGAAGTCTTTTTGATTTTTTGGATGTTTGTACATAATAAATATGCTTCTAATGGGGAAAAAGGTGTGTAAGGATAAGGTTAAGTGGCGATCTATTCTCTCTGTTATTTGATAGATAACTTTTGTTTAGCAAGGAAAAATACTTTATTAATAGGGTGAAACACTTTTCTCATTTACTGTACTAAATGAAAAAGCACAAAAAAAGAAAGATATTAAATTAATCGTATCGGGGGCGTCGGCCACAGGTGCGTCGACCACTGGGGGCCTAAGCCACGGACCCCTTCTGTTCACTACTTAAAGAAATAAAATAGATGCCTGTTTACCAATTATTAAAGATATTTTCATATGGAAACTTCTGCAAAGGCCGAATTTAAAACATTCAGGCTTCTTCTGGGTAAGCTCGCTCCATCGTCGACTTTGTCTTTGTCATCTATGACCTAGACTAGAGTCAAAAGCAAACCAATGTCAAATAAAAAAAATAAAAAATATATATAAATGACATTTGCCGGACCTTGATACTTCCCAAACAAAACTATGGACACATCAACAATACATTTAAATTCCATGATCGGATAGTGCACGCACAACTTTCGGTACATTTGACGTGATAGTTACAGACAGACGGACGGACCGAAGCTTATAATTATATCTCTTATTACGGTACTTGTGTGTTTTACGGTTTGTTTATTTTTGTAGAGGAAAAAAAGGACGGCCGTATCACGCACGTTAATAATAAGTTGTATTGAGCATGACGCATGATCGGTTGGAGAAATATGGGTTGTTGAAATAGAAATATTGGTATTATAAGTAGGTACAGTTAAAAAAGCTATTTGGTATGCAGACAGCCAACTTGCAACTACTTTTAAACAATGTTGTGAGTGTGCTGAGTAGACAATTATTGTACACCACGCTCGTAAGTATGTCATAGGCTTAAAAAGTTATTATTTACATAAACACATTAGAAATAAATATTAGCAGTGCAGTGAAAAACTTAATATTTTTGCCTGTATACCAAATAGCTTTGCTGACTGTACATTATTTAAAATCTAATAGTGAACATTGCGGAGACTCTTCCGTGCCTCAGAAACCACGTTAAGCCGTTAGTCCCGGCTGACATTAGTGCGTCTTTGACAGTAGTTACGAGTAGCATTGCCACGGGGTATCCCAGTTACTGGGTTGTGGAGGGCAGATGGGCAAGCGCTCCATGTAAAATACAGCTCCATCCGCTTATTCTGGAAGCCGAAACCAATAGGGAAGGCTAAGCAGAAGGATTGTTTGAAATGAAAGGCGATGAAGGTAGCTTTTGGAGGCCTATGTTCATCAAGAGGAGTTATTGCCGCAGCGGGTGACGGGACCGGCATGATTCACGGGGGTCAATTCTTAGCCAATCCCAAGCGTGAACCGCGTAAGTACTCCAGTGATCGTGACCAAAGTTTATTGACAGATCCTCCGGAAAACAGCTACCTACAACATATTTTAAAGGTACTATTTATAGGCTCGGGTTTGACCACAATCTCACCAGATGGAAAGCGATGATGGGTCGACGATGGAGTACGCTTGCCTAGAAGTAATCTGTTCACTCTTAATTGACTTAAAGACTTCTGACTTAAAGACTCCCATATAAATACGTATATTGACGGTCGGGATTTTTTTCATTTGGTAACTCACGTGTTTACTCATAATCCTTTACCACAGCATTTTTAAACTAAACTCAAATTCCAATAGAATGGAATCTTGTCAATCGAGTCTAGATTAGTTGTGAGTAAACTAATCTCAGCTTAACTCAAATTAAATTAAAATATAAATCTAAACTGGTAAAAAAGTCAACAAAACAAGTTTGTGAAAGACTATAACCATAAAGTATCATTTTAATTTCTCAACATTTCCGAACAGATCTTGATACATTGCAAGAGTGAGAAGCGAGAATGCCTTTAGTCTTGATACCTATTTTTTTAACTGTATACTTTTAGCTATTATATATTCTGTGCTTTTAGGCAGATCGTTTTAATCTTCAGTGTCAACTCCCAGTGTTTTATGATCCCCTGGATCCCTAGGAGGAGCACTCCTAAAGAAAACTTAATTATCATTTTTCATCAGTAAGTAAGTAGCCTAATGCTTACGAAGAGGTGGCCAGACGATCCAGACGCCTACCAGAAGTTTCTCCTTGATGGATCGGGAAAAGGAGGCCCAATCCCTAAATCCAAGTATGGTACAGTCATCATCTGCCTAGCCTTCTCCTGAATACCAGTACTTATTTTACGTTGAGAGGCTGCCTACCAGACCTCCACTACCCATAACTAGGTAACAAGGTACTTCTTGGCAAAAATGAATGGGACAGTATAGGCAGAATAAAAAAAAAGTAAACTGCACCTCTGTTTTACCTACCTACTCCTTAAAAAAATACAAGCCTGAAAGTACACTAAAATCAGCAAAATATGTATGATTCACCCACATAAAACAGTCAAGTGTAGCAATTTCCATGAGTTAACCATATAATAGGCACGTGTCAAAACCTTCAATTTGTCATTTGGCATGTGTATGTGAATTCAATAAAACAAAAGTACTAGGTACACGTGTCGCGGTGTTGCCAGAGAGATACGACGAAATTGGTGTAACTTGACACGATGGCTCTAAATTGTGGTAATGGAATATTATTTTATTAATCAGACAATTTGTCTTGTGTTAAAGACAAAACACTGACGAAACATTGTGGGGAAATGAGGTTTTTTAGAAGAAAAGAACTTGGTTCATTAATCAATCTCATTGTTAATGATATTTCGATAAGTTCCCCTTAGTATCTTCTGAAAGAGTATATTCTGTACACATCGACGTCCTCTCATAGGCCGGTATTGTGTTTCTCCATTGCAGCCGACAGGTCATCGGTACAACATTGCAGTTTCTTCTTATTCAGCCTAAACGCCCCCCTTCCTCAAATCCTTTCTAGGTATTCTTATAGCCTCCTTGAAACAGACCTTGCCATAGGCGTCTTGGTTGCCTCGCCACTTCTTCCTAGGCCGATCTCATCGTCCATCATTAGGCACCCACTTTGTGGAGACTTTCCAACAGTACTAGTCTCTTTAAAATACTTAAGTAAAGTTATATTACTAAGATTTTCCGGAATGCCAAGTATTGGACGGCCTCCGACAAAATAGACCGATGAACGACCGATGGTCATAGGAATCCGCTGGATGGGACATGCACAGAACCAGTCGATGTGGCGACTCTTGGGACAGGCCTATGTCTAGAAATGGACGTCTTTCGGCTGATATAAGGATGACAATGATTCGCCATGCAAAGTATTTTTTTTTTCTGTACTGAGGTAGACGCAACATGACGTTGGTATTCAACTTTGATTTGGCGAAACGATTTTTTTGCCTATCTCCGCTGGAGTCCGCAATCAATAAACGAATTTCCTTCTTAGCCAATCACAGCGCTGTGTTTTCGTTTATTTTTAGGGGCAAGTGTTACTCGGTTACCAACCAGTCAGCACAAAAACGGCTTCCTAAAAGCTGGCTTTTAATAAACGTACGATCACCATGTCTGTAAAGTATGTAACACAGTATGTTCACGAGTAGCTTCGCCCGCGTCAAATTAAAAGAATATCTTAAGGGTTACTACCCGTATAAAGAGGAGGTAAGGTCTACGCGTATGCCATTTTTATCCAAATTTGTTAAAGACCTTTATATTTCTGTTGGATTTTTCGCCGACAGAGTTCTAAGCTACCGATTGCATATAATACCCACATACATTTAAAAGGCAATAAACTTACCGTCTAGGGTGACCACAGACACATTCAAAACTAAGATTAAACACATATCAAATCAAAATTAGCATAAGTATCGATAAATCGCCGTAAAATCGCCACAGCGGTACTGATCATTAATAAACGGGGACATAAATTCTCTTATCATCAATATATTAATGTTTTGTGCCACGGAGGAGTAAAACGGTGGACTCCAAAGAGCGTCCGTCTCCAAAGATAAAACTTAAGGAATGGAAAAGCACAAGTCTCTGGTGTGTATAACAAACTGCGATTTACCAATCCATAAGCCAAGTGGTGTTGAAGCCAATTATGATGGAGGGAATATTTTTAAAACTCGGGGTGATTGGATAAAGTGACGAATTATGAGAGATCCTACCCAAAGTAGAAATCCTGTTGGGCGTAATACTTTCATCTCTTGAAGGTTAGATAGTCGATGAAGTTGAAATTTTCTGGAGTGGCGACCGCGTACCGGAAGATGCAGCGTCGAAAGGCCTCTCACTAATTGGACCGATGAAGAAAGCCGCGGGAATCTGCTGAATGCGAGGCGCACTGGACCGGTCGATATGACAGCGCTTGCGAAACTGCTAAACTTAAGCCTCCCCTTATGTCCAGCAGTTTTGTCTTTCAGCTGCTGATGTAGTATTCATCATGAATACTTTAACCTTCCGAAGGTGACAGACTGTAGATATACCTTCAAAAGATGGTGTCTTTGAGCACTCCAATAACTCGCTTATCTATGGTCCTTGCCAATTTGTGAGGCTACCGTGTTTTAGCAAATCCGACAGCCGGACCATCGACCGGTTGGCGTGATGTTTTTTCTAACGTGTCCGATTTCACACGGACGTGATAAGTGAACGAACGCCCAATAGCGTGAGAGCCGTATCCTGTATTGTGTAAAATAATTACTATGGCAACTCGATTTTTGCATTGTTAATTGATTGGAAGCTATAGAAGGCTAATTGTTTTTTTTTTTTTAAATGAAACGGGTTTATGATATGGATTAGGAAAAGTGATCTGTCTTCTGAGGTTACTATGATGTCATAATACCTACTTCATGTATGGGTCGGAAAATTCGAAATCACAAACATCTGCATGATTAATTATTTGTCCCTCTAATATAATTATAATTAAGCCCACATTACTGTTATGATCTCTGGCGTTTATTTCGATGGTTGAAGTTTTTTACCCCACTGACTTACGATTTCAAAACAAATGCCAGGAACTTACTTATTATTGAAAACCATCGAGCCTTACCTTAATTTTAATCAAGCCAATTAAAAACTTTAGCTTATCTTATCTTATCATAATTAACGACTAACCTAAACCGCGTAGAAAGTGACAACTCCGTCACTTTCCCTGATACGATCTTCTGCTTGACCCTTTTACGTAATAAACAGGTTCTCTGCTTGTAGATCAACTACTGGATATTATTCTATCCACCAATTAAACGCTTCTTTAAACGTTAACATAAGCTACCTTCAAGGAAATATGAATATTCATAGTAAAAGAGATATCTTAAATATTCTCGGTATACGTAACATGTTTTGTAAAGGAAATGTTCTGAGATTGTGTAACTGATAAATCAGGGCCCTTTGAGTTTTTATAATAATTCAGCTATTAGACTGTATACTGTCGTAATCATCATCAAGATTTTAGGCCGCAAATATCAATTGCAGAACCGAGGCCTTTAAAACCACAAAAAAACCATCATGATAAAGAATTGTGGTAACTTTTCACATGTAATGTGGCCATAACCACGGACAAAATAAAAAAACTAATATTCCAATTTTATAACATGTCACTTTATATGGCAAAAGTTTTGACGTCTACAAACAAAAATTGTTTGTCGTCGATACTGGCCGGTTACAAAAATTGCAATCAATAATCGACTATTCCATTTTTGAAGTGACACAAAATCGACTTAACTTGGTAATTTTAGACACAATTAACGATCTCCGAGATTAATATTGTTCAGTGGAGTGTACTTAAAGTTTTATATTACAGGCTGGGAACTGGGAACTTTGCGTAAGTGTCGTTTAAGACTGCATTGGCAAAACTGACACCTGGTAAGTAGTAACTTACAGAAAAGGTGTGATAATTCGCAAAGGTACTTGAGTTAATAGCTGCGACGTAGCCATTTTTCAGCATACCACAAATCGCCCGAATGTCTAGTACTTCAATGAAGTTTATGTTTTCATGAATGGTGATGAAACTTTTAAAAGGTAGGCACAAATATAGACAAATCATACAAATTGTGATTTTATTACCGACAGACAGGGAAATGTTAAAAAATGGGGAGTATACTACACATTCTGCCTGCCTCCATGAGAAAAAGGTGTGAGTTTATGAAGGTATGTATCATGATGGAATAAATACGCTTTTATTCATAAATTGCTAATTACATTTTAATTTGCAAACAACGCTTTCGAGACATGTCATTTAACCGTTTTTGTTTAATTAGTTGAAAGTTTTTTGAGGATCTTTTTTTGGAATATGGTAAAATTTCTAGTATTTTAAATGAAATCTCATGTACAGTGGATGGAAATCCCGCACAAAAACATAACAGATAATAAATCAATGTACAATAAATACTACATGATAATTTCATGAGATAAAAAATAAAATTGATTGATTATGTACTCACGAAAAACACGTAAAAACCGTTTAGTCTCCAAACGGTTTTTACGTGTTTTTCGTGGGTTTCTCTTTCCTGATATTACACATCATCTGATTTTATATTTTAAGACTTTCTTTATAAGAACAGATAACTTTGAAACTACTTTTTATTATGTTGTATCGTTAGCTATTTATATAAATATTCAAATATTTCAGGTACTATAATTACAATAATACAATCTGTTTTTCGATAAGCCGAAAATCCATTATTAGAATTTAATAAATACATGAATTTATTATTATTGGCTAATAAATTATTCTAGAAAAGAAAAAAAAATACGATTTTTAATTGTTTCAGAAAGATTTGCGCGGCATGACATCGTGCACCTAATATCGAAATCTAAGTACATCCCTACTTATTTTTTAATGCACACATTAGAAAATAACTTTGGAAAAGTCATTGCATTTTTTTTGTCAGTTTGTGGATGGAAGCATATTGATGCCTTACGGCCAAAAAGGGATAAGCGACATTTTAAATTTTAATTCGCATTTTAAATCGCTTATCCCTTTTTGGCCGTAAGGCATCGATATACATAAAACATCGATACAAAAATTTTCAATAAAAGCGCTAGAAACAATGAAAAATTTTCCTTCCATAAATCATAAAACTCAACACTCGTAAAAATGCTACTAAATATTGTTAAAAACCGAGTCACTTGCCCGTCAAGTGACAGCGTGGGTGATGATGAGTGACGTGACGAACAATCACAGGTATCTGTAAACACGCGCGTTGTTTGTTTAACTCTGTGTGCGCATGCGCAGGCGGGGCGGTAGGCGGGTAGTCGCATGTAGCAACTGTGTATATGATACTTGTATGAAACGACTGTTAGGTATGATTTTTTGAGTATGTTTGTTTGGCGAAGATTTTTTGACGTGTGTATCCTTGTAGCGTGATTGTATCGCGTTACTAGAAGCTTCTCTACCACTACACAACTGGTAGCGACAATTTTTGGTTTACAATAAAGTATATTCTATCTATCCATCTCTCTACCACTTGGTGAAGTAAAGCGGTGACCGAGTGGCGCCCATGAACTTCAAGAAGTGCTGGTCGTCTGGCGACGAGATGGGGAGACGACAATGCTGGCATTGCAAGGTAGAACTTTTTTGGGGCGGGCACAGTAACATGGGGATTAACACAAGAGAGTCCTTTACTCAGTAATGAATGAAGTTGGGCTGTGAATGATGATGAAAAAAGGCTCTTGACGAATTGACATTCTGTCACCGATAGCGGCTGCCATAAAGTCAAAGTGTAATGCTTTGACCTCTTAACATTTCGGTAGGCCATGTCAATTTCGACCTTGGACAATTTGTTTGCTATGCAGACTCTTACTGACTACAACCCATCCGTGTTCCTTCTAAAGCCCTTTGCGTTCCAGGGCCGCGGTGACTCTTTCGACAAATTCCGCAACCCCGGCAGGCTCTGGCCCTAGCGAGCCCCATCTCCAATGCTGACATCTGTTTGAGGCGCGCGTGAAACACAACGCGCCATCGAACCGAGCCTGGTTGTGACCGTACAGCGAGCCACCCAACGCTCGCCGTCCGCAGGCCCGCGTGCTGTCACAGTCTTGGAGACTAAGTTATTGAACGACTTCAGTCGGAAAATTTTTACTAATTCCATATTGAGTTGCACCTATGGACTCATCGACATCAAACTTACACATGACATAATATTAAATGTAAGGTGCTTCCAAAACAAAGACATCACCAGTCGTTACTTCAGTGGAAATAGCACTTTACACGTGTTAATTTCATGGTACTTGCTTTACAAAATCTGTCAATTCCTTCACAACACACAAACTTTACAAAATACATCACCATCTTCCTGCCCTTATCCCACTCACTTGGGGTCGGCGCAATACGTTATTTTCTTCAATTCTGTCCTGTCAACCGTCACGCTATCACTAACTCCCATTTTTTTTATATCACTTCTAACACAATCCACCCATCTTTTCATTGGCCTCCCACTCCCTGTCCATCCATCCACATTTATACAGGTTACAAAATACATAAAATAAGCCTAAATTTCTTAAGCCCAATAATGCAGGAAATCCTGTGTAGAATACTGACTGTCTGATTCAGTAGTCTGTCAGTATAGGCTTTCCTGTTTTGTAACTTAATGCCATATCGATAAACAAACAGGACATCACTAATACTAAACTATAGTACCAACTTAACGTAACACGTAAAGTGCGGACGCGTCGTATTTATGATCAATATTTAGTATAGCGGATCATGAACAAGTCATGTCCGTTGGGACAGAGATTAAGTTGTCTGTTTGATAGCACCATCGACTACACGACGGTGTAGACACTTAAAGTATATGGGGCAGTAAGTAAATGCTTACCTGTTATAGAAGATAGTTTTTTTTCGCAATATTAGGATTATGCTGAGCGATGGCCGTTTTGGACGAATGTGACGCATATCTTCCCAACTTGCATAACTTTTATAATTTAGTTTTGTTTATTTTTATTTTTTTGGTATGCGTCATGCTTGTCGCAAATAAACTCTTTTTCTTTCTATTTTTGAAAGACAACTTGAGCATTTAAGTATTATCTTATGAATGGTCATACCAAAAATGACACTCCCAACAAAACAACGATCTTTGAAAGGAAGTGTGTCTGCTTTTACTCTTGGCTTATCCCAGTCATTCAAGCGAAAGTGCTTGACCTTACAAAAAGGAAAAGCTACGCAAGCACTGTATAAGGAGGTGGAAAGCAATAAAACTCATAAGGTTAATTATTTTATATTATAATCAATATAATAATTTAATATTTTATTTTAATTTCCACCAAGCTAATGGCCAAGGTCACGCTCTCGCAGACATTGGGCACAGTAAACCTGGTTGCCGATAATCTTAGATGTACTCTCTTGTTCACTGAACGAGTTCGCAAAAAAGTCACTTTACACATTTAATTTTACTGTAATTAGTTGAATTAAGGTTGATTGAAATAATTGTATTAAATTGGTTAATTTATTGTATTGTATTGTTTTATATTATTAATGTTATTTTATTTGAACTGCACTATCGCATTGAGTTACTGTAATGATAGCTGTATGTTTGTCTGTAATAAATAAAAAAATGTATATAAATATTTTATTTGAATTATAATTATTTTCCGTATAATAAAATATTATTATACGGAAAACGAACAGCCTACATTTAAATTTAGAACCATAAAATTTTGCACATGACGTTTTCTACTTCTTAGAGTGTCGATGGAAACTAATATTATAAAATTTTATGTTCCAGTATTTAGCAATAGTAACACCATTTGCAGCCGCAGACCCTCACATGCTAGACGAATGGTGGGCCATGGACTGCGAGGAGACGTGACACAAACATTAAAGATCGGAATCATCCGAGAACCCCCACCTGAGGAGGTTGTCTTTGTAGGGGTTGCTCAGGTGGAAGGTACTCTGAGGGTTCGATGAAATTATCAGGAGGGTTGAGCTCTCGCCAAAGGTCTCATCTTTCCGTGGTAGTGTTGCCGGTTGCTGACGAAAATGAGCTAGGCAGTAAGGATTCATCAAAATTCATGTACAAAGGGGGATAAAAAGTTTGTATCCCATAGGACAAATGGCTTGTTTAAAAGAAAAATATATCTCTTAGGAAAAGGTTCACATTTGCATTTTTTCTAAAAGAAATAATCTGCTTGAATATAAATCAACAAAGAGACTGATCAATCAGAAATCGCGCATGACTGACTTGATAACCATTACATAATTAGTGCAATTAATCAATTTCTTTGTTAATTATTTTAATCTCTGATTTACGAAATGTGATAAACAGGTGTCTTTGTGGTTGTTGTTGTCATTAAGGATTGATGACAATTTTAATGTGTTTACGTCGTTTATCAGTTTCGTTACATCGCATCGGCCCGTGCTTAGCCACGCGTTTTAGATAATTAGCTCAATTAAACGAATATTTCAACACCGATTGTTTACAGGTTTTTATTTAACTTAGGTACAATATTTGTTAGATTATTTAGATCAAATCTGGCAAGCTATATTAGAACCACTTTCTCTAATTCTACAGAGTTGAAATTCTGCGTATTGGTTCAGTTCCAATGACAATTATTTTTACAAAGTCTAGATGGAGCATCAGATCATAGGATCTGATGCTCCAGCTAGGGTTTGCTCCAGACGTAGTTACTCCGGTCAACGGTCGTTACAACGGTCATCAGTACAGACACGAAAATTTATAAACGTGTGAGCTACTCCAAATAAAACCTGATTTAACTATTTCAAGTTCAACAGTATAAATACGGATTTTTTGTTCCTTTAAGCGTATTAAAATAAAATAAAATAATTTTACAAATGTTTTAATACTAATATAGATTAGTATGGCAATTGATGCTAAAACGATGTTGCAACTTATACAAATACAATACCTAAATTTCTTTACGGTATCAGCTTTTCAGTGTATCTTGTAAATTCATGAATATTGTAAAGTTTCCAATTAGTTTCATAGACAATACTTCCGTAACTTACGCAATGTCTATGATTGTCAGTCTCGGTATTGCGTTGTCGTGGATAATATTATTATAACACCAATTAGGTTAAACAGTGTCAAAATGCGTAATCTTAATTTGATTTTTACTCAAAGGGAACGGAACCATATTATTAAGCCTCCGCTGTCCGTTTGTCCATCCGTCCGTCTATCTGTCAACGGGCTGTATATCAAGATCTGTAATAGGTAGACAATTAAAATTTTCAGTGTGTTGCCACTATAACAACAAATAATAAAAAATAAATATTAAAGGAGGCTCCCATACAAGAAACGTATTTTTTTCGTGTTTTATGGTACGGAACCCTTCGTGTGAGAGTCCGCACTTAGCCGGTTTTTCTTGCAATAACTAATGCTAGGTACACTTTACATCGTACCTTAGTTCTGTTAACGCCATTTACTGACTAAACTTTGTACGAGGAGCTCGTGGCTAAATAATAACAGATGCACGGTTCGATCATCCGGGTCATCGCTTGCTGAGTTCAGTCCGTTGATTCTTTTTTTTTAGTAGAAGGCTGTCGACTGCTTAACCGAACTTGCCTGTGACGGCCTTAATGTAAATATTAAAGCCTCCAGCCAGGAGGCTTTAATATTTATATTTGCGATTATAAAATCTTACAAACTAAGCGACTACACGCTAAGGGCACCCCTTGATGGGTGACCTTTCATTATATATCAAAACTCCTCCGTGCCTCGGAAAGCACGTTTAGTCTTTGGTCCCAGCTGTCATTTGTAGATCTTTAACAGTCGGGACTGAAGTCAGAAGCCAGAAAATGTGACACAAATCTGACTTGCCAAGGAGTATCGCGTTATCCAGTTAATGGGGTTTGTAGTTTTGGGGTTGGGGCGTATTTCCTTTTCTCTTTAAAATGCATCCAAAGGTTGTCTTGAAAAGATCGCTTTTAGTGATAAGGCCGCCCATTGTGTCACCCTATGTAATATATTCCTGATCTATCTTTCCTCTAACTGTAAAAAGTATTATTATATAGAAGTTAGATACCCCAACATAGTTGGGAAAATGCTAGGCAGATAATTTTAACGATTACCTTTTCATAGACTTAAAGGACTCGTGAAGGCGAACATCGTGTCATTTCTTAACATAGCAAAACATCCCCGAATGATTAGGCAGATAATCTATAGTACACAGCCATTGTGTAAGTAATGTGTAAGTCTTTGTAAGAGCCTATTGCCTTTTTTTGTAAGGATGGGAAATCATCAAATGACTTCTTACACTCTGAGTGGGGCGGAAGGGCGTGTCAGACTCTTACTGACTAAAACCTATCCGTGTTTCTTCTAAAGCCCTTTGCGTTCCAGGGCCGTGGTGACTCTTTTGAATAAATTCCGCAACTCCCCACGATCGGGCCTATTGCCCTCAAACGGGCACAAGTACAGACTCCGGACTGCTACTAGTAAATTCCAGATAGAAAGAAAAACCCTCATTCATACGATATTAATTAAGGTTTTAATACGCTACCATGCTGCCAATCAAAGCCTAGCATTAATAATAAAAACTGGTATTTACTTCGTATGAAAACTAAGTGAAAAGTTACATTTCCTGACTAGAGAACAATTTATTAATCGGTTTCTTGACTGCTCAGATAACTATACCACAAAATCAACACTATTTAGAACGTATCCAACAAATCAGAACAGGCCTCGATCCGACTTATCAGGACAGCTGTTTGTCTCACGGTCTCAACATGTTTTAGACAATGAGACGGTTTGCAGTCGTGATAGTCCTAACCTATATCTTCGCTAGGCTGCGGTGAAGACCCGGTTTCGCGAAACGCCGGTGACATTTGCTTTCTCGGTCACAATACCTACCTACCTTCTTTATGACCTTATTTGGTTTATTTTTACATTCAACGAGCTATGGAAGGCGCCCGATAAACTTGCAATAAAGTACATTGACCTTTCCCTAATATCCCTTCGTAGATACCCGAACAATACATTTTAAACCGTTTTTCATTACTAGAGAACGTAAAGGATCACGATAGAAGTCGATTCAGGACAGCTTTATGTTTTTACTTTTGTTTTTGATATTAAGAAAGTCAATAAATGTACCTATGTGGGTCAATGACCGTTATTGCACATTTATGTAGCGCTTACCATAGGTACTTGTGGTAAAAACATATATTTAAAAACCCCCGACGTACTAAACTCTAAAAAGTAAAAAAAGAATATGTATTGATTGATCCCTTTAGTTTAATATAGCTACGAATATTATCGCCAAAGCGTCATTCTCGTCGGGAGAACGCAAATTTTTAGTATTACATATTTTATTTATAGCGGCCGCCGAAATTCTTTCGAACAATACAATTCTGCAACCCAATGGAGAAAACCTACAAAGATAAACAGTTGTTCCAAATCTTTGGAGAAAGACACAGCTAGGCAGCGATAACCTGAAAGTTAGCTATATCTGCTTGCTTAAAGCATCAAATGTTAAACTCATAATAAGTCTAGAATTGCATACCTAATATTTATTTTCTCCAACAACATAAAAGAGCTTTTAGTAAACCAAATAAAAATATAACCCTGAAGAAAAAAAAACCTTTAAAAATGATGACGTAATTCCGGACAGCTAAATTCCTTACCCACCCAGACTTGACATTACCAGTAACTTCTAAAGTGACTTCTAAGTGCCCTAAGTACACACCTGTTTACTTCAGAACTTTACTACTAAGTCAGCGATAACATAATTTTCATATCAAGTGCTCAAAGCAAATATCAAATAACTCTGTGTTGATTTTTTATAGATTAGGAGACGATATTACTCCAATAAATCGTGTTTAAAGGTCGATACTCCCGAAACTGAAAAATAAATATTTAAAAACGATTGCTAGAAATTATAGTTTTCTATTTTTTTTCTGTGAATTGCGTAATAGTGTGCTTAAATATTTTGACAAGTTATTTTCTGTGCGATTGTCAGTGATCATATTATTCATAATTAGCGTTGATTGAGATTAATTATTTAAGTAGGTACTTATGTTATACTTATAACCACAATAACCTTTAACACTAGGAAGTGGTGACGGGCGGGCGTTTTGGGGGACTGTTTTATGTAGAACTTTGACGTTCAAAAAGAGCTGGCACTCAGCCTAATTTGAATAAATGACTTTTGATTTTGATTTTGAATAGTAATCAGCCACATATCTAATCAAGAGTCTATATATGTCTCAATGTCTGTGGGTTTGTTTCGTATTGTAAACATTATGTCAAAAAATTATCTTCAGTCAGAGAATGATTATTTATCATCCTCTATCCGTTTCCCAATTTTAATTGGAGTCTTTTTCCAGAAATTTTTAAACTAAACATTTGTATATTATGCACTAATCAATGTGTAAAGTGTTATTTTTTCTCATTGAATAAACCTGATGATCATTAGTTTAAAGCAGTGATTAGCAGTTGCTTAAATATTTAAAATCAGATAAAATTAGTACCTATTTAAACTAATCATATGGCTAAAAAGTTTTTATTAATAGGGTCGCAATATCTTTAATCTTTTGAACGCCAGAGCATAAACGCATCGTACCCCCGTCGCCAAGCCACAAATTCGCCGTATTTTTTGTCAAATACTTGTGACGTTTGGCGTACAGGGTAAGCTTTCGTTTGTCACATATATGTGACAATGGCGTTCAAAAGGTTAATAATTACCTATCAGTTTTTTTTTTTTAATTTTTCTCTATTCTTATGGCATACTCTTAAAACTTTATTTCCAACATTTTCCATACCAAACTTCGAAAGACACAGTTTCCTACCTACATCCACTCAAAGTCCTCATTCGCTATCTAACTATCCTAAAACCTTAGTTTAGAATGAAGTCCACGATACTATCTTAATACAGAAGCTCAAATAATATAATAAAACTGAGCGAATCTAATCGTGAGGCGTGGCACGACTTAACCTTTCCAGAACGATGTAGGGAATCTACTTCTACTGAACCAGGAGTTACGACGTACAGACTAGGGCAGATACGAATTTTATAATTCTAATATGGGCACAAAACTTTTGAAAACTGCTTCACATTTGGAGAAAAAAATAAAAGGTATTGACGCCTTCAGAAGTGGAAAAATAAACTCATCTTGTTAATAATCCAACTCAACAATTCGTAAGTGTGTCTTACGGGAAACTTCGCAAAAATGAATTTGTAAAAACCAGCCTAACAAATGCTAGTGCTCCCTCTGAAAAAAGAAACCTCTTCTTCTTTAAAATATTTCTCAATATAATTCTAGTGACTCGGAATTTTCCGAAAGGCAGTTTACCTAGTCGAGTAAGTATTTGGAATGTTTATTATCGATACTACATGATCAGCACATATTTACTCACTTAGCGTTACTGGCACCTTGTACATACTATGTTTTATGTATCTAGCTCAACAACGTGGGTGGAATTCTCGGTTTACTTTTCACACAAAAAACCCAACGTTATGGTGTATATCATCACCATATTACGTCGTCTCCACGGAATTTATAGCTCTTGTCATAAAATAGATACGTGATAGAAAAAATTAAAAGGACACCCGCGGGTAGCCGCGGCAGGCATATCCTCGCTCCTCGCTCCTTGCGTCACCGTATCAACAAAGCGGGGCCCACGCGCTAATGTATTCAACGCGTCGATTGATGAAGTATAAAATTTCTTAGTACCGTCTCACTCACAATGGAATTATGATAATTTATCGGTTGGCTTGTGCCGGCCGAGTGTGTGGGAACGCGCGCGGCACGGGCTTTCCCACGACGCCGCGCTACGAAGAAGAACGTCTCATTGGTTACGATCAGAAGCGTCGCTTACGCCGTTACTCGCTCGCGTGTCAAAGCGCCTTCAGCGCCGACAGGTCGTAAGTCCCAAGTGGCCCGCGCTCGGGGCACGATTCGCCTATTCCGAAGGCGGTGTTGACACATAGGACGTTTTGCCGTCTAGCGGTGTAAGACAGAATTGGAGTAAGTAGCGTCACGGCGGCTTCGACCGCACAATGGGACGGTGTCGAGTCGCCTAGCGGTGCTGGGAACAAACTCACACCTCTGCAAGGTGATAGTCAATGTTATTGTTTTGACTGACTAATTAGGATGATGTTTTTGTAACTCAAGGATGTTGTTCATGATAAATTACAGTTTTATGTTGTGTTCTAGGATTAGAGTGAAAAATAGCTTTATTAAATTATATTTATAGAAACATTTAAAGTTAAAATTTAAATGGCTGTCAGAAAGTTTTAATCATGTCAACTGTAATAAATAATGCTTGTAAGAAATATGATTTTATCGATAAATGACAGGGAAAAAACTAGATACTTGTAGGAGAAATATTTGTAAAATCTAACTCACATTGCTGGTTTTCAAATAGAGTTGGTCGTGAGGCGTGCAAGCAGTCATGGCAACATTTCCCGAAGTAGGCCACAAGGCACAAATAATAATTAATAACACACGTAAGCAGTAAAAAGTCGGTGCGACAGTAATAATTTCTATTCGTCACTCTGTCTGTATGACCGACGGAGGCGATAACGCGCCTCATGTCGCCGGAGAACTGCGCCCGCGCCGAACGCTCAGGGCTGCCACGCACCAACGAAGAATATAAAAAAACAATTTCTTCTTCAAATTGTTTCTTCTTTTTTGCCATAATTTGCACATCAACAGCAAGTCCGACACTTAACAAAGAAAGTCCTTTAGCATTGTGAAACGATTGACCAGAGCATCACAATAAAAAATATGACTAAAAAAACTCGTCGTAATAAGTCTTTAATGCATAGATTTTTTCACAAAAAGAACGGGAATACTATCCCTTGACAGTTATTTAATTCATCGCCACGAGTCACCTTGTGACGTCAAAGTATAGGTACGCTATTCTTTGGCGCACGAACAGGGGAGCGTCTTGGCGTGCGTACGCGCAGGGTGGCGCAAAGAGGGTGCGCGTGGGAACTCGTGCTAGCCAGCTGCTATCAGCTGAGACCCTCACTTAGATGCACAGCTGTTTGATCTTACCGGCTTTGATTTACAGAAATAATAGTAATGAAGTAAATGGCGCGAAATTTTGACCAAATTGTTTGTGTGAGTAACGGTTTTTTCTTTCAGATTAAAATTAATATATATCGTAGAGATATTTTTTTGAAACGTGTTATTTTTTTTATAGAAACACTTAATCTAATATAGAGAACCAATTTCCCAACCGTTTACAACTTACTATAAACATAGCACAGAAAAGTGAAAATTAAAAAAAATGTTTTTACTTTTCTTTTCTTTTCGGAAAGAAAATTATATATTTTCAAACGAAGGGTTTTCAGACAAAATCAGTTCACAATTAATAAACTAACGAATCCCGAATCTTAACATCTATAATCACAATAATAATATAATATTTATAATCACAAAAAAAAAATACATCTTGCAAAAATATAAGATATAATTAATTGTAAAGTCTGAATGTAAGGAACAAAGGACACTTAACTAATTTCTTAGAAAATGTAAACCAATGTTTAAAAACATTAAATATTTAAGAAAATTAAAAAATCTAAAATCCCGCGAGCGCCACCCCTGCTTTATCACGGGCGTTTTGCCACAATCGGTGTAGGGCGCATAAAAGCGGAGCGACGGGCGGCGCGCGCGCCATTCGCTCACAGACCGTCGCGCGCGCTCCAATGATCCTCCCCGCCCGTACCATGTCGCCGCCGCACGGCGCCTTCCACCCGCCCGCGCACCAGCAGCCCGACGAAGAGCCAGTCTCCCGAACATACCAGTACCGCAAAGTTATGAAACCCATGCTAGAAAGAAAAAGAAGGGCACGCATCAACCGCTGCCTCGACGAACTCAAAGACCTCATGGTTACCGCCCTGCAAGCTGAAGGAGAAAATGTCTCTAAACTCGAGAAAGCCGACATCCTGGAACTCACCGTCCGACACCTCCACAGCCTCAAACGGAGAGGCCAGTTAGTGCTGAAACCTGAAATGTCTTACCAAGAACGTTTTCGTGCTGGATTTACTCAGTGTGCTACAGAAGTGTCTCAGTTTATTGCGAACGCTACGTTAGCTGCCACTGCCATGCAGCGGCAAGGTCCAGTGGATCCCCAAGCTGGAGCGAGGTTGCTTCAGCACCTTAGTAGCTGTATAAGGAGGTTGGAGAACCCTCAAGTGGTGCAGCCTCAGCCTATAGCGCCGAATGGTGTTGCGAGGCCAACGCCTCTGCAAGCCATCGCGCCGGCGCCCCCGCAGCAGCAGCAGCAGCAGCAGGCGATGGTGCAGAGGACCACGTTACCAGAGCGAGGGCTGAAGAGGTTGGCTGAGCCGATGGATTCTGAAGCGGCGCTCGCGAAGCGTGCGTACGCGCCGCCCTCGCCGCCGCACAGCCCCGCCTCCGAGCCCGACTCCGCCCAGTCGATGTGGCGGCCGTGGTGACCGAGCTGCCGGCGCCTGGTGCCTGGTGTCTGATGCTGCGGTGCTGGTGACCGCCCCCCTCGCATGTGGACCGTGTGACAACGTGTGATATCATTTATGTTGTTGTTTGTTTCTATTAACGTTCCTAGAACTGATGTGTGTTAACGAAGTATGGGTTGTTCTCGCTTTGCTTGTTGAAGTTTTACTTTTTATTAATTTAATAAATTAAGGTTTTTTTGTTCAGTAGTAATCTGTTATTTTTGTATTCCTAACTTCAACGTCTTCCGCGTCGGTTAAAGCATTTACTTGTACGTTTAAGTACCACGTAGCGTAGTTAGCACCTAAGTTGTACTGTGATAAATAGGAGTTGTTAGGTTGGCGAATTCGTAGAAGATGTTTACTATAGGCTAATTGAATGATAAAAAGAAAATAAACAATGTTTGCAACAATATTTGTTTTGTTTCGGTAGCCACCTTGTACCAACACTGATAGTGATGCTCCTGCATTGTTATAAGTATTTCCTGTTTTATATATTTCTCACCAAGTATTTATTTATTCATCCATTAACTCTTCCTTAAAATCTTCTACTGAAATTTCATTATTTGTAATACAACCAGACGAACATTTCTCAAAGCCCCGCAATATCTCATCTACCAACTAATTAGTTCTTATATACCAGTCAGACTCTTCATTTCCTTATCATCTTAATTCACATCTTAATTAGATATTGCACTAGACTCATAACTAAAGGTCTCATTTCCTTACAATCTCCAGTTGCTTCAGAAAAAATCTTTCAGCTCAAGGTAAAAGATATCTTATTCGTTTTTGTCGTGAGTTTAAATTGCTTAAGTAAAACTATCATTGCAAATCTTCAGTAATAATGTAATAGAATGCTGTTTTATTAAATATTCTTGTACATTTCTTTGTATTGTAAGCAGGTGTGGTTCACACGGTATTCAACGACCGTGCCAGATTTTATTGCCCAAGAGCATCTATAAAATCATTCCGCTTCAGACCAACAACCCGCTTTAAAGGCTGATAAAGATTTAAATCTATAGAGAATATGTCGTAAATAAAACAAAAAAAAAAATGCATGGAACTGCCAATAACATTTCCATGACATAAAACAAAATTAATAAGGAAAGCGGGTTTTATATGGTACGTCAGATTTTGATAAAGAACTTTTGAAAACTATGAACAACTCACTCATCATGGGAAAAATCTTAAAATATAAAATTCTTCTGAGCGTGTGAATGTGACTGAACTCCTCCTAAATGGCTGGACCGATTTTGATGTTTTGTGTGTGTTCCAGTGGATTTGAGAATGGTTTAGATTCACAATTGGATCCGTTAGGTGGCGCTGCAATCGATTTCTATAACCTTTCATACAGAAAGCAAACGTTAGGACAGGACAACGTCTGTCGGGACGACTAGTATTGTCCCGGGCCTGGTGGTGATCGGACAGCGAGCCAACCAACTCTCGCCGTCCCCAGACCCGCGCCTACGGTGGCTGGGGATCGCCCTGCGACTCCCGACGCCCGGGGCGTCATATAAAATCACCGTGATTGATATGGGAACAAAATCACATAGAACAATTTTATGTCACAGTAAATTTTTAGTCCAACTTTGCATAAAAATGAAACGTGGAGCTAACCCACGAAATAATGAATCACAACATTTTACTTCAGAATATAAAAAATCGGCAAATGTCTTACTCAGAATAATATTAAATATCGTAATTAAAATTAACGGTAAGCAATTTGTGCTACTTATTACTCGGACTTGTGCTACTGACATCACTACGTAGTAAATTCAATTATTGTTTACGTTAGAGAAGGAACATCACTAACTGTAAATCTGTAGGTCAAAGCGACTTTAAATTCTTATTGCAAGAGGTCATCTAAACATCTTCCTGTCTGAAAATAACAACAATGAAATCTGTTATTTGATAGAAGTGTGATATTTTCTACTATGTTTTCCTCCTAGCTTTTGCCCTCGACTTCCCTCGCGTTCATATAGATTTTCATGAAAAAGATAGCCTATAACCGTCTCAAGGGTTCCGTCTATCTCTGCCCCAAAATTCATCAAAATTGGTTCCGTTTTATGCCTGAAAGCGTAAGGCACAAACTCATTTTCGCATTTATATGATTAGTAAGGATTTGTGGCAGTTCATAGAACTGTCGTTATCTGGATTTAGTACGTTTGCAATTAACCTTGCATTTCAGCTTGCTTGTTTGGTAGACACCATTGCTCTTCGCAGTTTATAAGGATTACCAGACAGGAGGACGCTGCTGGCTCTCTCTTTGCCTAATCCCTAAGTCACCTTTTACGACATACTGGAATCAAAAGGTACAGGTAATCATGTAGTAATCAGAATTATGTGGCAAAGATTTAGGACAGCCCTTGCCTGCAGTAGGACATTTAGGTTAGTAATATTAAATTCGATTTAAGAATGCCTCTAACAGAGAGATGTCGAAAATGCTACATTGCATGTTGAGTTCAACAACTTTGTTCATTCATTCATTTACTAAGTCCTCTCTAATTCTACTAACCATTCAAAACTGAACAGGAAATAATTATTTAAAATCAGCACTAATAAATAAAGCCCCTTCAGAACAAACAAACAGTATTATTTAATTATCGTTGTGACCAAATCGAGCGCATCCAAAAAAGCCGTTCGTGTTACAAGACCTTTAGAAGGAGCGATTACGGGCGGAGAAGCGGCGCGCGCGCAACAAGATGATACAGAAGCCCGACAATGTAGAACAAGTATTTATAATTAAGAATCGTTTGATAGGGATCTTGAACGCAATTAGTCGCAAAGAAGTAAAAGGCTCGTGTTATTAAATGGCTGTTAAGTGCTGAAACTAAAGTTATGATAACTTTATGGGACCTTACATCTATAAATACATTAATTGCAAACTGAATATTGCCACCCTCCTCAAAAAAACATGTACGATAGGAAAAGAATTCACAAGTGGTTGGTGGTGGTGGAGTTTAGATTATGCGCACGCTGAGGCAATTTTATATAAATAGATATCTAAATAGAACGTAATATACGCACACACTCACCCCACACATATGTACACTACACTTTACTACACACCAGTACAATGCTTTTAAATTATAAAATTAAGTTATCTTTATTTTATAAGTTTTAATTATTATTTACGTTTACTATTTTAAAAACTAACAATTTTTTTTTCCATTTTTGCGTTATTGTATTTCTCAAAAATGCAAAAAAGGACTTTCAACTTTTGTTATAATTATTATTATGTCTAATGTGTCTCCTAGACTGAAAGAAACTAGATCCCACGACACAGGAATCCTAGTGTGGGGTCTAGGGTTTAAATCTAGTTTGTTTTTTTTTTGTTTTTTGGAATAATAATAAATAATATTTTTATTTTTTTAAGCCCCGTGAGGTTGGGGTATTTGAGTGTTTGTGCGTCCGAATTGAAGATTCTCTTATTTCTCTCAAAGTGATTTATTAAACCATGGTACGGAAAAAGTACGTTCACAGTCTCATCTGTCTCCTGATTCAGAGTTTTTTAGTAAAATAACGGACATTGATTCCGTAATTTGGTTATAAAAATTTAAAATTCAAACTCACTGGAAGGACTGTAAAATATCAAAAGTAAACAATTTCGTCATTCATCATGCACCAAAAGACTGCTTATTTCAAACCACCATAATCGCAAAACGACACGCGTTTCACCTAAAACAAGTTATTCGCCTACAGTAAGCCTTCTGGCCGTACCCATTGGGTGCGCATGCGCAGGAATTAGTTCGGTACAGTCTAATTGGAACGGAGTTGCGTGCGCGCAGCCGTGGGAAACGCCCGGTGAAAATACTATGGATCGCCGCAATTTGAGATTTAGTTACGGCGGTAAGCTTTTTTGATACCGGAGAAAAACGTTATTTTGATGTGCGATGAATGATTGGGTGGTATTGGGATGGCTGGGAATCTGGAATTGTTATTTTTTAGAATGCGTTTAAATTTGCATCATGGTTAAACACATCATTAACAGAGGGTATGTTTGTGATCGTTAGCTTTCAAATCTAGATAAACCTAACACGTCTAGACGGCTTAAGGAGGGTTTCTGATACACGACAAGAACGTGTCAAACTGTTCTTAATTTTGTCAAGTTTTCAGGATCAAGTGGAGTTTGAGAAATACTCAACTTCAAATGCATAAATTCAGAAGTCCATGGTTAGCCGTATAAACTGAATACTCATAGGTAGACGATACTCTTTATCTTTTGGCATCAGATTCCTTGCAGAAATCAATCCCCATTCTTTCAGTTTAATTAAAGACTTTTTTTCTACACTATCGAAGTCTGACTACTACTACTGGGAAAAGGCATCCCCAAGTCCCCATGCCTTTCCAGATTTTGCTCAAACTGAAACCAGCCTTCGCTGTGTGCGATCGTCCACTTTATTTACAAATTATCAGGAACATATATAATTTGCATAACTAAGACATAACAAAGTTACAAAGTAGAAAGTGGTCTCATCAATGTTCGTATATCATTGACAATAATTGTTACAAAAAGGAACACAATCTTGATTGTGGCTGACAATCGCATTGTTAGCAGTCATTATCAATCAAGACAGGCTCTCATAATAGACGCCTACTGTTTAACCTTTTTATTAGCTGCAAATTAACATAACTTCATGCCTTATGAGCCCATTGGTTCAGCAGACCACAATCAACTAGATGGTAAGGGTTCTCATTTTGGTTTGTATCAAGTATTATATAACAAATATAGAAACTCCTTGGTACCTTTTAAAGAATAATATAGATTTTAAAAAATGTCCAAATTACCTTTCATTTTTTCCCAGATGATTCATCTAAATTTTTACTAAATTGGAACGTAAAAAATCCTTCTGGTAAAAACCATGACGCTAACCTAACTTGGAAATTAAACTCAACTCCTTACGTTTAGCAGGTTACCTTGCATACACCACTGGACTAACGAGTCTTTAAAGTTAACACAATCCCTTTCATTAAACCAGTAACTAGAGGATATGCAGTGACGTGTATAAAACTGACCATCCCGGATTTACATCGTAGGGGGAATTTCAACAGAACAGGTCCTAGTATAGTTCCCTGCGTCATTATCGTAAAAGTATAGTTGAGAAGCAAATAAAGTCTGCGTTTTAAAGAATTTATGTTTAATAGTTCGGTATTATCCTCAGCATCGTCAACCTATCAAACTTATCCGAAAAACTAAGCATGAAAGACAGATCGGTCAAAAGCTTCGATACCAAATGCTTTGTAAAAGTATGATACAGGTAAAGATCAGCAATGTAAAAAATAGACACAACACATTCTACTAATTGACGTGAAGTGTAACCGGATCACTAATTAACAATCTCTGATCAACTTCTTCACTAAAATGGAGCGATAACCATTAACATTTTAACACTGGTCATTGTCCAGCCATAACGGTACTATCCGAGACGACGGTGTTTTGTTTTCATTAAAAAAAACACTGCTATATGGATATCGAAAGTGCACACAAGAGCAACTGGTTTACAACGGATTAATTTACAATAAAGGTCGCGAGGACGTACAAATAAGGACATAATTATAAAGCCCACGTCAATAAAACTTATAAGCCCTTTTTAATTCTACAAAATTGGATATTACTGAACTGACTTTAATTTATTTTTGTAGTATTTTTAATATACTTTCTGCAAATTATACGTCGCTACTGTACTACCAATATCCAACAAGTAACTTAAAATAAATGTTTTTTCTTTATCGTATAGTTCCAGAAAAAGCCTAAGTACTGTTATTTTTCAAAGTGTGTCAATCAAGTCTTTTAATCAAGACTTCTATCCATCAGCTAAGCCTGACCTCTATTAATTTCATTAATAAGATATCTCTTACATTCATTAAACGACTAGGCAATATAAATCTAAACAGGAAACTGTTCAGATAATAATTAACGCCAAATGCAGGAAGACGCAACGTAGGCGCCATCATAGCTATTACAGCAAGAAACATAAGTTTATATTTGTAAACGGAAATAATACAGACTTAGATTAATCTTGGCTACACATATGTATCCGTTAGTTGTGTGTGAGCCGATGAACTTATCTTGAGCATGTCTAGACTAAACGTCATGTTAGAAGTTTGTTGTGCATGCATTTCGTGGTACTACATTATCTATATTTAAACAACTTCTTTATGGTTTCAAACTAATTCATACTATATCAAACCATAGCATTTTCTCATTATTAAATATAAACATACTAATGCATAAAATAAAGTTTAGTTTT
This sequence comes from Mamestra configurata, assembly GCA_002192655.3. Taxonomy (NCBI): domain Eukaryota; kingdom Metazoa; phylum Arthropoda; class Insecta; order Lepidoptera; family Noctuidae; genus Mamestra; species Mamestra configurata. The sequence continues at coordinate 1,038,763 of NDFZ01005487.1, forward strand.
TAGACATTGGCAATTATCAGTAGTAGCAACCGATCAGCAAAAAATAATTCGTTATCAGGTCAGTAGACCTCAAACAATTTGAGAAAAAGATTACAGAAAACTGTGCCTGAACCTGGATTAATAAAGCAAGGCACAAGTTGAAGATAATTCAAAGATGAAGAAATCAAATCACTTCAAAAGTATAGACGCAAAATAGCAGCAGATATTTGGTTCAGTAGCAGATCATAAAGCAGATAATGACTAGAAAACAACGTTCCATTGCACATCAGAGATCAATAAAGATACACATTAATTTCAAAAGAGTTACACAACGCCTTATCTTACCACATCTTCCTTAGGATAGACAAGAGTTATTTGTAAAGGCGTTGAATGAAGCAAAAACAAGTGTTTTTGATCGCGTGCCCGTCTCTCTGCATCGCAATCATTTAATTACATAAAACAAAATAAGTAATTGAATGGATGACTTCCTATATCAATGTTGTAGGCAAATACGATAGTGCTGTAAATTGTTGAGTTCCGTATCTTTATGGTCATCATTTACTCAAGTTATGGTTTTACTGTTTGTCGGGTCTACAAATTCTAGGTCAGGTGTTCGCAAAACCATATTTAAAAGTTACTAAATAGTCAAAATGCAACTGTATAATCTGCTGTCGGTATCCACTGTAGATAGTTCCTTTTGAGGATCATTACCCAAAAAAAAAACACTTTCACAATTGTCTATTATCTTTTCAGTTGGGCCGTAAGTTTCAATCATACCCTTGTATATTCCGTTATAATCTTTTGTTACACCAAATTCCCATAGAACCCTAAAACCATTACCTATAAGTAATGAAAGCGTAACTCGACAAAAAGTAAAAGTGATATTTTTTCCATTGCGTTGCTCTACGAATCTGCCTCTAGTTTTACGTAAGTCCCTTTCGATTCCGATACTCAGATGTCTCGATCGTCCATTTTGTTACTTTACTCCGATTCTATTGTTATATTTGCAATAAATATAACAATTGAATACGGAAACATCACAATCACGATGTGGTGATAAAAAATTACAATTATTGTTAAATTATAGTATCTTCGGAAATAAATAGAGTTACAGTTACTAGGAATTATGTGTGTTTTCTACTGTAGTTATTTTAATACTTTCATTGGATTTCAATGCTTTCCTTATACTAATAGAACAGAAGTTGTTTTATTTAATATGCTTTTACTCTTTCTCTTTAACCCATGACTTCCTCTCCTCTTTTAAACATTAACAATTACGATGTAAGTCCTTTTTATAAAATTTATTTTATAATGCGCACAGCAAAGGCGTGTGCCTGCGTCTGTGTTTCCGAACGCATACAACCCTAATCTCTTCAAAATTATAGTGAAAAGGCTTCTTCTGGGTAAGCTCGCTTCATCGACGACTTTGTCTCTGTCATCTATGATCTAGACACGAGTCAAGAGCAAACCCATCTCAAAAAAGAAAAAAAAAATGTTCCAACAGTCCTGATCTTTTATAGATGTAATAACATTACCAAAATTCTATCTATCGTCGTTTCCTTCATTAAATTCCACCATTTTTAATGCTCTACCTACAAACACAAACTCATCTTCTCGAGTACCACCGCGGTATTTAAATAGTGGGCGTGTGTAGGAGGACTGAATAATGCATAGATCATTAAGTATTTATCAAAGTAATAGTGAGAATTGATGATTTTCTTCAATATCCATCGATTTGTCATGCCCACATGACATACGACAGACGTGCATTGGCTTTCACTTGCATGTTTATACGTTTCAAGTAAGGCTCGTGAATCTGTAACTTTTGTTGCTTCTATTTCAACAGTTCCATGATTAAGTTTCAGTATTTCAGTGTTAATAGGCTGTGTATCTTACTTCCCAATTCCTCGGTTATTACATATGAAATGGTTATTACAGGATCACAATTTTTTACATTTTACCTTTACCTGAGTAGCCATAGCAAACGCTCCTACGTTTTGCTAGTCTATTTATTTATTTTATTTGGCTCTTCAACAATGAGTACACTATAACATTTACGAGAAATCACTCCAGACTTAAGTTTAAGTGCCTCATCACTTAAAGAAGAACACTACATGCACCATATTGTACGCATAAACTGTTATGGAAACAATAAGAAAAACAAATAATAATATAATTAAAATTTATAATGAAAAATTTCAACTTAAAATTATTCACATTAAGTTAAATATTATAAACAGTAACAGTAACAGTGTTTACGACAATTAGTCTACTGTTATGTGCTAGCTAAAAGATACCTTGATGCAACAACTTATAATCTGTTCAGTCCTTAGGGATCATGTCTGTGCCCAACTAAATTACGAACTTATCGGATGCGTGAATGTTAAGTATCCTATTGTACTAAATGTTTAATTAATTCCCTGCTGCCAATTATCTGTTGCGGCTGTGAGTAAAGTTTCAATCATCTAATTTTAGTATAACACACTAATTATGCGCATTTTAGCGAGGCTAAAGTTCGCAGCGTCTAAAAATAGTTCTGTAGTGCTAGCCGGTCGCTTATTAGCTCTATTCGATAATGTTACGTTTGTAACCGACAGATTTCATAATTTGTTCGGCCGATGAATATATTCTAATTGAATATTAACCTGAATAGGTTATTATAAACGCGGTCTTCTTCATTTTCTAAGTCATTTGGTAATGGTACTCGTAAAATAACTACTACCATTTCGAAATCACTCAGAGTTTCCCTAGATATTTACGAAATAGAATCTCTCATTTCTAATTACTTGGGTGAAGACTATCATAATGTGAAACCTGAATTACCGAAAAAGTTAGGCAAAGGTGTCGCTGTAGTACATTCAAATTTCGCTAGTAAGGTTTAAACCTTAAAATTATTACCAGGCATAAATATGGACTACTACTGAGGCACTCCAGATGGTAAACCCAACTGCATACTGGTTCGAAATCAACAAATGACTCCCGCTCTGGATAAGGGAGTAATAGGCTCCCACTGAATAAAACCCACCCATGTTCCTCGAAATGCCCTTTGCGTTCTAGGGCCGCGGTGACTCTTTCGAACAAATTTCGCAACCCTGGCAGGCTCTGGCCCCAGCTGGCCCCGTCCACTATGCTGACATCTCTTAGCATTAACTACCACTTGCAACCACTATATCAACGAAACCGTCGAACCAGAATACTGACCGTCTTATACTGTGTTACTTTACTCACAAATACACGTCTTTCTACACACACTGAAACACATCAAACACCTCTTTTTTAGAAGAGAAGCTTTTACTCCTCACTGTACACTCAACGCCCATCCATTACATTTCTATTTGCCCACAGATAAGATAAGACATCTCAATTTCAATTATTGACATCATTGTGTAGGTACAGTCGTGAAAACGCAACACTGCACTCGCACTTAAAAATATAAAAAATAAAAAGTAATTAGAATCGTGACGACCTCTCGCTTCGAAGCAAAATTGAGTTAATTGATTGTTGTAAAAAACGCGCAAAACTGTGCTGCGCTGGACGTTGATGGTTTTTAGAGTTCCGTCCCGTTAGGGCTGGTCACGGAAAAACTTATATTAAATAAATATACCTAAGTGTATTCGAGTAATTTATTTATTTATTAAAACGGATTTAATGCAACATTCTGCCAGTCAGCCTCAGGGTTAAAAGGCTACACTTTACCAATTTCCAGACAAACAGTCTACATCTGGTCTCTTCTTCATTAATTCTGTCGACTATATTTAATTTGGACCGACCCCCATTAAAAGAGAATTTAAGAAAATAAAAGAAGGATAGTGGTAAGCGGAGAAGCTAAGCAAATATTGGCAAGGTCAGTCCATAAATGGATGGCCATCCATTACTTACTGAGACTTCTCCATGCCTCGGATAGCACGTTACGCAAATGCTCCCGGCAACCCAAAATCAGAAAGATTAAATTGTTGCCAGAAATCGTCAGCCCTGACAGACATGCGCCAAGCAACAGCAGCGCAACTTCGTTGAGCAACACAAGTGCACTGGAGTTTGACAGATGGGCCAAACATTTACATAAACGACAGTGCACTCAAGTAGAACATGTCAGAAATGCAGCGGTGACAAAAAGTGGTCCAGACAAAACAACTAAAGAAAAGAAATTCAGCGAAGTGTTGATGGAAAGAGTCCTTGGTAACATTGGTTTGATATTAATTAGGTAACACAACTTATAAAGAATAATACAATTACCTAACAGTTTTCGGATTTTCGAAATATGAAAAAGAAATGCACGATTCCGGATGTTTGGGTTTTACATAGTACTTTTTATAATTAAAGTGACGATAAGGGACGATTTTTAAATAGATCCCCTAGAGGAGTCACATATGAAAGTTTGTTATGAGTTCCGCCATTCTTGAAGATTGAGGATACCACCGCGCACGGGTCTTGCCTTTTAAGAAAACCAAAACAAACCTAACTCAAGACAAACCATTTTGCAATTCACCATGCCTGCAGTTTCAAAACACATACCTTAACTCAAAAGTACAGACTTGTTATTTATTTTGCAGTAAAAGAACAAAAGTATCTAAGTGTTACGTTAGGCATTCGGCGCGGTTGCGTCAAAAAGTCGCAGAGTCGCACGTCAGTACGGTCGTGACGGCGGCGCGCGCCGGCCTCCGTCACGCGCTCGTGGGTCGTGCACGAGCGCGCAGGGACGGACTGCACGACAAATAACTTGAGGGAAATGAGGACTGATGTAGACAGATAGACTAGCAAAAGGAGACAGACCTAAAGAAACTTGTATAAATAGGTCGCTTTGAACCTTATGATGTCGAAAACACGATACCATAAGAACCACCAAGAACTTGGCGGTGATGAGGAGATAATCGTATAGGCTAGTAAAAAAAGCACGAATTGAGAACCTCCTCCTTTTTTTAGAGAAGTTGGTTAAAAAATGCCTAGATAAAAAAGTCACCTCTAGGGTCAAGGTCTGGTGTAGTATTTAAGGAAAAATCCTCCTATTGGATTTTCTAAGGAATTTGGATACACAGCAAGTTTTGCACTTTCTTTGCCAATATAATGAGTAGGTATCACCTCTTTGAACCTGAACTGTAGACGCATTTTAATCTGGAGAATCATTTGATGATAATGAAGCTTCCCAGTTCCATGTTATTTGCTATTCATCACAAGTCATATGCTGGTCTTACTGAAGAACAGCTTACATTAATTAAAACACCCACATTTTACGGTCACTATCAAAGACCATCAACCACTTATCATTAACTTCCCGCCATAACTTCCGTACAATCATCAATCACCTACAATGGCCAATCAAAAAGCCGTTAATCCAAATCCGCGCCTGCGCACAACTCGCCACAGGCGATAGTTTTCCCACGGTCGCGGGCGGCCTGGCTTCGTGGCCAAGTATAGCTCTGCCATTTGCATACCCGCCCCTCACCACCTACCGTATTACACGACTGACTAACAAATCCACTTATAACACAACAGCTCCAACAAACACACGACTCTTTAAACTGACAGCGTAACATTTGCGGTAACGACGTCCAATTCATTTCTTAATAGACCGAGACTGGCTAATGTATACTAGTTTAACTAGATTTGAATAGGTGATGTTCTTGTCGATGGTTATTTTGACAACATTGTCATTACAGGACGTAGACCTCCTCTGCATAATATTACAATTTATCAGCTCGGTGGGAAGATGTATCGTGTTTTGACGTTGATTACTCAATTTACATGAAGTTACTGGTCACACGCTTGTTAATTTGGAGGAGTCACGTGTGTTATCTTGTCTCTATCTATTGTAGTATTGCTGGAGTTAGGTAGCAAGTTTAGTGAGCTGGGACCTGTTGAAAATATTCTGAGAATGTGGGTTTGATAACCGCGGCGTCGCGTCGGTCACTCCTCAAGCAACGGAGACGATTTTGTTACCCGTCCATAGAGATTTTAGCTTGCAAAATTGGACTGCAGTATTTTTATTACGCCACTGGTTTTGTATTTTCAATTCTTTACTGAGTGGAATTCAAAATAAAACTTGATTTCGCTTCGATTCAACAGTTGCAACAGTTTACGTCTTGACTTCCCTTCGTGGAATGGATTTTTACTTTCACTACTGTCCCAATACCCCAGCGAACTCAAAAGGTGTTTAGTGTTCTACTTCTGGGTCAATCCCGAAGATCGTTAGAATAGTCGACTTCAATTATTGTAGTATTTTTAGCATAGATGTGATATTGCAGTGAATGTAGGTATATATTTAATGAACAAAAAAGGACAATCTCCTTATCTTAGTAAAACTAAGAATTTCAGCCGGTCGATTCTGTAAAAATGTCGAAGTGAAGGCTTGGATGAAGTGATCACGAAGTGAGCTGTCATTCCATCTTGATTACATGGATTGACAGCTCACTTCGTGATCACTTCACCCAAGCCTTCAAATTCAAATTATTTATTTGTAAAACATAGGTACAATATAATAAGATGTTATTCGAATATCAGGATCGCTATGTTTAACCTAATTAATAGGCATACAAATTATGGATACATTTAGTACATTATTATTATCATTGAATAGAATTGAGTTTAAATGCATCGGACATTTGAGTCACATAAGGTCATACCTAATTATTATTTATTTAAATTATGCCAACACACACACGCACTTCGACATGTAACAAAATCGACCGGCTGAAGCTTAGTTTCACTAAGATAAGGTGATTGTCCTTTTTCGTTCATTCAATGTATACGCAAGATAATATAGACTTAGTTGAGGTTTTTTCCCAAATAGTGTTTTTTTTTTTTATATAAAGAGTGTGATTTTCACTTCCTATATTTTAAGAAAACTTAAAATTGCTTTGTCGGTCTCTCTTAACTCTCAAAGACCTAGGTATCCTGCGTATGCTTTTTAAGTTTAATTAAAATCGATTCATTCATTTCCAAGATTTGCGAGTAAAAATATATAAAATGTCGTGAGGGTTAAACACTCTTTCTAAATAAAACAGAAAAACACCGCATGGCCCAAAAGACCCATTCACGTTTCAAAACCAAAGTCACCATTAAAAGTAATCTTAAAACCCATTTTTACTCAACACTGATTTATGCCGAACTTGATTAGGTCCAGTAAAAGTCGTCGGATTTCGTTCAAAGGGTATAATCTGTCTACTAAAGAAGCGGATAACCCTCAAACGGCTGCGCACACGCACTGTATAATCAATGCCCCGTGCCGCCCATTTCAATCCACCTTAACCCGTACTTACTGACATAAAATTAAATTAGAGGTCAGTCAAAACTGTTAAAAGTTCATCAATTTTTAACGACTCCCAAAATTATCTCATTATAGAGCTTTTAAAAATAAAATGATTTTGTTAATGTTGTTTTTTATGGGGTTCGGTATAGTTAGGTGGTTTTGTTAGTAATTTGCTGTGACCCTTGATGTCACTTGAGAGGAATTTCTTGGTCATAAAACAAGTAAACATGGATTTATGGGTTAATTTAATATGTTGTAAAATTAAATTTTAATTTATCGTCTTATGGATACAAAAGAGAGCGGCCATGAGGAGCTCGTGGCTAAATAATAACAGGCGCACGAGTCGATCTTCAAAATTAAGCAATGCTTGCCCAGCTCGGTGATTCGTTCTGTGGATGGGTGCATAACCATAGAATATTAAGACTCGTTCGTGCCTCAGAAAGCACATTAAGCTGTTGGTCCCGGCTGTCATCAGTAGATCTTCGACAGTCGTCACGAATAATCATCATCTGCCTAGCCTTTTACAACTATATTGGGGTCGGCTTCCAGTCAAACGGGATTCAGCTGAATACCAGTGTTTTACATGAAGCGGTTGCCTACCAGACCTCCACAACCCATTAACTGGGTATTGGGTAAAACGGTACTTCTTGGCGAGACTGGAATCAGCTTTTCTGGCTTCTTACAATTCGTAACGACTGCCGAAGGGTTCACTAATGTTTCATCAAAATGCCATTTACAAATTTTTAGTTTAAAACCAACGTTTCGTACACTATCTATTTCACTAACAACTTATTCCGCAAATGTTTTATTTTATAAACACTCGCTTTACAAACATTTATTTGGGAAATGCTTCTTGCATGCTGTTCAGTACATTTTGTCGAGTTATGCGAGTATGGAGCAGTCGATTCTTTTTTCGCGATCAGTGTTGGTCCCTTAGTAAAAGTAGTTCATAATGATTAGTAGAATGACCCCTTAAATTTCTTGCAGTTAATTTTTTAAGATCTTATATAGTAAAGGCTTAGGTAAGCAAACATTTTAGCTTTGCCAGGTTTTATGATACGGCATTCAGTTTCTTGGTGTTATCCAGGTTAATATCCTGACAGTCTTAACTCTTCATATGCAACAAAATAACCAACGTTATTGTGAACATTCCAATTGAATAGCTCTTTAGACAATATCTAAAGGAGGTCACCCTAAGTTATTATCAACAATGACGGCGCTGTCAATTTGCTGCCAGTATAAACAGAAATACTCGTAAAATCTGCATGATATAAACGAAGAAGAGTATCATAAAGGAGTAGGTACCTACATGACCTGAACTCCTTCGTAGTTCATAAAAAGTTAAATCGAGAATCGCTAAATCGAGTAGCACAGACTAAAAAAGTCCGGAATAAAGAAACCAATTTCCATTCGCTCGATTCGCGAATCGAATAAAAAAAATGTATCAAAACGAAAGAGTTATCTTTATTTGTGATAGATATAGTTGTTTTTGAGAAAACCGATCGTCCCCGGTTCCCACGGATAGCCTTCCGGCCGGAGCGAATTTTGACAGATATCTTCAGAATCGGTACTAACTACATCGTGGTACCGTCAGCAGCCTCGATGATAAATCGATCTCAATTGATTGATTTAGTTCTTTGCTGTCCTTTAACTTGTTTGACGACTGTATTGTTGATGTTTTAATGAGATAATGATGTTTGCTTTTTAAATTGCGAACGGTTTTGGCAGCGACTTTTTTTTTTATTTATCTTGATGGTTTCTGGTGGCGTGAATGATTAATGACGTAAGTAATATGTACTTAAAATACACATAGGAGTATGTTGGGATAAAGATTTAGATTTACAGTAGTTACAACTATTTTCTTAATGTCCCTCGGCATTTTCTATATTCTATTTCAAATAGTTGTACTGTACGTTGAATATCGTGATAGTTGTACTATTCGTTGATTATTACATCTGCTGGGCGTCTCAGTAAAAGAAAACCACGACTGATGATTGGATTAGTGATTAATTTAGAACGAAGAATTTTTGCCTGATTGTCCGACTCCTATTACATTAATACTTTTTTATGACCTAAAACAAGAGAAGGATCTAGCCTATACTATTACAACATACTGCTCGAAGAATTGTGGCCCTTATCCAGCAAACACTTTCGCTAGTGATTTTAAAATATTTTATGCGTTAACTGGAACTTCGACCACCGAGTTCCACTTTGAGAGTCATTAAATCAATTGCTTGAAAGTGTTTTAAATAATTACTGTCATTTAGTGACAGCCCTAATGTCAAGATTGCGGGTTGAAACAGACTCTCGTAACATTAATATAGGGCTGTCTCGCACCTTGCAAAAGATTTAAAAATCAAAAATAAATTTCCATAATTATTTTACGCATCTGTAGCAAACTTTTATTGCGAGTAATTACCATGCTGAAATATTGAGTGCTGGACTATTTTATGGTTATTTAGTTTATTTAATTTGTTTTAAATGTTTATTACAGAAGCGTTAAAAGACTTGTAAATAGTCAGGTAAAACTGTACCTAATATCACTTGGTAATAACGTACGTCCGGTATTTAGTGCTGGTATTTTTTTATTTTTTTTTTTTTACGCGACTGTCGATACGACGGTACGACTTACGGACGGCGCCCATCCATCGAAAAGCGCTTAACCGTACCGACTGCTGACCGGAAGCTTAAACTTAATATTCAATCAGTGGTACGAGGTACCTTCTAGCCAAGAACTACCGTGTTACCCAGTAAATGGTTTGTGGAGGTCTGGTAGGCAGCCGCTCTACGTAAAATACTGGTATTCAGCTGAATCCGGTTTGACTGGAAGCCGACCCCAATATAGTTGGGAAAAGGCTAGGCAGATGATGGTACGGGGTACCTTCTATCAGACTATGAAGTTAATTCTGCCATGTATTGTGTGCAGGAAGGTGGTCAATCGATGTGATGAGGATGTTAGCTTTGATGGAAAGACTGGATGACGATGAACTGAGATTTAATGAATATAAAAATTACAATGGTTTTCGAAAATAGTAGCTCGGTCGCGGGTATGTGGTTTATATAGTCGAAAAAAATTAGAGGGGAGGGCGCGGTGCTCCCCGCCGTCCGTGGTTCCGATAGATACTAAACTTGGGCACATGGCATGTTATTCTATCGCTTTTTGGAGGCACCAATTTGGGTGAGAACCACAACGATTTCCCAAATTGGAGCTTGTAATATGTTCTTTCTGGGCATGATTACAAAAAGAAAAAAAATATACAAATGTTAATGATTATTTTGCTATCGCTTCCGCCATGGAAGACTGTCGGTCAATTAGCCGCGCGGGCGCTGCCGCGCTGTGGACTAGTTCAGTAAACTATCGGTTTAGGGTGCGAGCACACCGGCGGTTGATAAGGTCGCTGATAACCGCTGACATTGAGTTCAGCTTCCGTTAGTTACTTTAACTGGTTGCTGGAAAGTGTTATTTACGGAAAACTTTTAAATTAGGTAACGGTAGCAGATTCATTTTCTCTTGACTGTGGAAAATGTGTTTTTTTTGGACTGTTAGCTCTGAATCAGAATTCACAAGTAATATGTTTTGAAATACGCTTGGAAGTATTATTTACTACCATAGAAAACTAGAGGTTTTTCTAAAATTTATAACTCATAATTCCATAACGATATACATTACGTCCTACAAAACCGGAAAGAACAAGGTCCATAATCCCATATTCCAAGTCATTTTGAAGGACCTCCATTCGACTCTTTCGCCATTGACATCGGAAAAGTCTCGTGTCTAAAGCTGTCAATTTGATGATTCGATGTGAAGTCAAGTTGAAGGACATAACTTGAACCTAAGTCTGTTCACCAGATGAAGTAAACGAACAAAAATCAAAACGTACCGTCCACTTCCTAAAACAATATTCTTGTCATTTTCTATAGAGGCATAGACAAAAGACTACTAACGTGCCGTTAAACCTTAAAAACTTAACGACTTATACCCTCATTTATGTTAACCACTGCACGCTCCGAAGGTTACCAACATAACAACAAGAAACAAAAAACGCTCAGTCGGCAAAAGCCTTACTGTCTTCTGCCAAAGCATTTACATTAAAAACTTATTTTTTAACCAAACTTAACTGTACTGAATTGTTATAACTTAAACTGTGCAAAATTTTATTGCTAGACTTTTATAGTTTTTGTTCTGCACAATATCCTCGTATTGCTCGTGATTTTTTTGTTTGAAAGTAACGGATTTTGTACGAAAAAAATGTTCAATAAAACTTGGTACCTACGTAAATTGAATCGGTTAATTGATGATCGGTACAAATTAAAACAATCGTTACTAATGTAGCTATTTTTTGTTTTGTCACGCTGTTTTGTTCTAGTTTTAATTGGACTATCTTTTTCATGTTATATCTGCCACTTTCTAAGTTTATCTAAGTATCGAAACTTAAACTCTAGTGTATCATAATCTTTCTCCTATGATGAAATCGAGGATGGTTTGTTGGTTTTATGTTGTTTAACTCCACAATAGGGGCCTCCCCCTATTGTGGAGGCGGCTCGATCTTCAAGGTGAAGCAACGCTTTTCATGGTCGGTATTAAATGGGTGACCATCTCAACATACCGAGACTCTTCCATGCCTCGGAAAGCACGCTAAGCCGTTGGTCCCGGCTGTCATTTATAGATCTTGGCAGTCGTTACGGATTGTCAGAACCCAGAAAATCTGACTCCAGTCTTGCCAAGAAGTACCGTGTCACCCATCAGTTAATGGGTTGTGGAGGTCTAGTAGGCAGCCGCTCCACGTAAAATACTGGTATTCAGCTGAATCTGGTTTGACTGAAAGCCGACCCCAATATAGTTGAGAAAAGGCTAGGTAGATGATGAGCTCCACAATAGGGAATGGAATTTGCTGTTGTTCCAAATGCATGTTCTTAATTCTTAGAACTTATCCTCTGAAGAAGACAAGATCCTGAGAAATGAACCTGAGTGGAAGACTGATGATGAAGGCCTCACCTACCTTTTGGAAATATCTCCTAGAGAGTTAAATTCGCACGAGTTGCTTTTTTTGATTGATTGTTACGCATTTACGCCTAAATCGCCGAACCTATTTTGATGAATTTTGGAACAGAGATAGGTGGGAACCTGAAGACAGGGTTATCTAAAGCGAGCAAAGTCGCTGTCGAACGCTAGAAGACATGAGCTCTTATATCAAAACAAAGAACAAAGACTATGTGAAACGATCTAGCTTGTTTATGTTACCGGGCTTTAACCCTAAACAAGATGCTCTTCTCAGGATAATCGTGATTCATCACATCATAACAATAAGCAAGGCGGCTATACATAACATGTGACTTCACCAACATTAAAGTAAATAGTGTATATACTATGACGTCACTAAAATAAAATAAATATCGAGAGCATAATTTGGCATGTGTGCCTAATTGGGGAACTACGTGCATTTATTTGTGATGATTGATTTGACATGTGCAAAAATAAGCTGTTTTTTATGGAGCAATAAGGACGTACTGTATAATAATCGAAATATCAAGTTTCGATTAAAAGTTAGACCATAGTTGCACGCAAATAAGTACCCGCACCCAGTGCAATTTCGAGAAAGGCGGTTGAAGATTTTCACCTCTTCATCATATCAGCCGAAAGATGTGAGGGAGCGTTTGCCATAATCGTCAAGCTTGGCAGGCGGGTTGGCGATCGCAGTGTAGCTGTTGCAATGCTAAGAGAATGCTGCTGCCCATTCTCTGGTGAGTTCCTTAGTCCCCTTTTACGACACCCACGGGAAGTGATGGGATGGTGCTATGATGGTTCTTTTACGTTACAGAAATTTCACCTCTTAGGCCCATAGAATATTGACACGACTGAAGAAGAGGATTTTCTTGTAGAACCATACCTCAAGTATCATTATACTGAAAATAATCTAAATTAATAATAATGGTAACAATAAGTCAAATGACAATTTCTCGTGGATTGACACGTTATTGCTTATTTGCTTCCTGTTAAAAATGAAGCATGTTTAGCATGTGTCATATCGAACAACATAACAGGAACAGAGTATAGCTGTTAACACCATATCGTTGAAATTTCCCTTCGCCAGCAGAACTGTCATAAAGTCCCAAGTTTAGCAGCAACCAGCCTTAACAATGAAACTGTCCTAACTTAGCATCAAACGAACCACAGATTCCTTCTCTCTGAATGACTCAACGTTTTTTTACCATAATAAAACAATTACGGGCTCTTCACACATCTTCGGGCCATCAGATCGATGACGCACTCACTTACTTTGACTTAAGTGAGGCGCGTCTGAAAAGTTATCGACTAATTATTGCATTCGCATACGATATTGAATGTGAGGTATCGAATAATGTTGTACTTCCTTTTATAATACACTATTTTCTAGGTAAGCACTATAAAAGACGATTTCACTTGAAGTATCTACTACTCGATAAGTAAAAGGAGGCACATTATAAAAAAGAATAAATAAACACTCTTATAAAAAACAACTACCAACACAAAAAACAAACAAAAGATCGATACCACCTATCGTGAGTGTCACCTTATTCGCATCACTAGCGCTCACGCGGTACGGCGGTAGGTATCTGTCGTCATGTGGGAACACATCGCCGCTCATTTCCCACGCGTGCCAACGATAAACAAAGGCGCCCACGCACGAGTTTCGGCTGTCCGAAATGATAACGAAGCAATTAGGTATCTATAGGATTTAGATACGAGATTTTAGGTATCCTAGGATTAATCTGGTAAATCCGGTATCTTTATGGGTTTTGTCTGATATAGGTCTACTTATATTGGTTATCTTATAGGTAAGTCGATCTATTTATCCCTTCTGGATTGAGTTTGTTTGGTCTGGTAAAAGTCAGATAGACATGAGATTAAAAGTGATATTATCACGCCCCTACAATCTAAGCAAGCTATGCTTTGCCACCGACAACGCCGAAGAAATGGCATTTTTTTTCTCTCACAAGTTCGTTGTACCATACTTGGAAGAAAAAGGTCACATTCGAGTATTAGACCTTTTTTCTTGCTAGAGAGAAAAAGATGAGGACTGCTTGAACCGATGAGACAGTTAAGGCCTAATCAGGCCTGAGGGTCTTTTTTTTTCGTTTTTTTTTTAAGAAAGTGAAATCATCAAATGATGAAATGACTTCTTTCACTCTGGGTGGAGCGGAAGGGCTTGTCAGACTCTTACTGACTAAAAACCCATCCGTGTTCCTCCTATAGCTCTTTGTGTTCCAGGGCTTTTTTTTTAAGGATGGGAAATCATCAAATGACTTCTTCCGCTTTGGGTGGAGCGGAAGGGCGTGTCAGACTCATACTGACTAAAACCCATCCGTTTTCCTTCTAAAGGCCCTTTGCGTTCCAGGGCCGCGGTGACTCTTTCGAACAAATTCCGCAACTTGTGTTCCAGGGGAACAAATTCCGCAACAGGCCTGAGGTTCTTACCTATGAAAACCGCAACAAATAGTCGGAAACTATAATCCAGCCATATAGCAGAGTAAGATAATGTTAAAAATATAGTATTTATTTTCTTTCACATTTGCAGGAAAAGATCAAATATACCTAAGGAAGGCCTAGATAAAACTTGGCTGTAAAACTGGTCTTAATGACTTTACACATCGAGAATTCACAATCCAAACAGTTCTCACACATTTTATACCTGACATAAATATAGTTTTATACTCCAACAGTTCGGTACCTACTAATCTCTTGATGGAACATAAAACTGGCATTGATGGGTCAAAGGCCACAACGGTGCATAATTCTATAATCAATTCTAAAAGAATATAATGGCCGATACTGTCTATATGTTGGTCCAAGTTGAGCCAATGTTTGGTGTTGGTCTGTGTTGTGTTTTTGGTAGGTTCGTAACTTCTTCACAACAGACTAGCTTTTGCCCGCGACTTCGTCCGCGTGGAATAGTTACTTTGGGCAGCCATTTTATTTTAAAGATACTAATTTTACAAAAACGCTTGAACATATGTTTATTTATTTTTTATCAAGTGCTTTTAATACAAAGGTTCATGGTTTTATCTTCAATAATGACGGACTCCCATACAAACTTTCATCGCTTATTTCAACCACTTCAAGCCCTTGTCTCGCGACAAATGTAGCCTATGTCCTTCTCCAAGATTTAGTCTATCTCTATACCAAATTTCATCGAAATCAGTTCAGCGGTTTAAGCGTCAAGAGGTAACAGACAGACAGACAGACAGACACACTTTCGCATTTATAATATTAGTATGGATTTTCCGGGCTTCAGGAAAAGGTAGTTGTGCACATAGCACCTTTTCCTGAAGCCCGGCTTTATTTATTATGTAAATTACTTTACCACCACTACTCTCAAAACGGAGAAGGAAAACTCTGTGAGAAGACCGGCGACCGATGTTCTATGTAGAACAAAATATTTAAAGATATGACATCTAACAACATGCACTAGGCCTGTGTGGAGGATCATGGCCCGCTCCCTCTTACAAAGAAGAGGCCTGTGACCAGCAGTGTGATTCTGTAAACGTCTCACCATAAAATCATAGGTGGAGTGAGCACGGAGTGAACAGCCGGTCGATTCTGTAAACTTGTCGAAGTGAAGGCCTGGGTGAAGTGATCACGAGGTGAGCAGTCAATCCATACAATCAAGATGTCACGTGATCACGGAGTGAGCTGTCATTCCATCTTGAATATAAGGATTGACAGCTCACCTCGTGATCACTTCACCCAAGCCTTCACTTCGACATGTTTACAGAATCGACCAGCTGTCATTCTATCTTATTTGCATGGATTGGCTGCTCACTTCATGTTCACTTCAAGCAGTTATCACGGTGAAATTTGTGTTTTTAGTGTGAATATAATAAGCTAATTTTTCTATGCATTGCTTGATTGCTTGAATCATAGAACTGTTTTAGTTGTTACTAGTCAAATCGTTCTCCCTGATTTAGGGGGTCGATAAGAGTTGCCGAGAATCGAGATAAATGGCCAGAAACCTTTGTCCAGCAACTAATGGCTGATGATGATAATAAACGGACTTAAAAAACAATACTGTCTTCTCAATGCCACCCGATTACAAGTAACATGTTTCTTTAATAGACATCATAATGAAGTTACAAATGTAACAATTAATGGAGGTTTCCTGTCCACCGCAGAACACCGTGGTTGCCGACTGTTAAAATTGTTAATAGCTATACTGTCCCAGATTGCGTTATCGCGACCGCGGTACGTGCTTCTGTGGGTGATCGGTAGGTATACCTACAGGATGTTCGAGCTTTACCTCGTGCGACCGCAGCGTTTTCGCCACCACGTCACCCTGTGTGTAGCACATGCCATTATCGTGAAAGCCTGCAATCATTTCCATTAAGAAACAAATGACGACTGACCCCCGATTGTCTTGTCTTGTCAAACTTTACCCTTATACAGTGATGAAAGTGACCACTGGGGTAGTTTGAGCGGGATGAGAACGCAAGATTCCTTGCTTTTATCCCCGAAGCCTATTAAAAGTTTTATCCTAAAATATAAATGATCAGTAAGGAAATCTCTTACCACAACGCTGAGTGGAGGAGTACCTAGGTATCTATTGTCTGATGTGGTAATGAATATCTATATCCGTACTCCAAACTACATATATCAATATAGATAAAAAACTCCTGCGTTACTGACTGACTGAGTGTCTGACAGACAACACACAGTCGAAACTACTGGTCGTAGAAAGCTGAAATTTGGCATGTAGGTTCCCTGGGGCATGTAGGGGAGCACTAAGAGAGGGTTTCCCGAAATCCTTACGGGAACGGAGAGAGAGATATTCGCGGGCAAAAGCTAGTAGTATTATAAATGCGGAAGTAACTCTGTCTACCTGTATGTGTGTTTGTGACCTCTTTACGACTTAACAGATTTGGATGAGACTTAGGAAACGCATAGACTATATCCAGAATTATATATTATTTCACTTTTTATTCCGGGAGTACGTTCCCATGGGATAGGTGTGCGAACTGCTGGCAGAAGCTGGTTTATAATTTTATAAATGTCATCAATGTCACAATTTTGGTTTTAAAAATGTTATCGTGTCGATCTCCAAGGTCAAACAACGCTTGCCGAGGTTGGTCTGTGGATGGGTAACCATCATAACATACCGAGACTCCTCCGTGTCTTGGAAAGCACGTTAAGCCGTTGCTGCCGGCTGTCATTTGCAGATCTTTGGCAATCGTTACGGATAGTCAGAAGCCATAAAATCTATACCAGTCTTGCCAAAGAGTACCGTATTACCCAGTTTAAATGGGTTGTGGAGGTCAGGTAGGCAGCCGCTCCACGTGAAACACTGGTATACAGCTGAATCCGGTTTGACTGTAAGCCGACCCCAATAGTTGGGAAAATGCAAGGCAGATGATAAATATTTTCTTTCAACATTAATTGACTGAACCTGATTATATCAACAAATGGATAAGGAAAACCCAAACACGCTTTAGACACGGTATTATCATCAAGGTACAGAATAAATTATTACCATTTACTGTGTTTAATCGTTTAATCTAAGTTATCATTCATTTTCTTTTGAGAATAAAATTATGATAAGACTTGAGGAGTGATTTATGAACATAAACGGAGTTTTAAAATAGCATCCACGTGTAGCGCCTAGGCAGACATTTCCGCCATCTTGTTTAGGAATATTTTTATCATCGTATGAGGCTTCCTGATAATATTTCGTATTGATAAGAGCGCTGGAAAGGAAAAGAAAGTATACTAAACAGACTTTAGAATATGATTTATTGATTAACCCTGAACCTCAACTCAAAACTACACCATTTTAATCAATAGACGTCCGCTGCTGGACATAGGCCTTCCCGAAGTGTCGCACGCAACTTCGACCGGTACTGTGCGTCTCGTATCCAGCGGAATCCCGCGGCCTAAAAATTGCATTGTCTTTATTTTCTCAATGGGTCATGTCTCATGTTCTGAATTGGGCACAGTAGGGTATTTAATTAGCTAGAAAAAATGTAGGTAATTCTATTTAGTTCGTCCGTTAGATTTTCAAAGATATTGGACACATGTTTTTTGTCATTTTCAAATTGATAAAGCGCATCAAAGTTCAAGAGCGGGGGCTGGTGACGTTACGTCCCGCGTCGCTGGTAAAAATTGTACAATCGTAGTGAAGTTTTCAAGGCATTGGATCGTCTTCATTTTTTGTTTACGTGAAAAAAAATACGAGTCCAATATTTTTTGGAAAACTATCTGACGAACCAATTAGATTTTTCAGTAAAATAGCCTATTCCACACTTACCACGTTACCACTCAAAAATCCCATAAAAAAATTCAGTAGTTACAAGCTTATGCGACCATCCGATCAATCTTTAGAAAAATAGTCACTTGTATGATAAAGCTAAGCTCCAATGCCTCGAAAATAGATGGCCCATGTGCCTTCAGGTTTCTATCGGTTACATTTCGGGGGTGTGCGACGAAATTGCACAAATTAATTCCACCAAGCTCCATCATTGGACTACAATACTTACGGCGATGGGACCCGGTTCTGGTGGACATCCCACCCATACGCACAAAATGTTTTGAGAATACTTTCGTACAGTTAAGGAGGGAAATTCAGTATCGGACTCTGTGTTTCCTAATAACTAAAACCAGGAGGTCTTTATAAAAAAAACTTTTAATATTTTTAACTTTTATTATTACTAACATAGCTAAGTTTGTAAAATACTAACATAATATGGATCAAGGTCTGAATCTGAATTAAAGTATTTTTATTTGTTTATTTTTTATTTAAGCCACGAGTGAGTAGGTTACTTCTAGACAAGCGTGCTTCATCGTCGAACCCATCATCGCTTACCATTATGTGACATAGTGGATAAACGCGAGCCTATAAAAAGAAATACAAAATTATACAAAAAGGCAGATACGTACTTCTACCTACCTACCGGATATAGAGTACGGTAGGTACTGTTGGACCTTCCTCAATAAAATACCACACAAGAGAATGAGAACTTACAACTACTGAGTATGCACAAGCATGTGTCATTGTTTAGTCTTCATCACAGCTGATAAAGCATTTCTCAGTAGACCCCAGACGAAGGAGGAAGGAAGGATTAAGAACCTTTCCTCATTAATGTGTCGTCTCAAAGTAAAACCGTATTATTATTTTGTCTATGACTATATATCCACTGATTTAGTAGAAAAATATGTAAGTATGAATAAGACAGCGATTTTCTTTAACGTATATAAACGCAAAACGACGCAAAAGACAGGTTTGGCCCTTTAGTAAAAGTTCTTCATTATAATGACAATGCGTGTTATCTGTTACAATTTGTTTGCCTATTTAAATGTCTAACAACCAAATGCACTGTAAATCTATTTCTTTTTAAATATAGCAAAATCATGATGTTTTTTTTTTCACAATTAAGTGCGATTGAAAAATACCTGGTTCACCATCCCTGCCTGAGATGAAATAGACGCTCAGGAAATATCGATAAGAATGATGTCATAACTTTAGTATGTGTGGTATGTTTACAAGTGTAAACTCCACCATAAAGTGGTGGGAAAGTTGAAATTGTCGGCTTTATGTGATACCATTGCTCTGAACAGGGAGTGACAGTTTTTTGATCGGTTTTATAAACAACGAGCTTCTGTCAGCGACTTCGCTCTCGTGAAAGTCGAAAAACATCCTAAAGGAACATATTTTATTTTGTACTATTGATAGGCACGCGTTTGACCAATAATTCCGGGATAAAAAGTATTATAGGTACGTGGTAATCCGGGGTATAAACTATTTTTGTGCCAAATTTCATCCAAATCCGTTTTGTAGATTTTGCGTATAAGAGTTACAAACATACATACATCCAACAAACTTTTTAGTAGGCTTGAACGGTTTCATGTTTTGTGTTTGGGTATTGATCTGTAGGAACAGGATAGCTCATCATCCTTCCCGAAGACTTAGGCAGAGGCGTACCTAAACCATAGTGTACTCACCTTCGCCAGTTATGCTTTAGTCCCAAAGGAGGAGAACCTTGCACAACTCGGCACAAAATCAAATTCTGAACTGCTACTGAGATAATTAGTTACCTCATTACTCCATTCATGAAAATATGATTTTAGACAAACTAAATGTAGGACAATTTAAGGATAATACAAAATTATATTAGTCTAGGATAATTTAGGCATGGCATGTGCCCATGCCTAAATTATCCTAGTTCACCTTTGAGTTTGTTACAACTGCAACGCAACGTTTCATCTAACAGCTATTCATACCGACACACAGCGCCATCTAGTTTAGTGATATGTAAATACAAAAATCGCCTTCTGAATAATCCTACGTTATAAGTTAATAAACAAAAGGATGGTTAGACATTTCTAGAAAATGTTGTGAAGGCATGCTGGCACGACTGCTAACTAAATGCAATTATTAAAATGAAAATAATTTAGACCACCGAACAATTTTATATTTATAATTAAACAGCGACCCGGCCCGGGTTCGCACGAGTGCAAATTTTAAACAAATTATACACCTCAATCTTTCTCATGAATAACTCATCCCATTGGTGAAAACCGCATGAAAATCCGTTCAGTAGCTTTTGAGTTTATCGCGAACAGACGGACAAACGCGGCAGGGCACTTTGTTTTATAATAAGTAATGACTAGCGACTCGCTCCGGCTTCGCACGAGTAGTACCTAGAGCATATTTATGAACTTGGGAAGTCGCCATGATTTTTTCCTAAGTACATCCTCAATAATCATTGTCGTATTACAGTCAATTTACACAAAAACTTAATTAATTACCTATGCTTAAACCTTCCTCATAAATCACTCCGTTCAAAGGTGAAAACCGCATGGAAAACCGTTCAGTTTTTTTTTTTAGTTTATTAAGTTCAGACAGACAGACAGCTGCGGTGGAGGGAATTTGTTTTATAATTATGTAGTGAACCTTCTGAAACCATCTTCGTGAATCACTCCGTCTATTGGTCAACCGTATGAAAATCCGTTCCGGTACCTATTTATTGAGTTTATCGCGTTTAGACAGACAGACTCGTCCAGGTCCCGTGTGATTTATTTACCTCATTACTGTATTGTATTGTATCGAAGAGTTACTTTTAAGATCACAAAACTACTGCTACCATCAATTACACTGCATCTTCTGATTCTGGAAATCGCACGTGCTAGGAAACCGCTGAACATGGGGTCTAGAGTGCAATGCTCAGGTCGGGCAAAGTGTTATTGGGATTTTCCATCTGGGTTTTCTCAGTAGCATGGAGAGTTTGAGTTATCGTGGTGAATAGATTAGTCAGCTAGATTCTGCGTTACCGAGTGCTAAATTAGCTTAATTTTATGCACCTCTTTCATGCAACCAATGATCGAGCTAATATTGGTTATGTTAATTGCTAATTGGCAGTTGGCAATTAATCGTATTAGATATTTTGTAAAAAATTGATTAAACGGATCATTTAATGAAATAATGATCTGTTATCTTATTAGGAATGTGTACTCGTAGGTGTATTAAAACCATAGCAGTACGTAGCTGTTTATTCAAGTATATTTACCGAAACAAAACAGATTTTTATTTGCTCAAAAACCAAAACACATTTTCTTCATTACACTAATTGATCGTAATTATCATCCATTGAGCATCTTTACCTCCATAAACCGATCCTAACAAAACATAAAAATAAACAAAAAACAAGACGAAGGCAACCCCGCTTTTTTAACGCAAACATTAAAAATTCAAAAGGACTTTAAATGCCGAGTAACCTATAATTATATAGTTTTTAAACGGCAATCTTAAGAATGACAAAAGATAATACCAATCGCGGAATGCCTCGGCTCGCGCCTACCTGGCCGAAGCCAAAAGACCGAAGGCCGAAAAAAGAAATACCGCACGAATCTGTGCCCGTTCCATTTTTAAACGTGTACCCGTATTGGATCATGCCATTTATTACACAGAACCTTTTTGAACACCGCCTTTTGTCTACGTCATTTTCTTTTACAGAATACGCCGACAAAGTTCGAATTTCGAAAAGATTAAATTAAAGATAAAACTGTTTTAACAGTGTAGTACTAATTACAGTACGGTTTTAAAATCACATTACGGGTTGTAAAAGTTATTGTGTTTGAATTATGTTTATACTGAGTTTTCTGTAGACAATAGACTCGAGTTTAAAACTGTAAATAAGTACCGCTAACAGAAAATGTGGTCTTGGGTGGTACTACATACCTTTAGAACCACTTACATATTTATGTTCTAGGTATCAAGGATTACTTCTCTAAGTATCAATTGAATAAACACGCAGAAACAGCCATAATTTGTTAAACAAGATCTGTAGTGATTTATTTATAACAATAAATTAAATTGTACATTCAAATTCATGTCCTGCGTTTGAATCAAGATTAAAATTCCAGTACAGTTTACCTGAGCACACAGAATCTTGTCCAACGCGACATTCCTTGTAGCGTTACCGAGAAAAAAAGCAGCCACGTGCCCTTTGATTTACAGAGCTCACACGTATATGAACCTTATGAACTCAAAGCGCTGTTTAACTCGGCTGTTATTAAAATATTTCATATAACAAAAAACCAAAGTGTTCTCCAAGAATTCTCTGGGAAAGTATGTTACGCATGCTTGAAACTCGATCGTTGGGCCACACGTGCTTGGCAGTATGAATGGGCCAGGGCGCAGGGCGGGGAAGGGCCGCGGTGCGGGGCGAAGGGGGAAAGGAGGCTTTTTTCAGGCAGGCAGTTGGAGCCGAGGCGCGGGTGGAGACGCGCGTCCTGTGCTTGCAAGCTCCCGGCGACTTGGCGATAACGTTAGTGTGTGTTAAGTGTTGGCTCGGAGATCCTTTTTTTTTCAAGTAAGTTTTTGAAGATTTATTTTTATGTCGGTTTTGTTGTGTGATGTTTCTATGTAGTTATGGTGTAGTTTAATATTGAATAGACTTGGAAATTTTGCCTGGTAGTCCGTATGGTGATTTTAATATATTTTTTCCGTGTTTGTGTACTTTATTTAGAATTGTCCGTAAATACATGGACGTTAGTATGTTTACTTCTATTGTAATACATAATTTTCGAGTCAAAAGATTTTAACTGCTCTGAGGCCAATTATAAATTATTATTTTTTCTCAAAACTTTGTGCTAAATTATATATTCTAAGTGATTAATTAAATGAACTATTTATCAGATATCAAAATGTCTCCGGACCCAGCCCCGTTGTCGAAGACGGCAAAGTACAAGAAGATCACAAAACCTCTGTTGGAAAGAAAGCGGCGCGCGCGCATCAATCGCTGCTTGGATGAACTTAAAGATCTCATGGTCGGAGCTTTGGAGGTATGTATTTGTTTTTATAGTAATTAGTTTTTATCCTTATCAAATAAGTAATAAAATGTCTTTTTAGGGCTAGGTTAACTGCTTTATATAATCATTGTGTGTGTAATAGTATATTTATAGAATTTGTGATAAAAGTGGAGAGAAATGAGTAATAGGCATGATTTTGAAGAATGTCTAGTCATACGATTATTTTGAGTGTCTCTATATTTAGCTCAAGTGTTCTAAATAAGGCAGAGTGCTATCAAAGATAAAAGATAACACCACGTACATAACAGATATCACACTCTATTTTTAGCTTATCCATTACCCATAATATGTTTGCATAAAACTATCCTTCTTTTACTGTTCATCAAAATGTGATCCATCATTCATTCAGACACCATTTATATTTATCACGAACCGGTCGTCCTTCTGTTTATTACTGGTACTTATCAAGAGCCGTACCGACACCAAACTGGAATATAAAAGTACAAGTTCCATTAAGAAACAGGAGTTGCTTATTCACATACATGTACAGTTATATTAATGTGACGTCTCGCACCGTGAGAACGGCGGCGCGCACCTGCGCCTGCGCAGCTACACTTTACTCACTTGTTCCTTTTTGTCACAGATCGATGACGACAACCTGAGCAAGTTGGAGAAGGCAGACATCCTTGAGTTAACCGTTAACCATCTCACGAAGTTGCACAGCCCTAGAGACCCGGTTTTGGAAGCCAAGAAGTTTCAAGCGGGTTTTGGACAATGTGCGGCCGAAGCATGCAGATTTATCATGTCTGTACCAGACCTAGACGCGAACGTCAGCCAGAATCTAATCAGCCACCTATCAAGACTAATCACCGCTCAACCTTTAACAATTCAAGTACCGGATAGGCCTAACTTCTCTCCACCGACCTCGCCGTCTTCCGTCATCTCCGATAGACAACATTACTATAGCGACCACGACAGGTCGTCCTCAGACGCGGAAGATTCAGTGTACTCAGGCGACGGCCCGAAACAATGGACGTACAACCGACCCGCTGCGAGGGTCCCCCATAAAGTACCTCCCACCGGGCTGCTCACAACGGTCGACACTATCAACCATCATAGTCCGCCAGAACAAATGAACGCACACAGAAACGGGGCTTATTTCAAAAGAGTTCCGGCCGAGGCGAAAGATGTTATTTTACAAAAAATACGGCAACACATAATGGACAAGCGAAGCAACGACAGCGTCGACGTGAACATGAGCGCGGAGCCGGCGCCCGAACCTAAATATTTACAAAGAGACGAGCCGTACAGAGGCGAGTACACGTACCAGTACTCACCACCGAACACCAACCACGACACGCTTGATCTGCGGAAGGTTAGATCACCAGCGAAGCCGAGCGAGGCTGCACAGTCACCGAAAAAACCAGTCGCATGCCCCATCGCTAATCAATTAGACGCGACTCCCCAGAGCAAAGTTGAGGTGACACCCAGTCTTCCGGAACACTGCGAATTGCCGATGGATTACAGCAACTTACCGCCTAAAAAGAAAAGGAAATTGATTGAGTACCAGGAGTACAAAAAGCAGGAGGCGGCCCGTCGGCAACTCGAGGCTTTTTACGATGAAAAAAAAGAACGCCATGGCGAGGGACCACCGGCGGACGAGGACAGCAAATGGCGTCCTTGGTGAAGTGTCCCCGATCACTCGCCTATTGTGATATTAATAGTCTCTTCTTCCATAAAAAAAGCTTTAATTTGTTTTAATTTATGTATGTTAGTCAGTAGAGTTTAGTCCCTAAGTGCCTTACGTTTGCTTTAAAATTGTTTATTGTGTACTGAACGTTATTTATGTGCCATTTATTTGATCTCGATGTCTTCCTATACGATTGTACTTACCTATGTGGATATGCGCCGTCTTCCATGTACAATAACAATTGATGAACCTTACAATAATAAATCATGTATGTATCGAATTTCGTGTTTGAGATCCTAATCCCTCCTACCTTTAGGGCCTTATCACACTGGCGATTTGCAAGCGAGTCCAAAGCGAGGCGAATGCGCAGCGAGCTCGCCGCGAATAGCACTTTCGACGCCATTTTGTACGGCTGCGCGCCCGCCGCGTTTTCGTGGCATGTTCGTTGCGAACTCGCTGCGAGCTCGTTTTGCACTCGCATCGCTTTGAACTCGCTCGAAAATCGCCAGTGTGATATCTGCCTTAAAAAAACATTACACTTGAGATGAGATGATAAATGACAATATCTCAAGATACTGCCATTTATCTACATGACCATTTTGAAAAACATTACAAAGTCCAACGTAACGTAACTTAAAGAACATGAAACAAGCCAATTCCGATCAAAATAGTAGTATAGTAATTTTTCTTGCTAAAATCACCTGATCAGAATGATGTTGGTACTAGAGAACCCGGGAGAAAGCCTGCAATACGCGCAAAACAGTCGTTCTATTGTTTAACAATAGACCTTATTTTGGGCAGTAAGCTGAATCAAAATCACTTCAATCGATTCTGACCTTCTCTCTCCCTTGTCGTTAATGTCGATGACTTTGAACCGCAAAGTTTTACAAGCGTTCAAAAAATCGATAATCGTATACCTAATTACCTGCAGTAATATTCAAAGCTTCCCTCGTCGATATAGTGGTCGCAAGCGCTACTGGGCATGAGGTCCTGATTTCGATTACCGCAGCGGGCAAAGTCATATTGGTTGTTGTCTTCTGAAATTTCTCTGACATACTCTTTGGGGAATTCTGGAGTGATATTATGAATAAAATCTAGTTTTGAAAATCACGGAAGGAATCAATCGAATGAGCATGTTTTCATATGGGGAGGTATCATGTTATCTCCAATGAATGTAGTTAGGTAGTACACTGGCACTGCGTATGGTAAATACCCATACATCTTAACTAGTCTAAATCTTAACTAATATAATCTAAACTTCTAAACTATAATAATATTATAAAGAGGAAAGATTTATTTGTTTGTTACGATTTGGCTCAAAAACTACTCAACCGATTTTAAAAATCTTTCGCCATTAGAAAGCTACGTTATTTACTTAAAACGTAGGTTATATTCTATTCTGTAAAAAAAACAGATCCCTACCAAAATTGCAATAATGTAACTCAATGCTTCTTGCCCTTATCTTTATACATAAAAATAATGTACAGACGCCAGCACATCAAGCTACAACAATCCGTCAAATTTCTTTCATTGATTTTCAGCTTTATCGCTAAAGCATAAGGTTCAAGGTTAATTGGAAAAATTTGAAAGTTTCGGATAGCTTGATGGTCTATATATGATTAAAGTACTTATCCCACTTATATCGTACTTTATTGTTACCATTGAAAAATTCCACTATTATGGTTAAGGCACAATTACCGTTGCTCAAATAATTCAATCAAAAACGAAATGGAAAAGTGGTGATTTTGGTATCATGCTATTAATCCTTATCCATTTAAATGCTTTTTTAATTAAGGTTGATTATGTTTATGTTCATTTAAATCGGACCTTTCGTTTAAAAGTGACGACGGGTATAAAAATGCTCTAAGTAAGAAAAAGGGACGGTTTGAGCAAACTGGGTCTGATGAATTTGTAACACGGCATTTAATGATTTCGATAAAAAATAAGAATAACAAATGTTTCGTTTTAAGGAAAAAGTGGATTAATAGAACCAGATCTAACAATTTTTGCATAATCAACCCCTGACGGGGTAAATAGTTGCGTTGATCCTGAGACAACAGAATCAGCAGCAGAAATGGCTGGGTAATTAATGAAAATCGTTGTTTCATTTTCCAGAACTAACCTTTTAAAGGGGGTAAAGGGGGCGTTGAGTTGAGAGTTTGTGGAGTGTTTATTACATAAATAAATTAAGAGAGTATTGTAACTAAATTATCAAAAATATTGGCCGGAACTTTTAATTTTCATCCAATGCTACATCTAGTGCCCTCTATGGAAGCATTTAGAAAAATACAGGTGCAGCTTTCTGCAAAATTTTCGACGAAATCACTTTAGTTTCAAATAACGTCATCTAGCAATAATTTAGATAACGAAGTGGCGAGTTCAGTCATTCAAAAGGTGTTTCTTCTATACATGTGACTAGATGGCGCTATGTGCGACAAGAGTGCTGCCTATTTTACCGCCATCTATAAACTTACTTTGGTTTGCAAAGGTTTCACAGAGTTCACAGAACAAAGTGGACATAGATGGCAGCACTTCCTTGCAACAACTTCTATCGTTTACTATTGCATACTAGATGGCGCTAAACGGAGCCTAACCCCTTTTGTTTTAAAAAAGGTTTAATTATTTATATTAAATTTTCTTACGTCTTTAATTTATTTACATGTACCTACTTAATTAATAATTTATGTATGTAAGTTTGTTACTGTTTTTAACACATCTTTATGTTTAACTTTCCACTCACCGCTAGATGGAAGCAGCTGTTTTCCAACACCGCGCCTGTCATCGACGCCCCGTATCGTAGTAGGTTAGGTAGTAGTGGTGTAAAGAAGTGGGGCGCGCTGCAAATCAACCAACTTCATTCATTCATTGATACGCCGGCCGGCCGGCCAGTCGGTAAAGTAGTGACGAGACGAGAAGTCGCACAGACCGAATAACACAATGTGCTGCGCGCAATTTGTAACGAACTTCGAATTTTAAAAAACGATTTTGACAGTTATTGTTTTGAGTTGACTTGAAGAGATTGTAAATAAATAATTTGTGAAAAAACTCGAAACATTGGATTGTCAATAGTGATATTTAGTGATGAATTGTTCAATGAGTGTTGTGGGAAGTGTTTTCGTGTGCAATGTTGTGATAAGGCGATGCTTGTAGGAGAACAATCGCCGGCACCGCGGGTGGTGGCCGGTTTAAGAAAACTTCGACCAGAACTTACTCCTGGACCTATTCCTACGCCTGTAGATCCTGATTTTAGGATATCAGGTCAGTAATCGTGGACTGGTGTAACTAGTTTTTGATCTGCGGTTAAAAATGTTGCAACATTCTCATTCATAACCAACTAGATTTTGAGACCCATACATTATTATTTATAAACGGTCGCCTGGTTATCTGAACTGCTATTTGATAAAATACAAAGTAATAATACCTACTTATTGGATATACAACAGGCTCCCGCGTAGTTAGAACTCTGTTTTTTGTGCCAGACATCTGGCAACTAGAAACTTATGGCAGGTTAGTAACATTGTACTTTAATAAAGTATCTACCTACCGACGTTCGCCATTCCCTCAAACATCAGCTGTTAGGCACATGTTACACACTTGCAGAGTAACGATTAATAAGTGACTCCTTGCACATCCTTAGAATAACTTAGATAAAATTCCAAATTGCATGTCGCAAAGGTTGCAAGTTACATTACCCATGTAAATATGAGACTTGTTGGTACCTGGTAGGTAGTTGGCGTAACTCACTACTAAATAAGAAATGGGAGTCCGAGATAGATAGCGTAACGATTGACGGAACGGAATGGCAGAAGAAATTGCATTGTGCCGACCTCAGGTATCATGGGACAAAAGCAGGAAAATGCTTAGACCTAAGCTATGCTCACAAAGTTATTCAAATCACAGGATAAAATAATAACATATTTACCTACTTACAATGGCAAGTGACTTCATAAATTACTCTCAAACACAATAACGTTTATAAAATGAACTAAAGACGCTAAATGTTTTTATAGTTAGCGATGTCCTAACAAGGTCTTATGCACGTGCATCACTAGTCGCAGGTGTGCACTTGGCACGATCATTTGTGTACCTAGCTTAGTTCTATTGGGTTAGCTGAACCTAGCAACCTCGGTTATATTTACTTGCCTATTAAGGTTAGGTGTAGGATGTTAATTTCATCGGTAGTAACCTATCCGGCCTTATCCCATTTTTATAGGTCGGCGCAACTTGTTTTCTTGGTTTATACTAATCTTCTCATTATTCATCTCGGTAGACAACCTCTTCTTGGACGTATCACACAGTCCACCCATCTTTTCCTTGGATTTCCCAACTGTACTCCTAAGACGATTCATTGATCGATTTCCCCTAGCGATAGATATGATTTAAATTCTTGGTATATAGACACTAGCTAGATAAAATCTAGTTTTGAATCAATAATTCTCATTCTTTATCACCTTTTTTTTATCAATGAGATTTTCGTTGCTGCCAATACAGTAGGTACTTATTTTCGTTCTTGCCTTTACTTACCTAACTAGGTAGATACCTACCTCAATGCAATTGACAATTTATAAAAAAGCAGAGTCGTCTTGTCTATGCAAACATGCTGGGTCAACAGGCGTAGTCTGCAGTTTGGTCTAGACGCTAGACTGGCAGCGATCGATAGTTTTGAGTCACGGTGTAAGGTTATTACGAGATTAAACCACCATCCTAGATTTTAACTTGAACAGGAGGAAAAAAAGACAAACTAGGTAGGTACTCTATTAATTGCCCATAGAACAGACATGCATATTTTATGGGGAGAACATTGGTAGGTACATTTTTTTTTCCTTTGCCTGTTGTGTCCCACTGCTGGGCAAAGGCCTCCCCCATATCCTTCCAGACATTCTTTTCTTGCGCCACCTCGAACCAGCCTTCCTTCTTCCAGATAATCTAGCCACCGCTTTCTGGGCCGGCCTCGGCGACGCCGTCCATCCTCTGGCACCCATTGCGTGGAGACTTTTAAGAGATACAAATTTAATAAAGAAAATCTTGCCTTGCTGAAGCAAAAGTCAATGAACCTATCCTAGTTGCAAATCGTTAAACACAAACAACATGAATGCATTAAGTCATTTTCTACCTAAGATTTGTTTTACTACCCAAAAAAATCTCAAAGTTAAAAACCTTCTCCTAGCCATGCATTGTCTGATAAGGTTCCCATGACCCCAAACCTACCTGGAAACGTCGCCATATTTCATAATCAAAGTCTTCGGCGGAACCGTGAAGTTTTAGCGTAAAAAAACAACAATGGGAAGGTACATCAGCTGTTCGAGATAAAATCAGCTGGTATAACGACGATGGCGTAGGATTCACATTAGTGGGTGGATTTTACGGAAAAATTGCCTAAACATTATCTTGATGTCTTGCCGTGAACTAATGGTTGTGGAAATTACACTATAATTGAATGTAGGAAACTAGTAAGAATTTAGAAACCTAGTTACTGCAAAAAAAAATTAAATAAAGAACATTATAATCGGCCCAGCGGTCAAGTCAAGTTAAGTCTCCACGCAATGGGTGCCAGAGGATGGTCGCCGAGGCCGGCCCAGAAAGCGGCGGCGAGATGATTTGGATGCACACCGCGAAGGCTGGTTCGAGGTGGCGCAAGAAAAGAATGTCTGGAAGGATATGGGGGAGGCCTTTGCCCAGCAGTAGGAAACAATAGGCTAAGGAAAAAAAAAATAATCGGCAGAATACCTGTACCTACAATATTTTGAGTTTATTAGCACAATGGTAAAATGCAATCGATCTTTATCGGACACACTGATAGCAGCATACGTCAATGGAAAGATACTGTTTTGCAATAGCCCAATCACCTACTTACAGATTACACGTCATATTCAGCCTACCGGTGTTGTTTTATGGCAAGACATCTTCAAGGCCTGAAAGGGCTAAAAATAACATTTAAGTAGGCAAGGCGAAAACGTTGGAGTCCCTCCTTAATTGCAATCCTAATATGCTTTCCCTGAATCTCTGTATCAAATCCTTGGCAAATATTCGATAATCCAATACCAGGAAATAAATGTGTGCTGGCCACGATTCTCGACCATGCAAATGTTCGTCGAAATCCGAATCCCATTGTAGCCACAGTCACCAACATAATTGATCAGGCTTAAGCCAGAAGCCGGTCAGTACTCAGACTCATGTCAAGGGCGTATTAAATTCCTTCAAGCATCTAAATTGGATGATGGTTCTCAGCCATTACGGGTCATCGAACCAAACCCTTGAGAAAAGATACTTGACCTACCTTAGATTAAAGGACCACCCGCTTCAGATTGACTGGCCATTTAGCTTTTCAATCTCTGTTAATAAAATTTATGAATACAATAGAAGACACAATCATACACGGTGCATTAAATGGGAGGAACGTCGGTTCCCAAACTTTCGTTGAATTATCCACGATACACTGGCATTGAATCGATTATTTTAATTACTCCACTAATCTGCCATGAAGACACAATATTTATAGCCCAAGATGAGTCTAAACGATTTCCAAACTACGCATTGTTTGACAGTTCAAAACTACCCATCATTTTAAATGAAAGAGAATATCATATCGGCAGCCATCTTTAATTTAGTGACGAGCTTTTGGGTCATGAGATTTTGAGTTCAAAGGGATAGAGAAATCCAATCACGCGTCCCGTATGCCTGAATAAATTGAATTTTCCAATTAGGGGCTTGTATGGATCGGATGTGTGCCCGTTAGTGATAAGCTGTCTTTGAAATGGGATTTTGTGTTGCTGCCAAAATGTTGCCAACCGATAGTTACCAACCGTACTTTTTTAACCGTTTGGGCTTTCTGAGTACAATACTATTGCAATGGGCAGTTGTTTTCCATCCTTATTCCAGTCCTCAAAAAATACTGACTGAAATCACATTATAATCAGTGAGGTGACTTTTATTCAAGAGTCAGAACTCATCAATACTCATCATCGACAAACTTCGGGCTTTTCCACCTTTGTCTACACAAAACCTGTCACGTAGGCACTCGAATAGGTACTAGAAATAGATAATAATTAAAGTAATAATGCTCTACAGGTCTACAGTAACGTAATGAATGTAACATTGTTAAAATTATGAATAATCGCTGCGGTACGTTGACACGTCTTGCCACAATCCCTAAACCCTTTTGCAGACCCGCGAGCCGCTCTGAAATTGTGATAGCATTGTGTCCAATACAATAATGTCTGACCTCATTAACGAACCAGATTTATGAAATTATTTCTTGTTTAACTTAAGTAATATATTATGTTGTTATTTTAATAATTCTGTTTTCTTGGTAAATAATGTAGAAATAGGCTTCTGACTCCCATTTTGATAAGTAAACCGCGGGACTCAAATAAAATGAGGAGTTTTTGCTCCGTTTTCTTTGAATAGGTACAAGGTTTCTGTGGGCATCCGTTTTTCAATACTCAATTAATTAGTTGCTTGCGGTGTTACTGAAAAACAAAACGAGAAATGAGGAGTCAACACTTGAACTAATTAAAATAGGTCTTCGCTCAGTGATCAGCAAAAGACATTCTTCAATACACGATAAAGAAAGAACGCAATGACCACGCCATAACATACCATGTCATCCAATCTGATGACCGAATGAACTTGACTTTGTAACATGACACTTTCGCCTCAGCATTTGATATCGCATTCGTTCTGAAGCACAGCGTTGCGAAATGCAAGCAATAAGATATTATGCCAATGGAATGGCGAATCATTATGATGTACGTCGTCTTTCGGATTGGATTCGTATCACGTAATGATTTCGTATTCATGATGATCTGAACTGAAGCTAAGTTTAAGTAACGTATCAGTGACATTGTGCAAAGTCAAATGCATTTGCTTGAATCATTTAGAATTCATTAAGCATTATGGTATCTAAAGAATTTGTATAACTTCTTGCCAATTTAGGAAGCTGTTGTAAGTGTAGAACTTCGTAAAAATGGTGTTACACTGGATGAGAGTAATGAGGATGATGACAAAATGTGATCGCTTGAAAATATGAGTCAGTAGAATGCCCTTTTATCGTAATATCAACCTACTTGTAATATCATACGGGAAATGCCTGTAATTAAACATATCATTCGAAAATTACCGATATCTGCCAACCATATCATGTGGCTTACCTACTATCAGCCAGAGTATTAATTCTACCACTTTTCATTTCCCGGCTCAACAACCTGCCTACAGTGTTTGATGCCCGATTGGATACTTAATCCTTGTTAACCTTGCAAAAACAGTTGCATCAGAATAAAACGTTCGGGAGCATTATCGATGATTCATGGTTCTTAGTACATTTATGACATAATTTGCACTCGAGTTGACACGGTCATATAATGGTTTATTAATTTATGCTGCATAATAAATAAATAAGCGGTCAAGAACATGTTACAAAACTACACTACGTAATTTACACAAGTAAGAACAAAAAATTACTGTGATATCGATGCCATTCGCACCAAGATTCTTTGTTTATATAATTTACTAAATCTTCAATCCATGGCAGTTTGCGAATCAACCTTGTCTCAATTAATCTCCAACAAACTAAGCTTTCCGCATCTAACCGATTCCTTTTTCTTCCACAGGCGTCCTCCGCCAGTATTACAATGACGACACCGAATCCTGGGCTTGGGTGCGGGCAGCCGTCCGTGGTGGTTGTCTCCTCGCTTGGAGGGACGGCACTTTGCCCAGAAGGGCTGCTGCCAGGCTGCCCCTGCGTGACCTGCACCTGCGGACTGCCCACACCTTGCCCAACGCCTTCCAGCTGTCCCGGCTTAGAGATGACTCTGCCGTCGCCACGTTTCAGGTGAGAATTTGTTGCAAGACTGTTTTTTACGGTTGTACTTTAAGCTAAGTTCTAAGTATTCAAATTCTTAGAGGAAGGATGTTGAGGCAGAATTCTCCACGTGAACTTGCATTTATGGACAATTGGAACTATCTGAAGATCAAAATACTCAGAATCAAGAATCACTTGAAATTTTGTTAAATGGTTTTGTCGGGTCGTTTTCTATAGATGTATTTGAGCAAAAAGAGAGGATTATATACAGGCTGAAGTTACTTTAAACAAGTTCGCCATTTCTTCTTCCAAAATCAGTATTCAAATATTCAGCCGGAACTAACCAAACTAGGAACCATCATATTGAGTGATGAAAATAGACTTCCTTTAGAAGGTCGATTGAACAACAAAAAAGTGCGAAGTGGTCAAGCATGTGAATAAACTGCGCTGATGCAAAAAGTCACGAGTTTTCATTTGACACGTCTAGGCATTAAATTTATCAATATTCTAAGCGCTGTCGATCAATCTTTTGTGATTACCACAAGATGACATCTCACTTTAGACGACACGTTTAATTTGGCTTATTCACAACAACAAATATTTACTTGAGGATATCTTAAAATCTGCCTGTACAAATATACATTTATTTGCCAATTAGGCGTCTATTCATTGAATTTTCAACTTGATTAATGATTTTCGATAAATCCTACACAGAATCGTCTTTATTTCGCTGTTATTGAAAATGCCAATTTATCATTTGCTGTTATAGCCATCATTTTCATGCAATAGTAGTGTCATTTGTCAATCCAACATAATAGGTGTAATAAGGCAAAATCCAAGAACTGGCGGGATCCTTGAAGACACGTGAGCTTAGTATAGTATTTCACCGTTCTAATATGACAGTTTACACGCATATACTGTATCAGAATAGTACAATACCGTACTATATTCAGTTTTTGCTATATTTGCGGACTTTTGCAGTTCTTCGTATCTGAGAACTGCTTTCATTTCCTTGTCGCAAGTGATTTTGTTTCCGGGAAGTGTGGATGGATGCAAAAAAAAATGAATAGCGGGTATTTGTGGTATTATTATAGCGTGCGTGGTTGGCGGTAATGTGCTGTGTTACTGACTGCTGACTAGTTTCACTAAAACCAGAGCACATGTGGCCATGACGATTGTGAAGTCTCGAGATGTGCTAGAAAGATTATTTTTCATCCAAAGCTGTTTTAAAACGCTATCGTGTAAAAGTTGTCATTTGCAAATGGCAAGTTTGTGAGAGAGTTTTTGATACCATGGCATAGTTTTTTAAAGATTTTTGTGTAAGAGCGCTTAGATTGTGGTGCATTCGAATATTCGTCACCATTGACGGTTGGGGTTCCCACTTTGTAGTTTTAAATTGTTGTTAAACATTACGTCAGATTTCAATTGCATTTAACAACTTAACTGTTGTAGCACTGCACATAGTATTTTCCTCCACTTCGCTCTGATATAAGACGTCAATTAATTGGCATTTGTCGATATTTTCCTGGTTCATTAGAACCAAAAAAAAAAGAAAAATCCCCGTAGGATTACCTAAGCTAGCTCTAATTCAGCTTAATTCACCTTCATTGCAGTAATATCAATAGCCGTTATCCTAAGTTATTGTCCCAACAGTGGCTATTTAAAGCAACAAATTACCCATTCCTGTCTTTCTCGATAACTAAACGTAATAAATCAATGATTCGTGTCCACAAGATTAACTTGTATCTGTATTGGACATTATATCGTGTCACGTACTCAGTAAGCTACGAGTACTGGAGCCCGGTCATTGTCCAGGAGACAATTCCACATAAATAATTATCAACAGACCAATGCTACATGACTGATAGAGTGATGAGATACTATTTGAGCGTAGAGAAGAAAAATATTTTGACTCGGTCTAGCTGTTTAAATTTGGTTAGTGGGAAGGTTTATGATTGTTTTTTCAAATAAGATATGTTTTGAAAATAAATATGCTTGTTATGGAGTTTAACTCTGTGTGTTTAAAACGTAGGCCGAGACGTTCGACCCACTTAGCCAAAAACATTTTTAAACTTTTTGTATGTCATAGACCATGCCGGTTTCAACGTCTTCCAAGACGTTCTATCCCCCTCCGAATAACGCTTTCTCACGATTCGTACACTTTAATAGACCTCAATAAACCGAAACAACCGTAAATCAAAGGGCTTTGTGCATCGCGACCTTTTCATGTAGCTACTTACCATAAGAAGGGCTAGAACGCGAAGGTGTTGACAGTTAAAGGAAACACGTTTTAAGAAAACTCCGCTCTATAATACTTGCTCGGTTAAAAAAACATCTAAGTATGAATGCAATGTGACCGTGACTAGTTCAGTCCTTGCGATCAGATGTTCCATTATTGTCACCCTAGCACCGACCTTGCATGCTCACTTTTTATGATTCACGTGGTGAATATCTACTTTTTATAAAATATATTATGCAAATTGTAACGTTTCTTCCACAGATTAAGTCATAAATCTTACTTATATAATACAGACTCCTCGCAGTTGAATGTTTCAATTAAGTTTATTGTTATTGTTGCAGACTTGCAACGCCGCGGAATACGCGCGATGGGTGCGCGCGCTCTGCGTCGAGATCCTCGGCCAGACGCCGCTGCCACAGGTGCGCTTCCTGGACGTGCTGCCCGCCGCCGACACCGCCGGCCGGGAACCAAAGAAAGAGGCTCTTCATCACGAGACACCCTCTTGCCCCCCTAAACCGCCCCCGCGAGCTCGTCGGAGGTTATTAACCTCCACGGAGACGCAGCTAACGCGTAGGGACCACTCCCCCGCCGCCACGGATGAGGGCATCGTCGTCGAAGACGACGACTACGACTCATCGTCCGATCGCAGCTTGGACCTAACCCTCTCCCTCGACGCCTTGAAGACCACAGACGTGGTCGATGCGCCAGTACGGAAAGCAGAGGTGATCAAATGTGACAGCTGTAGTAAATTAAATGCAGGTGCGATACAGCATCATACGCTGCCACGCGCCGCGCGATCCGAATCAGAACAGGGACGTCGGTATTTAAAGAGATGGGAAGGTACGGCGGGAGGCGCCGAGCGGGGCCGGTACGCCATGGAGGCGGCCCGGCGGAAGACTTCTTCCTTGGAGCATCGGGCGAGATCCTGCTCCCCAAATGTTCATGAAGCTATTGCGCAATACGTCCCAGTGCGAGAACGCCGCGCTTTGTTCGAGTCATTGTCGCGGACCAGTGGAGGGCTGGCGCGGAGCAGCGAGCAGCTGGCGCGAGTCGAGCGCTCGCCGGAGACGACGCCGCGCCGCGCCGCGTCGCTGCACGACCTGCAGGCGCCGCCCACGCGCTCCGTGTCGGACCTGCGGCAGTTCTTCGAGGCGGTGGCGCGCGGCGCGGGCACTCCGCGGCTCGGCGCGTGCTCACAGCGGCACAGCGCGCCGCACGTCGCGCCGCGCGCCTTCACCTCGCTCACGTGTGCTTGACGCATACTCTGTTGTACATATTGTAGATAGAACCGGCGTGGACCGCTATCTCACTAAGTCGTTCGTTTTAAGACTGTTAAAAGTATTGTTATAGAAGTACCTAATATAAATAAAATGAGATGTATTGTCTATTATATTCAGTTGTTTTATTCAGCCTGTGACTTTATTTCTTGAAGAGCAGTATCTGTTTGGAGCATGCGAGCGTCTTGCGAAAACTCATTCGAGTGTAATGATTTATGTAGCCTTGTTCTGTCTTGAGGCATTGTTTTTATTGAAAATTCAATTTGTCACGAGACAATTGGTGCGATAAGTCATTAAATAACATTTGGAAGGTAATAAGCGGTGAAATGTCAGTGGGTAGGCAAAGGTCACGTGGCACGGAGCTCGCTCGCGTCCTCCAAGTTAACTTTGTGTTGTAAGGACGTTACGAAATGTTAAACAGCACATTTAGTCATTGTTGTCGTGTGTTCACATTTTACGAATTGTGTCAAAACGGCAACAACTTGCGAGTATAATATAGAGTAGAATTGCGTGTCCGTATGTTATGCAAATCATAAAGATAATACGCGATATTGTACAAGTAGGACGTCTCCGGGGCCCGGACACATGCATCATGTACTTTGCACAATCAGTTCGGCTGCTATCTGAACGTTTTGTTCGACATCGTGACAAGCTTTGTTTCTCCTTCCTATTGTTACTAAACTGGTCATAAATGAAAGAGGAATGCACGAACTACAAATGATAAGATTCCAAATATATTACGAAAGTAAGAAAGTGATGCAAATAATGATAACTAATGAATCCAAAAGCCCATCAAGTGAATAGTAATAGGTACGAGTAGGTACAGTTTATACGCCTTTGACGCTTCGGATTTTGTTGTCGACGCTCAGGACACGCCCGTTCCACGTTAGACGTGATTCGGAGAGCTTGCCGCAACTTCTTTTCTTTCAGTGCGCGGATCTGGATGAAATTTTGTACACGGGTAGACCATGTCCTGGAATGGACATAGGTAGCTGATACAAATATGTGGATTGTAGGTATCTAGGCTAAATAACACAAAACACGCAGTTGCTACTGTTTCATGCTCCGCTTACTTCTAAAACACGCAACGTATTTCGATACCTACTATTTGCACAAATAGAAAGAACGATAGGTTTGGCGTAAGTAGGCAGCGGCGGCTTTTACCACGTGGCCCCGGGCGGCAGTACTTTGCAAGGCCCCGGGCGACAGATCTTTGCGAGGTCCTTGTTCTTTTTTAAATTTATATGAAAGTAGGTATTTCTATTTGCGGCGTTACCTAACACTAAAATTTAAAATAAAACCACAGTGAGAAATTTTACATAGGAAAAATTGCAAAACTGAAAACCGGTCTCGTGTCATCGACTTCCTCAAATTCAATGGCACTTATTATTACTATTCATATTATTAAATAATAAACTGTGAAATAACTTCATTTCATTGGTAAAAGTATAAAACTTTTGAAATCGGATACCGCGAGGCCCCGGGCGGTTGCCCCGCTCGCCACCCCCTAAGGCCGCCACTGCAAGTAGGTATATAATTTGCAGTTGTGCGTGCAAGGTCGGGGCGAGTCGTTACTTAGTCCTATAAATTATCGATATATTATATATATTATGAAAAAATCGTTTTGTATGCAATAAATCCCACCCAAATTTAATGGTTTCCAATATATCCGTGTCTTATTAAGAAAAAATAGTTCACAATTTCACGCGATATTTTACAATCTGACGGCGTTTGCAATTTTCCGGTGGCATAAACGAGAGATCGGCTAACTTAATAAAGGAAGTCTAGACAACTCAAAATCAATTAGGTAGGTATAGGTCTTCATAAGTCTAGGACCAAAACTACCGCACTAGGTTGTGCTAGATCCATTTTGCGATAGAATTTGCTAGTGTAACAAAATGCTAACATTGTAAGCAACGACGGATACAAACTAGGTACCGCAAGCGGTATTGGGTCCCTACGAAGCTAAATATGTAGATACGTAATATCACAAACAAAGCTACCTTATCATTGTCTAGGTACCTACCTCTGTATATTAAAAGTAGGCAAAAATTTTATATCGAGTATGTAGGTACAGTCAACAAAGCTAATTGGTATACAGGCAAAAATATTAAATTTTCCACTGCACTGCCAATACTTATTTCTAATATTGTCTACTCAGCACCCTCACAACATTGTTGAAAAGTAGTTGCAAGGCAGCTATGCCTGCATACCAAATAGTTTTGTTGACTGTACACAGGAACTTAATTGTAAGTAACTAAGTACACCAACATTGCAATTTTACTAAATTATTTAACAATGTTCTTAATTAAACCATTTATGCCTACATATGACAGTG
This sequence comes from Mamestra configurata, assembly GCA_002192655.3. Classification (NCBI taxonomy): domain Eukaryota; kingdom Metazoa; phylum Arthropoda; class Insecta; order Lepidoptera; family Noctuidae; genus Mamestra; species Mamestra configurata. Next base: position 1,078,605 of record NDFZ01005487.1, read on the forward strand.
ACTTAAATTCCACCGATGAAAACTGCGTTTCTCTGTTTTCAGTTTTAACCATTTAGGTTCGTTTTGGTGCATGACCAACATTATTATCACCTAGGTATCTGTTTACATTTTGGCATCATAAAAGTTCAAAGCTTCCTAAACACGATATAAGTAGTAAATTACTATTGTTCATTCAAGACTGCATCACCCACAAAAATAACAATCAGCCGCACGCTACGATCCATTAAAAATATGATACACAGGACAGTATCTCTCCTCTCTTTCTACAAGAAAAAATCCCATTCCTCCCATGCGTAGGAAAGAGATAGAGAAATAACATGGGTGTTTCATTTAATACTACCAAATTAGCAGCCGGAATGCGGCCGTGTCGAATGATGGCTGCAACCTCATAAACCCGTAATTTGATCTATAAAAAAACTAACAATAGAGATAGTGAAGGAATAGAAAAAGCACAAAGGGAGCCGAGGGATGAAACAGGTAGCGGATTAGAAAGAACAGATATAATATGAACATGTGAGGGGAATCAAAAGTTCTTTAACGGACAAGTCGTAAAATTACCTAAGGGTGTTCGACCTAACTGTTACGAGTATTTGGTAGGAACTGTAAAAAAAAAATATCTGATTTCCTCGACTTTAAAGCATGCTTTGAAAATTGCGATTCATGATAAACTTATCTAGAGCCTTGACTGAAGACAGATATAGGTAGTGCACGGCATTTTAATCGAAACGCAAGAAGCTCATGATCAACGAAAAATAAAATGACTTCTTATATTTTTGGGGCAAAAACCAAAGAAACGATAGACACAATCAATGTTTTCTTCATGGTTAGAAAGGAAATGAATATAGAGAAGTATGAAAAAGAAGTAAGCCGTACCGACTCCTAAATAAATACATATTTCTATATAATAATTTATCATTTAAATTCATAACATAGGTATATACCTTACAGACTATCATTCATATTTATAAAAACCACAACAATATCAATAAACTATTGTACACGAAGTGACGGCGTCGTGTTGCGCTGCGTGGTGTCCCGTGTCACGTGGCCTTCCGCGGAATCGCCGATACCTGACACCCTTCGGCCAAAAATCTCCCTTGAGGAAGTCGGAACTCGCACCACGAATGACTTGAAATTTGTGTTATGGCGCGACTCCAACTATGCAGCCAGCCCAGTCCAAGCATCATTAAGTTAACATGACGATGAAAACTTTCGAAAGTCGGTGTTTTTGGTTGTTTCTTCGTATTTTAACACCGACTTCCGAAATTAGTTCCGAAGTTATTTTATTCTTTGCAGTGTTTTTTTTTTAAGTCAGTTGTATTTTTTGTAAAAAGTATTTTATTTTAACATTTTAGTAGTACCCCTCACCTAACAACACCACTAGAAAGTCACAGGAAAACAAAACCAAAAGGAAAATAGATCCTTTCACTTAAAACTATTAATTGCTAAAAATAAGGGATCCATGCGGACGACGTTACGAGGGATACGAGGTATCTATTTGTTATATGCCTTCTCCAGAATGTAACAAATACCTACTTTTCTGAAAACCGGATCAAAATCGGTTCAGCCAAACGCGGGAAAATCGCGGACCAACATACATACATACAAACATACGGGTCAAACTGAGAACCGCCTTTATAAAGTGGGTTAAAAACTATCTTTGCGTTACTAACAAGGATTGAATTCTATTGCATTACTTATTGCTGAAGGTCTCCATATTTTCTCAAATTCAAATTCTGTTCATGGCTAATCAATCACGTTTTTATGGTTCACATTTTCGATTTATATAACAGACCATTGTAGTTTGTTGAACAGCTATTATATTATCAATACGATAACTCGGTCAGTGAATGCTCTGGCCTTGAACATGACTGGCGTTACCGTTTTTTGGTATGAAATCAACTGTTACGGATTTCGTTCACTGGTATGAAGTATTGAAGATGACGAATTGGAGGAGGAAACCTAGTTACCTACTGAAGATGGATCGTGAAGGTCGGGTGGCAGTGGATCCGTGAAATTCAGATTGGAAGCTGACCTTAATAGATACATTTTCGTTTGTGATTTGGTCGGTATACAACCTGCAATCGATGACAGTTAACTTCAGGTCTATCTCATTATATGTAAGGGTGTTCCTGATCTCATCACTGTTGTTGGTGTTCCCATCATCACTTCCTGGGTGTCGGAAGAGGCGACTAATGGATTCACCAGAGAATGGGCAGCAGTATGCTCTGTGCATTGCAACAGCTACACTGCGATCGTCAACCCGCCTTTCAATGCCCGTGGCGATTATGGCAAACGCTCGCTTTGGGGGAGACCTATGTCCAGCTGTGGACGTCTTTCGGCTGATATGATAGTGATGATGATGTGTTCCTGATCCCCAATTCCTAAATTAAGCGATACTTCACGCCTGGACAGCTTTTAACCCTCTACAAAGCACAAGTCCGATCCTGCATGGAGTATTGCAGCCACCTTTAGGATGGCTCAGCTAAATACCAACTTGCCGCGCTTGACTCGGTGGAACACAGAGCTAAAAGGCTCATTGGCGACGTAAGACTGGTGGATGCCAAGCTTCACAGCTTGGCTCATCGCCGCAAGGTTGCCTGCTTGTCGGTCTTCTACAGATTGTACTTCGGGGAGAGTGTCCAGGAACTCCACGATCTCATCCCACCGGCCCCCTTCTACCATCGGACATCTAGACGCACTGCAAGTTACCATCCCTACCTTGTTGCTATTCCACCAATTCGCACTAAACGTTTCCAAACGTCTTTTATAATGCGCACAGCAAAGGAGTGGAACTCTCTGCCTGCGTCTGTGTTTCCGAACGCATACAACCCTAATCTCTTCAAAATTAGAGTGAACAGGCTTCTTCTGGGTAAGCTCGCTCCATCGTCGACTTTGTCTCTGTCATCTATGACCTAGACTAGAGTCAAGAGCAAACCCATATTAAATAAAAATAAAAAAATTGAAATGCGAGCAGAAGATGGTGATGCTAAGTGGTATTGTTGCATTTCACCTAAATCATGATTCCATAGATTCATTATTCTCTTCCCTAATTTATTTAGGGGCGTCGCAATAAGTTCTGTTCTTCCATACTTCTCTATTAGACGTTATCTTCGGTTTCACTCTCTTGTTAGACAAAGCAGAACGCAGTTTATACTAGATGAAATTCAACTGCTTAGAAATATCATACTAACATGGTTAAACTGAAGGCTAAGATGATGAATAAATTAAAATTTTAATTACTTTCAAGACTAATATGTCTTTGGCATTGGCATCGACAAATTAGATAGCTAGTCGACATTGACTGACTCAAAATAGACATGCACAATGTCTCGATTTACCTAAAGTAGTTAATTATGACCTAAATTAAGAGAATAGTTTACGTAGTTTTCCACATTATTTTTAAGTGGAAGGTCTGCCTTACTTTCTAGTAACTAAAACACCATCGGCTGCCATAGACAGCTGCAGTTATTTGTAATCAAAAAGTTAAGATTTTTTGTTGACTTATTAGATAACGATACACATCACATCTCCGAAGTTTCGGTCAATAATTTTAATTCGGTCCTGTTATATCAAACCATCAAATATAACATGAGCTTCGGCTTCGCCTCGTGGAAGTAATAAACTCCCGGAATAAAACTTACTTCTATGTTCTATATGTCGACGCGTATGTCAAGTTTCACCCAAATCCATTCCGCTGTTACGCCGTGAAGAGGTAACAAACAAACAAACAGACAGACAGACAGTTACTTTCACATTTATAATATAAGTATTGATTGATCTAATGCAGCCATTTTCGATACAGCCGCTTTCGGTCGCTCTACTTTAGTACACGGACCAAACGAATCTATAATGACAAAAAATACTATACCTACTATAGATTAGAATGTTTCGACTGACAGCAGCAGGTGCAAGGTTAGCGTAGAATCAAATAAGGTTAGTTACGTCGTGATCAATACAATCGATTCGCCTGATGCACGCTCATACCCTACCGTAGAAAACAAGGCCCAAAATCCCTCGGCAAACCTAAATGCCAGTGCCAGTTATAAAGCTGTAATGAATAATGTACATAGAAAGACAAGACCATGAACTCACTGTTTAGAAGGGTTTAGTGTGCTTATTCGCGTTTACATGTCCACGATTAAGATTTTTCAATCAAATATCGATTTATGGCGAGTTAAACGAGCTGCAGTCTCGCTAGAATCATTAAGCACGATAAACGATGTTTACTGCAGCATTGGTTAAATAGTTGAAGGTCTTAGAATTTAGAATGTCTAAGTTTTGCATCCTGTGACATTAAATTGCCTTCTGTAACAAATTCTCTTCTAAGACAGGACATTCCGTTCAAATAGTGAAGGTAGGAATGCTGTGCTTCGCGACAACGGATAGGTCCATTGAAAGAGCATCCTGGGAATCACAAAAAGAATTGAAAGCGAACCAGTATCTCAGTAACATTTTGTCAAAAGTGACGAGTCCATTCTACAACTCATAATAGTCGAACGGCTATAGTAAATAGTGACCAGTAGCCGTTGATTCTCAGCGTGAAGATCTATGAATCCAATTAAATCCTTTTTTCAAAACCAGTTATATCTGTGGGAATCAAAATACGTCTTTACAAACCAGAAAACTAGAGAAAGGCCTACCTATTGTGTCTATGAGAACAGTGTCTAGTTGTTGGATTAAGCCAAGTACAAGACACCAACAACCGTAAAGGGTAAGTAAAAAGGGTTGAAAAGGAAAGAATAATTGAATTATTCCTTCGTCACGTCTTGAAGATTTTTTTGGGGCCCTGATCGGTTAGGTCAGTGGTATAGGGGACGACGCAATTAATCTTGTTCCAATTGTTATTGTTCTTAATTGGGTGACCCGTTTAGGAATGGAATGTCTTTTTTTTTGTTGCCGGCCAGTAGCAGATGACAATTTCGTCTTTAGAACGATGCTTACACATTAATCTGTATTTTAAACTACATAATGTAGATTTGAATAGAGAACATTGAGTTATATAAGTTTTGGATACAAAATTGATCTTGACCATTTTTCTGAACAAAAGAGAAAAAAAAATCTGTCATAGAAAATAAAGTCATATTATTCTTGTGAACTTAAGTAGTCAAATATCTACCGACTTATTTTATACATTTTGAACAAGATTTTAATACAACCAGCTGAGAGGCCAATGGGCAGTCACATCTGTCGAAGGGCAATTATTGAAGGCCTTGAATGGGGACCGTAATCAACGCCATGGAACGCCCCCAAGCCAGGTGGAGGGACAATTTGCGCGTTATGACTGGCTTTCAAACTGTTACCGGGATTAAACAAGTTGGCAATGAGTTACGACTTAAATTATTTTCTTTCAAGAATTATGTTAAAGTATTAGTATCTAGTTATTCAGTTTTTTATTCACCACTAGTTTTGTTAACTTGGTGTGTTGGTTGATGTCAACAATTGCTTTGGTTAACACCTCAAAATGTATACCTAGAACTTTTAAACTATTGCTTTAGCATTACAGCGTAATCAGCCTAAATTGTTCCCACTGCTGCGGCACAGTCCTCCTTCCTGTGAGAGGAAATGGCTGCATCCAACACATGAGCCCAGTACGGGTTGGTGGTCACACATCTTCGAATTTTAGTCGGCTTGTCACTATGTTGTCCTTTACCGTTTTGAGAGCAGTGCTGATGATGTAATTAACACAAAATGAATGTGCTGACCTGGGTTCAAACACAATACCTATAGCATCAGTCACGGCCACTACAATACTGCTCTCACTAATTAATTAATTAATTAACCATTCAATAATGAATTTTATGCTGTAGTACCTAATTACAGTTGAATTCAGGTTCAACGACTGCTGATAGGTAGGAGTTGAAATTTACAGTTTTTTTAGTTTCGATTTTTCTTTTATTATCAGTATCACACCCTTGTTTATACAAATTTTGTAAACTTTTTTACCCAGAGTTTTACAAGCCTACTTCGGAATCCACACGAATCTTCAAAAAATATCTGACATTTTTTGATGCTTTCCCTTCAGACCAAAATAAACAGTCGCTGATCATGTAATGGCGATGATGCCATCTAAATCAGCATCATAAAAACAACGTCAAACCATCCGACAGTAAGTTGCCGACTGACACCGAATGATCCCGAGCAAACATTCCAAAATGGATGACATAACAAATTGATGGAGGATTACGACGTCTCCTGACCTAAATATTGTATTGATTGCCTGAAAGCGTAACAGCCGGCTTCTCAAAGATATTGATTACGATAAATAAGCCATTGTTTTTGTTTGTTGTACCGTTCTTGATTGACGTGTTATGGCAATCTAAAAATAGTGAACACAATCGACGGCAAGGTCGTTTATTTTCATTAGTGTTATTTGTACAATCGCTATTGGGGGTTGTTGTTGACGCAATCGTTGAATACTTCTGATTGGTCATTCATTTCTATAAAATAATCTTTTATTTTATCGAAATCGTCAAGAAAATGCTGAGACGGTAATCTTTTCGGTATGGGCACACCCAGTACAATTTTACTATATCATTGTTATGTTTCATTATGTTTTCTTTTCTTTTTCATTATGTTGTGTTGTGTCTTTATTGAATAAATGTTTTCTATTATATTCTATTCTATCTATTTATTGTCAGCCTGTACTGTGTGGCTTTGGGTAAGTGTAAACCAATCATCAGTATGGGCGTCGAGCTCGTCGCCATCTTCGCCTGGTTCTTTCGCCGCGATGTCGCCGGAAATTTCCCGGACCTGGCCGTGTTCCATTTTAACTTGGGTGCTTTTTGGATGATACCGGCTCTAAAACGCAATTAGAACGAAGCACTGTAAATGAGCTGTCACCGATACTGACATCTTCCAGCGATAACATTTGCGATTGTTCCATACAATCAGATTATGATTCCCACTAATTAGTTCGACATCGACATTACTTAGATATACCTAATCTGATAACTCACTATCTGCCTATGTTCGTAGGTAATTGGATTCTCCAGATGTACGAATCTTCTACATGACATATTGTGTCCTCATATCAAAGGCGGTAAGTACAGTTATGGAAATCTGTAACGACATACTAGAGCACATTTTTGATACTTGCGGTATCCGAATGAGTTAGCCGTTTTGGTACTTGTTTCTTTATTGTTTTCGCCTACTACTGTGATGCTACTTGCGGTTTAAATGTGGGTGTACAATGTGAAATTAGTATTGTTGTAAATTGGATAAGACTAATAAGATTTAAGTGGAGTTATTATAGCGCAAGGGTCTATCTATTATCCATTTGTATAGATAATAATATTACCCTGTATGGTGTCGAACGTAAAAGAATAGCACCATCCCATCTCTTACCGTGGGTGTCGTAAGAGGCGACTAAGGGACTCAATAGAGAATGGGCAGCAGCATTCTCTGTGCATTGCAACAGCTACACTGCGATCGTCAACCTGCCTGCCAAGCGTGGCAATTAAACCCTCCTTTGGGAGAGGCCTATGTCTAGCAGTGGATGTCTTTCGGCTGGTATGATGAATAACATTACCCTCCTTCTGGAGCAGTTGGATAAAATAAGTGGAAATCTCTGTAGATCGTTATTAACGAACCTATAATATTGGTGACATCACAAGTGAAACAGTAATTTCCCATACCTACGTGTTTGTCTCATAGGAAAACAGTTGTAAGAGCAAAAGGAAATAAAAACTAATTACCTTCCATTCCTTTTCCGCGTACTCTTAGCAATGACGTAGCACCCACAAGAAAAATAATGCTATGCTGGTACGGCACACCTGATGCGACTCATCCGATGAAGTCTTAATGTACAGCCTTCATCCGATGATGTCGGTTGTTGTACTTATTCAACTTCTTTTGAATAGTATCGGTGATCATCCTGGGAACGCGTTGTCGAGGCCGACCTGGAAGAGTTTCAACACTATTTTAAACTCTACACGATCGATCGGTTTGATCGATCTTTAGTGTTCATGCAGCGTCTTTCCACAAACATTGACCCGAGTGTACACGTGAAGAGCTGATGACTGCGTACGCAAACGGTGTTACCGTGGCTGAATACTGATCCCAACAAACAATTAATAGGTAACATAGTAAAAATAAACTAATTGTAAACTATATTAAATATCGATATACTAAGAAGTAGATAGAATATACCTACTTTAGTACCTATTGTATTTACAATTAAGAATATTTTACGATATCTAAGAGGTACCTATTTTTTTTCTATCCCCCAAGCCGAACCATGCTCGCGTCGTCGGCTGCGACGCGAGCATGGTTCGGCAAATACTGCCTTCCGGATATCCGATACTCCTTCATCAGTCACTGCAATTAAAAAGTAAATTAATACATAATGTATCAAACTGAGTAATTGTTACAAACAAAAAATATATAAGTCAAGCGGTTTCTCTGTCCAGCTTACGAGTAATTGTTGGATGTTCATGAATCAATCATGTTATTTTCGCTTCAATCATTTATGCCAGTTTTTATTTATTTATTGAAGACATGCAGCTAATTTATAATTGATGTAGACGAATGATGATAAGTTGGTAGTCAAGTACAAGTCTTCATGATTGTTTTTAAGTGTTTGTTTAGGTAATAAGTGAATCATGAGATTTATTGCAAACATTGTTGGGAAGGACTACCAATGAAATTGGAGAGGCACCAAAAGTATAAGAATAAGAATTAGGTAGGTATGTCCTCACATACCTACCTAATTCTTATTCTTATACTTTTGCAAATGTGGTAAGTACACCAGCAATTAATTATAGGATAGTCTCATACTCACCCCTGCTAGGGGTTAAGAGGGGACTCTAGTGGGCCTTTCTCCATACAAACTAATTCTGCTGTTTTCTTCGTGGATAATGCTTCTCGAACAACGAATTTTTTCCAAAAAATCTAGGTCTACCTAATAGATGCCCCTATTTTTTTCTTTTTTCCAAAACATAATCACAAAAATAAATATGATGATGACGATGATGATGATGATGATGATCTTAGGAACCCCTTTCTTATAAATAAGAAATCATCAATTCACTTTTCCTGCTCTGGGCGGAGTTGACGGGAATGTCAAACTTACTGACTAAAAGCCACCCGTGTTTCTTCAATGTCCTTTGCATTCCAGGGCTGCGCTTATTCTTTAGAACAATTCCGCAACAATCTAAGAAACCTCCGGTAATTCAGCGTGATTTCATGTTATGTGAGTAAATTGAACACACGAGCGTATAAAAAGTCCTTTTTTATTATTAAAGCAGTACACTTCACACGACAAAGGGTTACATCAGGCGAACGCGCCGCAGGTATACTTTGATGAACAATTCTCTGCCAAGCGTGATAGGCCGATGGCTACGGCTGCATGGTTACATACATCACTACATGCCCCTATGAGCCTTGTGTGACAAAGGGGAGGACATGTTGCTATAGGGACATTAACGGTATGTTGATGACGGTAAATTATTATAGCACCAATTAAAATGATATAACAAGTATGCTTCCATTCAGTACTAGCTTTTTGTGCAGCTTTGCTTCCGTGGCCTATTCCGCATTTCCGGCATAAAAAGTAGTAATGGCTACTTAGCGATCGTGTAGCTCTATATCAATACAAAAAATGCAGTAGGAACCTAATCGAAACAGTAGTATACTTCCAAAAGTAACCTTCTACAAGAAAAACCTTTCATCTTTTATAAATTTTACGAGATTTTGACTGAGCATTGGGAAACAGGACACAAACTATTGTGGCAAAACTTAGGCGAGACATTACATATGTCCCGCTCAGGCATTAAATGCATCTAAAACCAGCAGGTTCATTTATGGATAATCCATGTCAATCAAACTTTTATTACGGCTTTTCTGGGAATCAGTGTCATCGAATCATAAAATAATAAAATAGATGACATCGGCAGTTCATTGTCACCAGTCCATCCCTAATTGGGCGTGCCAGTCATTATCGTAAACCAAGGGGAGACCATGGGAATAGTGGCATTTGTAACTAAGTTATTTGTAAGAAATATTCCACAATTTCAACACTTTGTCCCATAACATTAATCAAATTAATTGTAAGTCGTTCAGTTCTATAACAACCAAATATTTGTAGTCGTGACTATTGCGTCAGGGGGCGTATTACTCCACAATTAATGGACCAAACACAGCTGGTTTATGAGTCTATGCGCTTTGTGGACTATTGCGATCTTATTAATTGGTAATTCGTGTATCTACTCAAGTTTAACCAATCGCTGATAGTTATCAAACAATAACAAGTACTTATCTGATTTCTGTGAGTATGTTGTGCCCTTATCAGGGCTTTGATTAGTTAAAGTGTTGTTATGACAAGATGTTGTCCTTGCCCTTCGTTTACTTGCAAAATATAGTTAATGTGTCTGATAACGTTTTCTATATCAGGATTTTTAATTATACCTACCGTACTAGCATATCGTCAAGAAATATTAACCAACTTACAAAAGTGTAGAAAATTGCTGAGTTAGCTAAATATATATTTTTTAATGAATACAAAGAAACTAAAACTCATATCTTTGTTTTTATTCGAGCATTTACTTTGAAGTGTCAAGAAGATGTCATTATGTATTACAAAGTGGTGAAATGGTATGTTTGTAGGAAGTCATCTCTGGAATTAATAATTATAGCTGATTTCGAAAATTTTCCACATCATAATCTACAACAGACTGCCATCGTTTTTTTTTTCAATGAAACTAAATATAAGTATTCTAGTTTATTAGAGAACGGTTACAAGAAAGGAATTTACTTGGTAGCAGAGCGTGGTTCAACGCTGACAGAGAGATGCGCGTTTAGAAACAGACAGTTATATAGGGACGCGCGAATCGTTCAGAAACGAGGTTCGGTTTATGTTTATATTTCAATACGGTTTATATTATGGAATATGCTAGTCGCTAATACTTATCAAACAACAACAATACTACAGAGGTATGTCTGATTGCTGAAAGTATTTCGCCCTTATCAGTCCCTTGATTAGGAATAAGTGCTGTTATTACACGATTGTCCTTGCCCTTCGTTTTGTATCAAAATATCCACAATGTTTCTGATAACCTTGTCTGTAGCTATGTTTCTAATGTTACCACTTTTTTCGAGAATGGCTCAGCGTCACTCAATTTTAACATGTTAATGTACTATATTTCATACAGCATTTAGGTCTTTAGATTTTGGAAATGTGTCAAACTCACTTCCTATGAGTTCATCCATTTCCATTTGTTCCTAAGTTTCTTCTCTTACTTTTAGACAGTCATTTTCTTTAAGGCACTTAAGTATAATGTAATACACGTATAGTAAGCTTGCACGTATACACATGTCATCATCATCACCACATCAGCTGAAAGACGTCCACTGCTGGACATAAACCTCCCCCAAGTCTCTCCACAACAACCGGTCCTATGCGACACATGTGCATACAAGATACCTACTGTGTAGATATTTTGGCCATAAGGTACGTCTATTCTGTCTCCTGTCTCCTTTCACCTTATTCACTCTTCGGAATGTCCACTGATGTCCCTTGATACTGCGTAGGTATTTCGGTCATAAGGTATGTCTATTCTGTCTCCTGTCTCCTTTCACCTTATTCATTCTTCGGAATGTCCACTGATCAACAATCTTCTCCTAAACTGGTTTTTGCATCAGCTTTAGTCTGAGTGGTCCAGTCTTATTATGATCCATATCTGCCCACAGCTAAATGATTTGTTTGCATAATATAATCCGGACCGACACGTGCATTACGGTTGACTAATTTCCATATAATTAGCTATCTGTGGCCATCTAATCTAATTGAACTGAGTCACTGCATTACATTTACAATTGAAATACATATGCAGGTAGGTATGAACTACTTTATCTTGTGATTGTGTATAACAAGGAAGGTTCTTTTTTATGCCATTAAAATTGGCTATCTAATATTAGGTATTATCATAATATAATAAATATGTTCTTTACATGAAATTGGTATTTATTATATACCTAAATTGTATTGTTAATCTTTTAAAAACATATATTTTTTATCTAAATGATAAAATTATTTTATTGTCTTCTATTTTTAGAAATGACTTAGGCAATCATTTTATATTTTGTGAGTTATTGTAGAGTAAAGTCGGTTTACATCGGTAAACTAACATAAAATTTGATAAAATCATTTAAAATAAAATAACATAAATTAAAAATAATAATAAATAAATATTTTGAAGAGACATTACCTATTTGTACCACATGATAAACAGACAGGTCCATAAAAAATCCGAAAACCCATAATAGAATGACGATCATATTTCAAATGTCGTCAATTTTGGCAATGTATAAATAAGTAGTTTTTTAGCCTTTGCAAGTCGGTCGACCGTTGTGTCTTTCATCAACTAGTTAACATGTCAAGACAAAACAGTTATTTTTCCCAGGCCATGTAATAAATAACACAAAAGAGCGACCATAACCTCCTTGGGTCATCCTCTATGAGGTCATAGAGGATGACCCAAGGAGAATAAACGAACGACTGAAATAAATTTTATTTTCTAAAACCACAGACAATTCAAAAACAATAGTGCACATTGTTGACGCCGAATGGCATTAGAAACTCATTTTAATATTCTAACTAACAGGTTATGGTTGGTTATTTCTCGTAATTCACCAATCAGAAGATTGTTCTATAATCTAAATTTGAAACTAAAAAGTTATTTAACTTCTTCACGAAATTATAGAGGTGAGTAATACTGATTTGTTTATAGGTTTACAACATCCCTTTCTCAGATGTTTTATGATGTCGATTTTATGAAGCCGCTCGTGGCTAAATCATAACCGCGATACGGGCTTCAAGGTTAAGTAACTTGCTGTGGATGGGTGACCATCTCAACATACCGAGATTCTTCCGTACCTCGGAAAGCTCGTTAAGCTCGTTGTTGGTCCCGGAATTTGTAGATCTTTGACAGGTGGTACGGCTCTGGCTTCACTGGGTTTACTGTGGCTTCACTGTGAAGACGACGGGTTCCCAAATTTCCTCATAAACACATAAACTAACTAAACTTTACCGTTACAAAATCCAATGCCAAACCTATTATTAAAGCTCCGTTTCAAAACAAAAATATTCTCCATAAAATTAAAATATCTACGTAACTGAGGCAACTTTACCCAATTTACATACTTACATAATTGATTGCAGTTTCTATTGTTTTAAAAAAGACAAAAGTTACAAATTCTCACATTTATCGCGCGTAACAAAAATAGCATTGCTTAAATATATTTTTAATTATACGCTGGTTAAGAAATAATGACCTGGCTTGCTGCTGATGTCGGTTACCGTACCTTCCTTCTATTTCTGTCTGATACTTTCCCATTTCAGGCCAAAGCCCTCTTATCAAAAACAGATAGAGTGGGCATTGATCATCTTCATTGGTTTTTACCCGACTATGGTGGATAAAATGGTTTATTGAAATTAAAATGAATATTATATCAAACCAAATTTTGATATAATTTTCATTTTGTAATAATCATTTAGAGTTCTATTGTAATAATAACATATTAATATATTAACACCGATTATATCTATTTAAGTTATTTCATTAATATGTATATATTTATCTTCAGTTAATGTAATAGTTAAGAGTTTAGTTTAAACTATTACTAATAGTTCTTTTTTTTTTGACAACTCACACACGGTCATCTGATCCCAAACTAGGCAATCCTGTGCTATGGCAACCAGACAACTGATAAACATACTTATATATTTCTAAATACATACATATTATAGACAAATTACACCCAGACGCAGAACAAATGATCATGCTCATCACACAAAGATTTTTCCTGGGTGGGAATCGAACCCACGACCTCCGGTTTAGCAGTCAGGGTCACTAACCACTCGACCAACAGGCCAGTCACGTAAGAGTTGACATTGTCTTTGATCTAATGAACACTTAAAATGTTATAATTGAATGTAAAGTCGGGGATTACGGTCGTAAGAAAAGCAAGTCGACGAAGCCCGCTGTCAGCGGAGTTTAAAGAACCCTAACAAGGGGATGACGGGGGCTTCCTCTATTTCCTTCACCGTGAGACAACGGTATTCAACTGAAACAAGGTAACTTGAAATTACCTCGTGACAAAGCCACAAGTGATTGGGAGTAGTTACTGGACAAGCTGCCCAGTACGACATTCATTGACTGGCCTGTTGGTCGAGTGGTTAGTGACCCTGACTGCTAAACCGGAGGTCGTGGGTTCGATTCCCACCCAGGACAAAATATTAATCTATGTGTGATGAGCATGATCATTTGTTCTGTGTCTGGGTGTAATTTGTCTATAATATGTATGTATTTAGAATTATATAAGTATGTTTATCAGTTGTCTGGTTGCCATAGCACAGGCTCTGCCTAGTTTGGGATCGGATGACCGTGTGTGAGTTGTCCCAAGATATTATATTATTATTATTACTCAACCAAAAGTAAAGGGAGGGTGGAGCAAATAAAAACGCAAGTTAAGGATTTGTGTTAGCCATCACAAGAACATGTATTATTCCTTTAACGCTAAGTCTTTGATTGAATCCTTGTATGACAACAAAATGTTGTTCCCACAATTCCTACAACGCGTCCCCATACAAGGCTCCGTCTATTCTCGTCCTCATCCGAGGACCACCGTCAAGTTTAATATCTTTCTTCCATTAACTCGCTGTTCTTAAAATCACAGATAAAAATACCAGCTTTTAATTTCTCAATAACTATAAAGGAAGACATAATAGTCTTGAAAAGCTTTCTCTCATCAATCGTTTAGAAAACGTCGTAAAACGTATGACACGTCATAATAATATTATATCACGTTGAGTGGATAGCTACTCGGAAACGGATGTTTGATTCTTTTATTTACTTCTACTCTTCTATCTTGAGTGATAGGGCGACGACATATTAATTGGTTTCATATCAATTTGAAGATAGTAATGTAAATTGGTTGATTTTCGAGATGGGAAATAGAGAAAGGATGCGTCGATCATCTTTGTTCGATGATGATTTTAGTTTACTGAATTTATTTTTTTAATGTTGTAACGTTTTTTTTTTATTTTATAAGTTCATCCATGGCATAGCATCATGCTGCGCGGCAACACGTATGGATCAATATGGAGCAATTATTGGAGCAATGTGCAGCAACTTCAATAAAATGTTCGGAGAATCTCACCAGAGAACTGGCAGCAGCATTCTCTGTACATTGTAACAGCTACACTACGATCGCCAACCCGCCTGCCAAGCGTGGCGATTATGGCGAAACCCCTCTTTGGGGAGGCCTATGTCCAGCACTGGACGTCATTCGGCAGGTATGATGAATTGTTTCCGCAATAATGTTTTTAATTGCTCCATATATTCCACTAGCTTTTGCCCGTGAATTCGTACGCGCATATACCGGTTTTTTCCGTATGAAATAATTTTCCAAATCCGACTGGTAGTTCCAGAGATTAGCGCGTTCAAACGAACAAACAAATTCATCAGCTTTATTCACATATATTTTAAACTATAGATATTGTGCTCATTGTGTTAAGTTTTATTTTTCAACTAAATAACTCGTTGCCTAGTTTCTTGGAGTTTCCCCATAGCTCAATGCTGTCATTGGTAAAAATTGCGCCGAAGTGGCACTTGCTGCTGTTGTTGTGAATTGCTTGATATTTTGTGACGTCACAATCGACCAATATTGCTTATAATTGATCAATTTTCAGTGCCCGTGTAGGAGAAACTCCAAGAAATTAGGCAATACACGAGTAATTTACTCAATACTCAATATGTTTGTTGCTTCCATCTGTGAACTATTAGGTAGTAGGTTTAACAAAAATATGATCATTGTGGACCCTGTCGGGCACAGCAAAGCATTTAGTTGAAAGAAAACACAAAACACAGGGAGAGCAATACGGAACATATGCAGCTATTGTTGTGATTGCCGTGTAATTATTGCTGAAAAATTGCCCGTATAAACGCATCTTAATTTATGTATGATAGCCAGTGATCGGAATAGGTATAGTATCTACCTACAGTTCGGGGAAGTAAGTAACATAGAGTTGATAATACCTTCTCTAAAATCCCGGAATCGTTAACATGTCGATTAAATCCCGGGATTTATGAAATTGCAAATCACTTATTGCGCTTTGAATACATTTCAACTATATTAGGTATTATATTTAAAAATCTTAGTTTTTTTAGTTCGGTACTAAAGCTGTACAATTAAAGAGCTTTGTTTTACATACAAAATTAATTCTTGAAAGTTCTTCTGTTATTTACCTGATTATATTGTAATCTGAATATTTTTTTTTATAATCCCGGTTTTAACTGTCATGGTTTAGAGGAAGTATTATCTACTCTATGTTACTTACTTCATCGAACTTTAGGTAAATATACTCTACCTATTCCGATCTCTGATGATAACTGATAAGAAGTTTATCGAAGAATTATAAAGCCACTTCTACTTAACACCTAAGTTATTAACTAAGGTTATGGTAGAGTAGCTTTCACGCCGCATCAAACACATTATAGATTAACGTCCGATGAAACTTTAATGGTTTAATACGTATAACGGTAGTTTAAGTAGGGTTTAGTTAATGCTTGGCTTGTTTCAAAATATGTTGCTTTAAATATAAGTCAAGGTTAGTGAGGTTTCAACATGGGTGTTCAATGAACCGGATCGTGACCCTGTACGTTGAGGTAGGTTTAGATATTCTGCGAGTTTCTGTTTATGTCAATAAGGACTGTTTTTCTTGAGATTCTTGTGACTTAAGCTCTTGGTTAAATGATAACAGCAGCACGTGTACATCTTCAAGGTTAAGCAAAGCTTGCCGAAGTCAGTGTGAGATGGAACTCCTCCTCGTACCGTATGAGAAGATGAGTACGCTTAGTTTTTCCAAGCGCCTAACCTTAACACTTAGAAACCCGTTTACTGTAGGTACCGCAGAGACAAATCCAGGATTGTCGCTGGGGGGGGGGGGGCTGGCC